>OZ022593.1:16299757-16434757 GCA_963669155.1 Arbacia lixula
TTACAGCCTCTTCTTCTCCCTTTCCCCTTCCTTACTTCTCCGCATCCCCACCCTCAAAAGATCTTACCACAATATAATAAGTCCCAGGAGCACATGGTGCCATGCCGCTCCTTTTGGGTGTAAATAAGATTCACCTTAAGATTTTAGCTCTCGTTATAGAGAGCTTCCTCTCAAGGGAGACATTGTTAAAGCATGCATACATTTAATCCAGGCCACCCATGACGTCTCTATATAAGGAGGGGAAGGTAGAGGGTGTGAACGAGAGAGAGAGGGTGTGGGTGAGAGAGAAGAGAGAGGGGGTTTGAGCGGAGGTGAACAAGAAAAAGGGAATAGAAAGATGAAGAAGAGGGGGGGGGGGGGGGGGAGGGAGTGTGGATGACACAGAGAGTGGAGGTAGATAGGTTTGAAAGAGAAAGAGAGGGTGTGAACGAGAGAGAGAGAGAGGGTGTGGGTGAGAGAGAAGAAAGAGGGGGTTTGAGCAGATGTGAACAAGAAAGAGGGAATAGAAAGATGAAGAAGAGAGGGGGAGGGGGTGTGGATGAAACAGAGAGTGGAGGTAGATAGGTTTGAAAGAGAAAGAGAGGGTGTGAACGAGAGAGAGGAGTGAAGGATATAGAAGAGAGAGGGGAGGGATGGACGGAGCGAGAATGAGAGAGAGATAGTGAGAAAGAGACAAAGATAAAGAGGGAAGAGAGAGCGTCTAGGTTCTGTAGGACAGGCGAGTTTGAAGTAATCCCATCAAACAGCCCTCACCCCTTTGTGTGCACATCGCATTATATTCACAGTAACAGACGCAGATCCTATAGATAAAACAGGTTGTCTGTCACAAAAAGGGTTAAGATGTTGCGTAAGTCAACTGAGAACTGATAGACGGTGGGACAACCCACAAAAAGAATGCCTGTGGCCACTTTCTGGCAAAAGCATTCAAATAAAAGATGAGGGAAAAAGAAACTACATTATTTTCTCTTCTTCAGTCGAATAAATAGACAGGGGTGGTATTCTGAAAAAAAAACCTGATAGTCATTATGTCAAAAACTGTCTCATTTAGGTCAGTTGATAATATGAAATATTTACTTATTTATTTACTATATTTATTAAAAAGTTACGCCAATAGGCCAATCACAGCCAGGAATCTTACTTACGTCCAATCTTAAAGGGGTAGTTAACCCTGAAATGAAGTTGGTTTTAATAAAAGCAGAAACATACATGTATTAGGTATTAAAGATTTTAAAGTTTCTAAGATTTTTTTTTTTTTCTTAATACCACCCCAGGACAACATCCACAAGACAGAACAACACCAGAGACTACCATTATTCATTTTTCAATACGTTTTTATTTAATTTATAGTCTTTTCTCCTGCTTTCTTGTTTCGTCTCATCTGGCCATTCAAGTCTGGCCTGGTAAATTCTAAAACCAAATATTTTACACATCAATTTCTTCTTCACTCACAGTGCTAGCCTGTTTTCCCTGGTAACTGCACAGTACATATATGATTGATTCTTGACAACACAAAGCAGCATATTCAAATAATAACGTCCATGTGAAAAAATGAAATAATAAATCATAAAATATATTTTTCTGACTTCAAAGAAACTCTTTTTGCTGTTTGAGTCCACATAACTATACTGGACAATTGAATTATATATAAAATATTACTGACTATTCACTCAAATATGCATTACAAACAAGTTTTGTGCATGAGGTTTCAGAAAAGGTATTTGTTTTCATTTACATCCTAAACAAAGAAAAAAAAATGTCTTGATAATTGAACAAAAGTGTACACATAACACATTGATGGTGATTTTTTAATAGTTTTAAGCAAGCTTGCACGATATACCTCATCCTAGGTTGTATGTTGTTGATAAAGCGAATCAATTTAATCCTCAGTGTGCATCAGTTATAAAACTGTGAAGTTCATGAAATTAAATCTGCAAAAATCATAATAAAATCTCTGTAATGGTATTTCACACTTAAATTGTTTTTATAACATTTATTTTCAGAGCAATTTTGCAACAAAAATTCAACAAAAATTCTCATTCAAAGAGAAAGAAACTACAACAAACATATAGAACGGTTAACTTGACAAGAAGTATTGATAAATAAAGGTGACAGTGCGAGTAAAGTGCACTACATTTATGGAAGCTCAACTAGAATTAATAACTGTCAAACTGTATGAAAGTAACTGTCTTAAATTGATAAATTGGTAATTTTGTTTATTTGTTGTTGTCAGTAATGACACAGACCAACATTTTTAGAAACTTCGGATCAGATATCGACTATATTCCTTAAATTGTGAAACAACAAAAGGCACTTCCAGATACGTAAGGGATAGATTGTCGCACAATCACTAAGTACAGACTAGAGTAGGGTTGGCAATGACTATAAGTTGATCACAAGTGACATCACCTACAAATACACGATAACAACAGAAAGAAAGAACTATGTACAAGACGCTTAAGTGTTGCTTTTATTACTAAATGAGCGTTGTGCCATCAATTGGAAGAGAAACAAGGAACAATTTGCACTAAAAAATGTAAATGCTCTCTATCCTGCAATGAGTCACACAATGTTTAAAATTTTTGTTATCACTTATATGGTGGTGTATGCCGGTGAATGATGCAACCAAATGGGATGGAGGAAACGTTTGCGTATTCTTTGGTCAAATAAACACGATACACTAGAGAAAAGGGGAGGGGGGGGGGGATAAATTAAAGAATACTCAACTGGTTTGGGGAGACAAATTATTTGCTTTAAATTTATATAACAATGCAAATAAATGAAAGGTAAGCCATTCCAAACAATGATGTTTAATCTGAGCGATTTATATCAGAAACGTACTATAGGCCTCTGCATAATGACTTGTTTTAATACGAGCAATAAAGATGTCTGTGCAGAGCTCTACTCGTGATAAAATGCCTCAACGGCTTGCATGTTGAAAATACACAATGGGAGCGTGTCAAGTACATGCAGAAAGTTGTCTCATAACACAAGAAAGGATAAACATTTCACTTTCACCTCTTTTATCCCGCAAACTTAACTTGCTACAGCTTTAGGCATTGATAGAGCCCAATCTCATCGTTTGGCAATTGCAGTCCTCTTTCTGGTTGAAGCAAAGCAGAAACAGCATTGTCACACTTCAAATTTCATATTTCATGTTCATGTTGAGGCCATTCATGAATAGCTTGTAATGTTAACCACAAACCATCTTCACATTGACTTTGTACACACACTTTACATGTTCATTCCAATTGTTAATCCCTAATGTGCAAATTACACACGTTGTGTTATTGAAGACCAAGTTAGAGAGTGTGCGTGTTAAATTAGATTAGATTTGCGATGCTTCCCTTGTAGTTGTGACGTTACAGCCTTTTAGTCGAGTTTCATGGCTGCGTTCAGGAAACTCTCCAGTTCGTTGATGTGCGTGCTCTTGTTTCCCGTTGCCGTGGAAGCAGACACGGGCCGGCCAGCATAGCTACAGAGGTGGAAAGAAATTTCAAAAGAGAGAAACAAGTTAGAAAAGTAATCAGAAAGTAAAGAATGCCATGAACACAAACTCCCATTCATTAAAACAAGGCATTAGCAATATTGTGTCTCGCCCACTTGCGAAAATAACCAGAAATATCGCGATCTCCGTTGCTACGCAAAAGAATTGTATCCCTGGCTGATTGTGAAATATCTGCCATAGAATGTAACATTCCATAAATGAGAAGGGCTATTTCACGCAATGCTACTTCCTCTATCTACTCCCCCTCCCCCACCTTCCCCCTTCTTTGAGATGGAATAAAAAGCCTCCACCAAGTTCTATTAGATTAGACAAAGACAAAACAGGATGATAATCAGTTGCACAATAGAGGCGAAGTAAAATAGTGACTTTGAATAAATTTGCATAAATGTGCATGAGTAATGTTTGCCTAAATCTACATCAGTAATGCTAACACACGCTCACACAATTCTGTGCACAAGTTAGGAAGCCTTCACCAAGAGTCTTGCAAGTAAACTTTAATGTATGACCTCAAATGACCTTTGACCTTATCATGCGACCTCTTACAGCATAATAACATGGAGGTGCCCCCAGTGCATCCATCATCCAAGTTTGATTGCCATTGTAGCAACATGTGATGAGTTATGTGTGATAAGAGAGTCTTGCAAGTAAACTTTAACCTATGACCTCAAATGACCTTTGACCTTATCCTGTGACCTCCAACGGTACCATAACATGAAGGTTCCCCCAGTGCATCTATGACCCAAGTTAGGTTGTAATCCAAGCAACCTATGTGAAGTTATTTGTCAAAAGAGAGTCTTGCAGGTAAACTTTAACGTATGACCTCAAATGACCTTTGACCTTATCCTGTGACCTCCAACGGCACCATAACATGAAGGTACCCCCAGTGCATCTATGACCCAAGTTAGGTTGTAATCCAAGCAACCCATGTGAAGTTATTTGTCAAAAGAGAGTCTTGCAGGTAAACTTTAACGTATGACCTCAAATGACCTTTGACCTTATCCTGTGACCTCCAACAGCACCATAACATGAAGGTACCCCCAGTGCATCTATGACCCAAGTTAGGTTGTAATCCAAGCAACCTATGTGAAGTTATTTGTCAAAAGAGAGTCTTGCAGGTAAACTTTAACGTATGACCTCAAATGACCTTTGACCTTATCCTGTGACCTCCAATGGCACCATAACATGAAGGTACCCCCAGTGCATCTATGACCCAAGTTAGGTTGTAATCCAAGCAACCCATGTGAAGTTATTTGTCAAAAGAGAGTCTTGCAGGTAAACTTTACCGTATGACCTCAAATGACCTTTGACCTTATCCTGTGACCTCCAACGGTACCATAACATGAAGGTACCCCCAGTGCATCTATGACCCAAGTTAGGTTGTAATCCAAGCAACCCATGTGAAGTTATTTGTCAAAAGAGAGTCTTGCAGGTAAACTTTAACGTATGACCTCAAATGACCTTTGACCTTATCCTGTGACCTCCAACAGCACCATAACATGAAGGTACCCCCAGTGCATCTATGACCCAAGTTAGGTTGTAATCCAAGCAACCTATGTGAAGTTATTTGTCAAAAGAGAGTCTTGCAGGTAAACTTTAACGTATGACCTCAAATGACCTTTGACCTTATCCTGTGACCTCCAATGGCACCATAACATGAAGGTACCCCCAGTGCATCTATGACCCAAGTTAGGTTGTAATCCAAGCAACCCATGTGAAGTTATTTGTCAAAAGAGAGTCTTGCAGGTAAACTTTACCGTATGACCTCAAATGACCTTTGACCTTATCCTGTGACCTCCAACGGTACCATAACATGAAGGTACCCCCAGTGCATCTATGACCCAAGTTAGGTTGTAATCCAAGCAACCCATGTGAAGTTATTTGTCAAAAGAGAGTCTTGCAGGTAAACTTTAACGTATGACCTCAAATGACCTTTGACCTTATCCTGTGACCTCCAACGGTACCATAACATGAAGGTACCCCCAGTGCATCTATGACCAAAGTTAGGTTGTAATCCAAGCAACCTATGTGAAGTTATTTGTCAAAAGAGAGTCTTGCAGGTAAACTTTAACATAGAAAAAGAGAGTCTTGCACATACTCTTTAATATATGACCTCAAATGACCTTTGACATCATCACATGACCTCTGACAACACCATAACATGAAGATACCCCTAGTGCTTCTATCAACCACGTGTGGCTGCCATTGCTGTAACAGTTGCCAAGTTATGGATCATAAGAGAGTCTTGCAGGTAAACTTTAACATTTGTGACGGACGACGGACGGACGACGGACGGACGCCATTTGGATCCCTTAGTCTCGCCTTCACCTCCGGTGGGCGAGACAAAAACATCAGTATATATATCACACATAGATCTGCCAGAATCATTTCTCTCTCTCAACCCTCTCTATTTACCCTCAGTATAATTTGCCTATTTTGACCCTCTTTTTTTCTCCAGCTCTATAGGTAAATACACCTTTAGTGGGACAGCCATATATTACTCATAACCTCGCTTTCCTACATCAGGAATATGTCCATATACAGCTTACTCTCGATATAACGAGGTCGTCGGGACCAGGGCTTTTTCCTCGTTATAACGAAACCTCGTTGTATCCAAACAGAATAAAAAACAATAAAATACATAGAAATATGTGTGTTTGTGTGTTCGTTGTGTTTTACTATGTTTTTATATTCATATGCGTCTTGGAAACATGCGTTATCAAACTGAAAAAAGGTATTTGAAACGTGCGTTTTCAAACTAAAAAGGGGATTAAAGAAACATGCGTTTTCAAACTGAAAAGGGGATTTATTTGTGCTGAACACATCATCCGACTTTGATATATTTTTGCCGTTTTAATAGCTAGTTGCATTCAATGAATTATAAACCATTCCCGATACGATGGGTGTTATTTTGCAGTAAATAAACTGGTCAAAAAAAATTGTTATCGTAATCTTCTGGACAAGAAAACATGCGGTTTAGTTGTTTGGACAAACAAGAGAACGGGCGGCGCAATGGGCCGAACGGTCGGGAAATAAGGGAAGGTGGATTTAGATAAGAGCGTCTCGCTCGTCTGATACGTTTGCGACGACGTAGCAAACACCGTTATGATCGGCACTTTCTTTGTGGGTCATTCCAAAATTATTACGAGGGGGTTCCATGTAGAAGATTAACGCTGCCCCTGCATACTTAAATTTTATTTTATATCGTGATTATGATTTCCAGCGATATACTAATTTAAAGAAGAATATTTTATCATGTCTTCAATTCTTTCGTTGTTATATTTTAGTGTGTGAAATGAACTTCACCCGTCCGAGATCACATTAGTTTTTGTCAAGAAACCTAATCAGTCGTTGCTCATCAGACACACCCCCAATTCAGCACGCGCCGCGCCGTATCATTGTATTGCCGTGATGGGATCGGACTTGCAAACCATGTGCTTTCACGGCACATACGCTGTTCATGTGCGAAGGAGTGGTGTACAGTGTATCATAACTGTGCACATGCTCGCGTTGTGTGGACGTGTATTACGAGATGTGTGTCTGGCTCCTTGCGGTGCCGGTGTTTTCATGTGTTTGCAATCTTTTGAGAAGATTGCTTTCAACTAGCTAGCCCTCGATTTTTCCTTCCTCGTTGTATCGGGACGCAATTGTTATGTTTTTCTTTGTCTTGGGGTCAACATAATAAGCTCGTTATAACGAAATCTCGTTATAACCGTGCTCGTTGTAAGCGACGTGGTGCACCATACGTTTGCATGTAGAAACTTTTGGGACCGAGAGATTTTTCTCGTTATAACGAAACCTCGTTATATCCGTGCTCGTTGTATCGAGAGTAAGCTGTAGTACACTCTCCTCCCTGTCTTTCTTCTTAACTACACCCTCGCTTAAATCTCTTTGTTCCTTCCTCCTGTCCCCTCCCTCATCCCTTTAACCCATTTATTATCCTGCCCACCTCCTTCCCCATCCCTGCACCCCTCAAACCACTCCCTCCCTTCATAGAGTCAATGGATCACATACACCAACCCCTTGAGATCTCTGGACATACCACAATGGACCAGCATTGAACGCCCCCCCCCCCAATCCTCCTCCCTTCCCCCCCTCCTTTCCCCCCTCCCTTCCCCCCTCCTTTCCCCCCTCCCTCCCCCCCCCCACCCCCCTCCTTCCCCCCCCCCCCCCTCCTTCCCCATCCCCAAACCCCCCAATCACCCACTCCCTACGTGGGGTCAGTGGTTCGCACATACCAACCCCTCAAGATCTCTGGACACCAGCCCCTTGTTGTCTCTGGACATACCACAATGGACCAGCGTTGAACGCCCCCCCCCCCCCCAATCCTCCTCCCTTCCCCCGCTCCCTTTCCCCCCTCCCTCCCTCCCCCCTCCTTCCCCGTCCCCAAACCCCCCAATCACCCACTCCCTACCTGGGGTCAGTGGTTCGCACATACCAACCCCTCAAGATCTCTGGACACCAGCCCCTTGATATCTCTGGACATACCACAATGGACCAGCGTTGAACCTCCCCCCCCCCCCCCCCCATCCTCCTCCCTTCCCCCTTCCTTCCCCCTTCCTTCCCCCTCCCTTCCCCTCCCCTCCTTCCCCCCTCCTTCCCCCCTCCTTCCCCCCTCCTTCCCCATCCCCAAACCCCCCAATCACCCACTCACTATGTGTGGTCAGTGGTTCGCCCATACCAACCCCTCAAGATCTCTGGACACCAGCCCCTTAATATCTCTGGACACACCACAATGGACCAGCGTTGAACCTTCCCCCCCCCCCCCCCATCCTCCTCCCTTCCCCCTTCCTTCCCCCTCCCTTCCCCTCCCCTCCTTACCCCCCTCCTTCCCCATCCCCAAACCCCCCAATCACCCACTCCCTACGTTGCGTCAGTGGTTCGCACATACCACCCCCTCAAGATCTCTGGACACCAGCCCCTTGATATCTCTGGACACACCACAATGGACCAGCGTTGAACCTTCCCCCCCCCCCCCCCCCATCCTCCTCCCTTCCCCCTTCCTTCCCCCCCCCTCCTTCCCCCTTCCTTCCCCCCCTCCTTCCCCGTCCCCAAACCCCCCAATCACCCACTCCCTACGTGGGGTCAGTGGTTTGCCCATACCAACCCCGCAAGACCTCTGGACACACCATAATGGATCAACGTCGAGTGACGGCACAGAACAGCTGCTCACACCTGACGGGAACACTCATCAAAACTGAACTCACGCTACACTTTCCCAGCCTTCCCAGGGTGGACACTATGATGATTGTTACACACCCGTGTCAACTGTACGAGAACAGCTGCCTAACGTTTGCACGCATATCCAGTGCTCGTGAAGGAAACAATACTGCGGTGGTCAATCAGGAGCCTTCCTCCATCCTTCCATAACAATGGCAATGACCTTGCATTTTGTCTTGGATTGTTATTACCTAACCTTGGAATGGCTAAGTCTTTTGTGTGAAGTATATACAGTCAAACCGGCCTATAAATACCAGTCCAGGGGAAACAGGATGAGTGATCTTCATAAACATATGCAATCGCATGCAAACAGCTTTTAAGGGACTTTGAAGACAAAAGGTCATTATAGACAAAAGCCTTAGAGAACAGGTTGGATTGTAAAGTTCTGGCAAAACAGAAGTCTGAGGGGGGTGTGTCATTGGATTGAGGGTTGTGTTTAAGGAGAGAATTGTATCAGTCCAAGGGGCCTGTCGAAGCACTAGTGAGGGGTGTGCTATATCATTTTAAGGGGCGTGTCTTATCATTCTGAGGGGTGTGTCTTATGAGTCTACGGGGCACTTCTTATCAGACTGAGGGGCATGTCTTACAAGTCGGAAGGATGTGTCTTATGAGTCTGAGGGGAATATCGTTTTTGTCTGAGGGGCACGTCTCACCAGAGATGGCGCTTGTGGTGCGTGGCGGTCAGGATGCGTTGCTGCACGTAGGTCCAGTAGCCCTGGTTCTTGTGCTCCTCCTGCACCCACTGCAGGATGGCGTTCGGGTAGCGCGACGCCTCCTCGGCAACCAAGTCAAACGGGAATGGAGAGATCTGAGAGGGGTTGAGAGATGAATGATTGTTATCCTTCCCCTCAATATTAACACTGCTCTTGTTGTCATTGATACAATCATCCTCATCCTCATCACCATCTTCCTCTTCAGCATCATTTTCGCCATCACCAACCTCATTATCAGCTTTTTCCTCATCATCTTCTTTATCCTCCTCATCATTATCCCCATCATAATTGTCAATATCATCACATCATCATCACATCATCATCATCATCATCACCATCACCATCATCATCATCATCATCATCACCATCATCATCATCATCATCATCATCATTTTCATCATCATCATCATCATCATCACAAACATCATCATCATAATCCTCAATATCATCACAAACATCATCATCATTATCCTCAATATCATCACAAACATCATCATCCCCGCCCTCTGCGCACCTGTTCCACCCTGACGATAGCGATATCGTTGTTAAGCCCCCTGGCCTCCCGCTGGCTGAGGAGCTCATAGTACACCTTGCCGGTGCAGAAGAGGACCTTCTTGACTGCCTCTGGGTTCTGGCTGCAAGGTCCATCGTCTGGCAACACTCTCTGGAAGTAGGTGCCTGGAGCAAACAAAATGCAATAACCCATTATTTTTGTCATGTATTAAATTCATTCAATCCAATTAAATACTCATTTATTAAAGGGCATATACAGTACTGGGAAGACAAAAAAGCCTTCAAATTGTGATCGTGAGCAATCTTCCTACCAATGGCCTTAAAATCATGTATCGTCCATTTTAGAGCCTTGCTGAAAGTTATTTGCCCTCATTTGATCCACATTTGGAATAATTAGTGATTAAATCACAGATCCTCAAATTGTTCGGCCCGAACATTTGGAGGATCTGTGATTAAATCACTACTCTCTCCACATGTGGATCATTTGAAGGCAAATAACATTCAGCAAGGCCCTAAAATGGACAATACGTGAATTTAAGACCATTGGCAAGAAGATTGCTCACGATCACCATTTGAAAGCGTTTTTGTCTTCCCAGTACAGTATATGCCCTTTAAAAGTCCTTTCATACACGTACATGGATGGCAGTAACATGTGACATGACATGTATTTCAAACTTCCCCCTAACGACAGAGTAATGATTTATGACAATCCCCTGTATTCTGTGATTCAGTTTTAATGGGTGAAATGCACACTGAATCCATTAGTTGTTGCTGGTCGGACAAACCTCAAATAAGCTCCAGCATTATCAATAGATATGCACTGTTTGAAAGGCGAGCACAGAATTTGCATAAGTAACAAAAATGGTCCATTCCATAGTTACTTAACAAGGTCAGGAGCAGTAGCGTTAAGCCCAAAGTCTGGCTCGAGAGCTATTTATTTCTTTTCTACTGCCACTCCATAGAACTCATATCTACCAACATGACACATGACAGCATAATAAACAAACCAATGATATACCCACAATAAAGAAGATGATAAGATTGTTATGTCTTAAAAAGGCCACTGCAGAAGACACAATGCAATCAGTTATGCGACTCTGTGACTGGCTAAATCGCAGGACCCAGTCATTGCATTTGTGCAAGAAGGTGACGTCCCCATCGTAAGCCTTTACGACTGCAAATTGTGGCAAAATTGTCTGCGGTGGCCTCTGTGTTTCCATTTATATAAAAAAATACAACACAATGGTACTGTCCGGCAGCTCTGCATGCGGCAATACCTTCTTTCATCTCATCAAAGGAGGAGCGGGCATCCGGGTGGCGCAGCAGGCTCTTGGGAGTGAAGATCACCAGCTGGAGAGGAGAGGAGATGGGGAAGGACAGAAACAGGTGGATTTATACATTATTATGTAAGCCAAAGTGCCCCCCTACCCCAAACAAACAAACAAAATCCCCCAAATATAAATCATACTCCGAAGACGTTTTATCCGACAAACTGTTATAAGCTACTGAAATGCTTGCATCTTATTGGCCGAGAGCAAACTTGTCGGATAAAATATCCGACAAGTCCTTTGATGAAATGCCCCCCAGAGGGAGCAAATCACATTTCAAAAACAATATTTTCGTGAAATAAAGAAAAAGTTAAAAATATCAGTATAGTGATCATACAAAAATATTGTTGTGATCTCTTTCCTTTTTATTCATATGGGCTCCTTCCACTAGGTTCTTTGTTGATTCAAAACAAATTCAGATGTTCTTTTTTTTTTCACTTTTTTTTTACAGATCTTGTAGAATGTATACAAAATAAACAATGCCTTGTCATGACTCAAACCAAAACAAAATGTACATATTTTTAATATTGTTACAATTCAATCAATGACGGTGCAGATGCTGACTTACCGGCTTGCGGAACGGCAGCAGAATCTGCCTCCTGAGGGCGTGGAAGAAGTTTGCTGGCGTGCTGCAGTTCAGGATCTGCCAGTTGCAGTCGTACAGCTGCTTCACCACCATGTCACCATTGGCCTCCTGCAAGAGAAAGGTACATGTCTATGTCAAATCTGACATCCAAAGATGGTAAAAACCAACGACAATGTAAATGGCATACAATACCAAAAGATACGTGAATCCTTGTACCAAGTGTGGTTGAAATTGGATCATTGAATGTCTGGTCATTTGTAAAAATGTCACATTTTGGCAGGCTTTAGCTAATTTTAGCAAATGTCAATGACCCTATGAACTTTCAAGGATCTTGCCCAAAATGTAATTATTCTACTGCCATGTAATGATCCATTTTTGTTCCAAATTTGGTTGGATTTTAGTCATAGGATTTGTATTTATTGTAAAAGACATGACTTTATGTCAATTTTTGGCAAAGTTATTTTACCTTCATTTTACACAGTTCATTACTTTCATGAATTACATACAGATACCAATTTTGAAGCAAATCCGTTCCAGAGTTTTCAATATACTGCATAGATGGATTCAGCCTGGACAGAAGGCGGGACACCCCGAAAACATATTGCCTTCTGCCACTTCATGACGGAGGAAATAAAAATTGTTCTTACAGGAATGACGTCTGGATCCTCATTGCACATCTGTAAGAAGCGTTCAGGTCTGCCACTGGAGTGTTCTGGGCCCTGGCAAATCACACAAAAAAAGGTTATTATTATTACATCTACTGCTGAATAGTCAACATTAAAAGATTTTTTGTTGTTGTTCAACAGACTTTTGTGACAAGACAAAAACAAACTAGAGTACATTCTCCAATTAATAACTGCTTCATAGCTTTAAATTGCAGGTGTGGACATTTGTTTGCTCCATAATCCCAAATTGAAATGGCTTTAACTACTCAGCAAATCCCTTGAGCCTGCACTCAGCATCTTAAAAAAGCGGCAATATTTCCTGGTTCTACTTTTTAATCATATATACATTCCATTTATTGCAATCACTTGACATCATATAAAAATGTCAACATTTGGTTTAAAATCACAATGATAAACACAGAGATGATACTATAAGCAAAATCATAAAAACAAACACAATAATTTGGCATACTATCCATTGTAAGTGACTTTGTTGTTCAGAGTTTGTTTTTTGTGGGCTTTTTTGAAAACATTAAAATACAAGGTGGTTCACGAACCACAAGTCTCGCCAGATTTCTGAATTGATAAACAGTGCTAAGTTCAATTAGTTAATTAATGCCAACTCAAATTCTAGTGCACTGAAATATGCAAAAAAAAAACAGTATTTTAAAGTGACTCTATAGCTGGTTTACAGCCTCACATCATGAAACAAATGCACTAAACAATGTCAAGAGCCAAACTCAAATTATCATAAAGGTTATTTTTTACATTTTGGGGGTGAAATAAATCCTGTGAGCCCCTATGCCATGATGGTTTATCTTTGCTCACCATTCCCTCGTGTCCGTGAGGCAGCAGCATGACGATGCCACTCTGCCGGTACCACTTGGCCTGGCCGGTGGAGATGAACTGGTCGACGATGCACTGGGCCGTGTTGTGGAAGTCTCCAAACTGGGCCTCCCAGATGATCAGGGCTCGCGGGTTGGTGATGGAGAACCCAAGCTCAAAACCTGACAAGTAGAGCAGGAGCAGCATGGATACAGTGCAGAGGTTTAAAGAAGCTTGAATTGACAGTGGCCAGTACAGTCTTAATTGACGTCAAACAGAACCCAAGCTCAAAACCTGACAAGGAGAGCAGGAGCAGCGTGGATACAGTATAGAGATTCAAAGAAGTTTGAATTGACAGTGGCCAGTAAAGTCTTAATTGACGTCAAACAGTGGTGAATCAATACAGTGGCCAGTGAAGTCTTAATTGACGTCAAACCGTGGTGAATCAGTACAGTGGCCAGTAAAGTCTTAATTGACGTCAAACAGTGGTGAATCAATACAGTGGCCAGTGAAGTCTTAATTGACGTCAAACCGTGGTGAATCAGTACAGTGGCCAGTAAAGTCTTAATTGACGTCAAACCGTGGTGAATCAGTACAGTGGCCAGTCAAGTCTTAATTGACGTCAAACCGTGGTGAATCAATGTCAACGAGTGGGTGGTCAATGATGTCGAACAGTGGTCAATTGATTTCACAGAGTGGTCATGAGATGTCGCAACTGATGTGACAGAGTGGTCAATATAAGATGACTTAACAGGGAATTAAAGATGTTTCTTTCCAAGTTGACAGCAGCTAAATGTCGGTGCTGCGTATGGGACATCAAAGCATTGTTGTGATTATGGAATGCTTTGGAAACTCATTAGCACGCTTCAGTATCCATACAGATGTTTGAATATATTATGCATAAGTTGTTTCTCCTTCCTAACACATCCCTGATTCAATTCTCCAGACCACACGTAAGGAAAAGTCATCCCAAGATGCACAGCAGCCACATTCCGAGTTTAGTTGCTAATCTATTATCTATATATTAATGTAAAAGATGGTGCTGCTTGGTCAGTATGAGAAGACTTTCCCCTACATGCGGTATGAAGACAAAATTTCACGGATTGGTGAGTATAATTCTCAATTGGTGTCATGTCACAGAATGATCAGTAAGTCTCAATAATGATTAGTAAGTCTCAATTGATGTCAAGGTGCTGTTGATAAAATCTCAATTAATGGGGAGCAGCAATTTCTGTTGGCTTCATTCCCAAAGCGCCAGACTTTGAAGGTCCCCTGTCATCAAAATGTATGTCGACATATATTGATGCCACATAATATGTACATAACAAAATCACTAACTGCTCAATGGAAATTTGTGTCCTTTATTTTAAAATAATTTGTCTTTATTTTTTCTCAGCACTGATAAGGCCTGCCTCCAAAATATCCTCCAACTCAAGATTCCCCCTGTGACATCATCAAGGGTAGAAATTAGCAGGATAATAAGCACAATTTACGCACAAATTAAACATTGCAATGACTACCTCCACCTGCCCACAAGAGCATCGATGTCTTCACACAATACCATATACCAACCTTTCATGTGGGAATAATAGTTTCCTTATGTCAGAAATGTGTTAGCTATGTGATGCTATTGTAAGCACTTGCAGGTAGTCATTGCAATGTTTAATTTGTGCATTAATTATGTTTATTATCCTGCTAATTTCTACCTTTGATGATGTCACAGAGGGAATCTTGAGTTGGAGGATATTTTGGGGGTGGGGCTTAGAAGTGCTGAGAAAAAATAAAGAAAAATTATTTTAAAATAAAGGACACATTTTTCCATTGAACAGTTAGTGATTTTGTTATATACATATCAAGTTGCATCAACAGAAGTCAACATACATTTTGATGACAGGGGCCCTTTGAAAGGCATTCTAACCCTAACCCTAATCCATAAAGCTACCCCTTGAAGCCACCTTCTGGTTGCTACTCACCTAGCACACCAAACTCTGAGAGGGAGCTGTTGCACACTGTGTAATGGGCCTGGTCTGGGTACAGGTTGTTGAGGGGGTAGTATCGCTTCTTGTCCACATTCTGGTCATGCAGAACGTGATGACGATGACTGCAAGGTAGCAAAGCAAAACGCAATAGGATTAAAAGGAGCATAGATAGCTTCAATCACAAGTTAATGGTAATAATAATCCTAACTAGAGAAATCTGACTACGAGCAGTCCTGCCAACCTCTGGAGTTAAAAAACTGAATTCTTTAATCCAAAAAGTTGTATTTCACCGACAAAAGTTGTATTAAAAAAAAAAAAATCGGATCAATGGCTCTTACAGTTCCTACATTGAGCATTTTTTATGCAGCATTAGTTGAATATGCACGATTTCATCATGACTGGTGTGTTCGATGAACCAATGAACATCCCCAAATTGCTAATGTGAGATGCTGGTAGGATACTTTGCAAAACACAATGGGCATTTTGCCATTGAATATGGCACACACACACAAAACAAGATTTAAAAAAAAAAATTGTTGTTGAAATTCATATTTTTTAAAGGAAAAGTTGTATTTACTTCTGAGAATCGAACTATATAAAAAATAAATCATACTGGTTGGCAGGTCTAAGTGAGTAGTCACCTGATATGCCTCCACCTTCCAACACAGACATTTTTTCATCTTCATCCTCCCATGCCTGGAAAACTTTGTTATTTTGGCTATGACTGAGAATTTCATAGAGAGGGATCTGTCATAAATCATCGTTGTACCCCATTTAGTGATATTTGGTTAAATGTTTTATAATTTATCACATAAAAAGGCCACATTTTCCTTGACCTGTAACCCTACCCAATGACATATAACCCTAACCCAAATCATAATCAGTAAATTGATGAGTCATATCGTATCATTGTTTAAAGGTTGATGAAATTCAAAAAATTTTTGGAGTTGTCCAGTAAACGTGGCCTAGACGGACGAACGGACAACTCGGAAACATCAGCATTTTCATAGCGGAGACATAAAAAACGCATCAATGGCACATAGAGTGTTAGTGGGGGCTGCCTACCTGAACGTGCCCCTCTCTACGTCCTGGCCGCTGAGGCGGACGTGGATGCCCTCCTTCAGCAGGGAGCCGAAAGCCAGAGCCTCCCCCAGGGCCCAATCGATGGTGCGCTTGCCCACCATGTCCATGCGACCCTTCAGCACACGCTTCAGACCTGCGAGGCAAAATCAGCGATATACTGGAACACCTTTTCCCACCTTTCCAATTCACCTCCAAACCTATCCACTTTAACATTTTCTTTTCTCATCTCAGTCCTTCCAGGTCTTTACAAATGATGCATCGCAAACCTCTTCCACGAAAAATCTGCTTGTTTTATAAATGCTGTTGTTAATTTGAAAGCCCAAATAATGTTTAACTAAAAGTTTTATTCTTCACATTGCTCTAAATTGTATTTGTTGATGATAGTTTAATCTTCAATGAAATGAAAAAAAAATCTGTTGTTTACAAAATAACATCGCCAATTTGAAAGCAAAAATGGTCGTCAATTTTTTTTTAATGCTTTCGTCTCCAACTCTTTGATAATCAAATAATCCACAAGTCGCATGTTAAGGGTTAATGAATGCACTGACCTCCATGAAGGGTCAAGTCGTCTGGGTTGGTGCTGACCAGTGATCCAATGTGGTTGATGGTCTCCTCATCAATCCCCGTGGATGGGTACTGCAGGGGAATCTCCTTGTTGAAGAAGCCTGGCGGCACAGAGGGAAGAAAACAAAATTACATAAAACTAAAAATTCAAACATTTGTAAACCCCTACCCCACAAAGAAATAAAAATTGTACTCGGTCATAAAATAATGACATCACTAAGGGCCAGTGTCACAAGAAGCTATAGAGTACCAAAGTGGCGTCATATGAACATGTTGTCGAGACAATTGGCTCTTAACAACCTCACTCCAATGAGAGGTTTAGCTGTCCGATATTGTCTAGCGGGCTAGTGTCCAGCATTCCCAATTACAGTCCCCATTGTGATCACCGCTGCTCGCTCTACCTGTATTGTTTAGAGACAGTTATCTTGACAACAATGCTCAAATGACGTCACACTTTGGCACTCTATGATTGATAGCGATCATATATCTGTGACACAGAACATATTGTACTGTGCAACTGATATTGATCATAGCAAGTGTGGGTCTATCGCAGCTATACGATTGATTATTGATTGATTAAGTCATGCAAACACTTGGACTTGCAAATGACCAGTAGTGTTGTGCTTTCTATTGCAACTCGCTCTTTGAGATAAGGTGCCCACAAATGCCAGCATTTTACCCCCCCCCCCCCCAAAAAAAAAAAAAAAAAAAATGCTCTCCAATAGGAGAAGTACATATTTAATAATAGCGCTCCAATCGATAAATTATTGTAAATAAAAAAATTGTGAGAGTTGCTATTGGGGTACCATGCCAAGGAGAGTCCAGCCAGTCAGCATTCCTAATCTCTGTCATCTTCTTGGCATTCTGGTAGGCATCTTCACAGATCTTGTCATAACCATCCTGCTCTTCCTGTGGAGGCGAAAGAAATGTTGAAACCAAGTTACAATTCTGGGCACGTACTCAATCAATGGCATAACAATAGTATGTGGGTTAGTCCACGGGGTTGGATCAACAAAAAGTGTGATACCCATGAAACGCTGATATAATATTACTACGCCTATAATCGTCTTTTTTTTATAGTGTCAATGGTCTACAACAGTTACATGTTTTTTATCATCTTTTTCTTTAAGATTTACTATGATTTCATTTCTAAATTTACTAACTTTACATGAACATCACATATATATAGCGTTACCCTTAACTTTCAGGTAAATTTTCTCAATATCACTGTGGTGCAAGTACTTAAAATGCATCTTGCTACAAGCTTTGTTGTACCATGAATATAGCCTAGAAGAAATTGGTTAGGATACACCTTTGCTCCCAATGGCAACATCTATGGAAACCTTGAATCTGATCGGCTGTCAAGCTATGTTACCATCGTAGTCGCCATTGATAGCAGAGTTACCATTAATGGTGAGTCTTATGCAATGGGACCGGAGGATGGAAGGACTATCTCACCTCAAACTCCTGTTCCGTCATGATGCCTTCTGCGATCTTCTGCTGAGCGTACTGCGCCAAGACGTGCTTGTGGTTGCGGATCTTCTTGTACATGAGCGGCTGGGTGAACAGAGGTTCGTCCATTTCATTGTGACCGTTGCGTCGGTAGCACACCTGCACAAACAAGCCATGGACTTTATAATAAACATGCAGGGTTTACAATAACTTAAATTTCCCTGACAAAACCAAGGAGAACTAGGAAATAATTTGTAATAAGTACAAGACACCCCGTTTCTTTGTTATTGCCTGACTTCCCCCAGGAAGATGGGTGTTTCTTATTCTACTTAAATCATTTAATTTTTCTTCCTTGTGTTTAGAGAGGGAAATGAAAATATATGAAATTTGCTGCAAGTAAGCTTTCCAACAATACTCAGTTAAAACACACACACAATATCAATCAATGTCTACTTTTATTCACCCTAAGAAGAATAATTGGGGTACCCCGTAGGAAAGGAATGAGTGCACGTTGGCCGCCATGATGCTAAAATGATCCCTTGGGATTGGACAGGTGTCACATACACTTAACTCTTTGCCCGCCACGCACACTATCTCCCCTGTGCCACATTAATTTCAAGGTGCAACACTCAGAGGAGTTTTGCATGCACTGTCTCATTCCACTTCCAATAACTTTTTATTGGTTTGTCGTGATGAAAAAAATGTGTAGCTAAGTCTGAGAAAAACTTATACTCATGCCAATGGTATCATTTTTTTCATGTATAATATCATAGATTCTGAGAATTATAACTTTACATTCTGTCTCCAAATTATCGTTTTGGAGGCTATTTTATACCTCTTATATTCAATATTTCCTAATGAAGGTTATTCTCTAAGTTAGTTCATAGAAAAGATGTGTTCTTTAGCTTTCATTACCTACCAAACCCATGTCTTTATGGGAATAATGAGCCAAGCAATTTAGGATTTAAATGGGGCATTCAAAAAGAGTAAGCTAACAATGAACTAAACTTCTCTATTGAAATTGACCCTGGGTACTTCTCAATAGACTACCTGTCCTGGGAGACTTTCTGCCTATTGATACTTTAATCCCCTTATTGTTATATACGATGCAATAGACGCGTTGCTTTTGTATGTGTGTGCGCACAATACAATTAAATGCGTTCCGTATGCATTGTGCGCGAAATGTGACTTGAGTCGAACTTGGCAGCCGGCTGTATGTGCCGCGAGTCGAACGAAGCGGGCAAAGAGTTAAAAAGTATCCGATAAGCGGGGTAATAATATCGTAAAGCATTTAGAGATGAAATTGTGTCATATCAAGCGCTAAATAAATACAAACTGTTATTTCAACAAGGCATTAGCAATATTGTGTCTCGCCCACTTGCGAAAATAACCAGAAATATCGCGATCTCCGTTGCTACGCAAAAGAAAACTGAAACAAACAAATAAGCAACTTTAAACAGACAACATCAAAATCAGGTGCAAAATAGTGACTTTGAATAAATTTGCATAAATGTGCATGAGTAATGTTTGCCTAAATCTACATCAGTAATGCTCACACATGCTCACACAATTCTGTGCACAAGTTAGGAAGCCTTCACCAAGAGTCTTGCAAGTAAACTTTAATGTATGACCTCAAATGACCTTTGACCTTATCATGTGACCTCTTACAGCACAATAACAAGCAGGTGCCCCCAGTGCATCCATCATCCAAGTTTGATTGCCATTGTAGCAACATGTGATGAGTTATGTGTGATAAGAGAGTCTTGCAAGTAAACTTTAACGTATGACCTCAAATGATCTTTGACCTTATCCTGTGACCTCCAACGCCACCATAACATGAAGGTACCCCCAGTGCATCTATGACCCAAGTTAGGTTGTAATCCAAGCAACCTATGTGAAGTTATTTGTCAAAAGAGAGTCTTGCAGGTAAACTTTAACGTATGACCTCAAATGACCTTTGACCTTATCCTGTGACCTCCAACGCCACCATAACATGAAGGTACCCCCAGTGCATCTATGACCCAAGTTAGGTTGTAATCCAAGCAACCCATGTGAAGTTATTTGTCAAAAGAGAGTCTTGCAGGTAAACTTTAACGTATGACCTCAAATGACTTTTGACCTTATCCTGTGACCTCCAATGCCACCATAACATGAAGGTACCCCCAGTGCATCTATGACCCAAGTTAGGTTGTAATCCAAGCAACCTATGTGAAGTTATTTGTCAAAAGAGAGTCTTGCAGGTAAACTTTAACGTATGACCTCAAATGACCTTTGACCTTATCCTGTGACCTCCAACGCCACCATAACATGAAGGTACCCCCAGTGCATCTATGACCCAAGTTAGGTTGTAATCCAAGCAACCCATGTGAAGTTATTTGTCAAAAGAGAGTCTTGCAGGTAAGCTTTAACGTATGACCTCAAATGACCTTTGACCTTATCCTGTGACCTCCAACGCCACCATAACATGAAGGTACCCCCAGTGCATCTATGACCCAAGTTAGGTTGTAATCCAAGCAACCCATGTGAAGTTATTTGTCAAAAGAGAGTCTTGCAGGTAAACTTTAACGTATTACCTCAAATGACCTTTGACCTTATCCTGTGACCTCCAACGCCACCATAACATGAAGGTACCCCCAGTGCATCTATGACCCAAGTTAGGTTGTAATCCAAGCAACCTTTGTGAAGTTATTTGTCAAAAGAGAGTCTTGCAGGTAAACTTTAACGTATGACCTCAAATGACCTTTGACCTTATCCTGTGACCTCCAACGCCACCATAACATGAAGGTACCCCCAGTGCATCTATGACCCAAGTTAGGTTGTAATCCAAGCAACCCATGTGAAGTTATGGATCATAAGAGAGTCTTGCAGGTAAACTTTAACATTTGTGACGGACGACGGACGACGGACGACGGACGACGGACGGACGACGGACGGACGACGGACGGACGACGGACGGACGACGGACGGACGACGGACGGACGCCATTTGGATCCCTTAGTCTCGCCTTCACCTCCGGTGGGCGAGACAAAAATAAATTTTAGGCATACACCCAGTAAGGATAACGTGTTCCATCCGGTAAATGAATGAAAAATTAGTAAAAAATAAATCTTTGAACCAGAAGGATTTGAACCTGCAATCTACTGCTTAACTGTCGTTAATTATCTCATGAAATAAATTCTTGTTTAGTTCACTGACCAGATCGATGACGACGTCACTCTTGTACTTGCAGCGCCACTTGGAGGCGACCTGGCAGACGTGCATGACAGCCTCTGGGTCGTCAGAGTTGACGTGGAAGATGGGTGCATTGACCACGCGGGCGACGTCCGTGCAGTAGGGCGAGGACCGGGAGAAACGGGGGTCCGTCGTGAAGCCAATCTGAAGAAGGGCACACAGGAGCAGAAAGGTTTACATCCAATGCTATGACCAACCAACTTTTACAGATGTTATCAGTGCTATACTGCTACTACTACTACTACTACTACTACTACTATTACTACCAATGATACTAGTACTATTACTGCTGCTGCTGCTACTTCTACTACTACTACTACTACTACAACTACAACTACTACTACTACTACTACTTCTACTAATACTACTTCTACTAATACTACTACTATTATTACTACTATTACTACTACTACTACTGCTACTACTACTACTACTACTACTACTACTACTACTACTGCTACTACTACTAAACTACTACTACTACTACTAAACTACTACTACTGCTACTACTACTACTACTACTGCTACTACTACTACTACTACTACTACTACTACTACTGCTACTACTACTACTACTACTACTACTACTACTACTACTACTACTACTACTACTACTACTACTACTGCTACTACTACTAAACTACTACTACTACTACTACTAAACTACTACTACTACTACTACTACTACTACTACTACTGCTACTACTACTAAACTACTACTACTACTACTACTAAACTACTACTACTACTACTACTAAACTACTACTACTACTACTACTACTACTACTACTGCTACTACTACTACTACTACTACTACTACTACTACTACTACTACTACTACTACTACTACTTCTACTACTACTACTACTACTACTACTACTACTACTACTACTAAACTACTACTGCTGTTATTACTACTACTTCTGACCTGGTTGTTGATGACGACATGGATGGTTCCGTGAGTGGAGTACTCTGGCAGGTCAGACAAGTGGAAGGTCTCATACACGATGCCCTGTCCGGAGAAAGCTGCATCACCATGCATCAGAATGCTCATCACCTACACACACACAATCAAGATATTCAATTCAATCTATTTTCACTTTAAAAAAACAAGATGTCAAAAACAACAACTGCATAATGTCTAAATATTCAATTTTGTGGGGGAACCAAAATAAGCACGCTGGCTTGTTGGTATGGTCCTGTTACACACATATATATATATACACGAGTTACAGTTAACTACATAACAAAACATACAAAAAATATCAAAAAGTATCAAAAAATACAAGTATACAAGATAGACCTTGGTAAAGAGAAAAGGGAGAAGAGGAAAAGGAGAAAGACGGTTACAAATTTATTAATGGGAATAAAGGAGAATGTACAGAATGTTTTTTGATTGAAGGAAATGGTAGCCCTTTTACTCATGAAACTCAGCATGCATCAGTAGTATTCTGGAATGATAACATGTATGAATTAAAGCTTCACAAACCTTTTCAGGGAAAGTGAAAAACTATCCTCGTTTACGTTTGAACCGCTTTGTTTCATAGCAACCAGTCAAATGTACATTCATCTACCACATTGCACTGTTCAGTGCGTGGTGTGTTGGACAGTGCGGCTCTGTTCGCATCAACACTAATAGGGCATATACTATACTGGGAAGACAAAAAGCCTTCGGCCCGGAACATTTGAGGATTTGTGATTTAATCACTACTTACTCCAAATGTGGATCATTTGAGGGCAAATAACTTTCAGCAAGTTTCTAAAATGGACAATACATGAATTTAAGACCATTGGCCAGAAGATTGCTCATGGTCACCATTTTGAAGGCTTTTTGTCTTCCCAGTACAGTATATTCCCTTTAACTGCTGTGTGGAGAGCGTGATTTACGGTATTACGGTCTCCGGTCTCTAGGTTACATAAAACCGCGGCATCGATCAGCAGAACACCATATAAATGACATCTATAAAATCTAAGTCAAAGCTTAACAAAACTCTCCATGAAAAGTGAGATAACAAGACAAGTGAAAAAGACGACAAACACAGAAGAAGGAAGAAGGGAAGAAGCGCCTGACCTCGTCTCCTTCAGTGTCGCCCCGGTAGAACTGCTCCGCCCGCGTCTTGCCCTGTACAATGGGGTCAACGGCCTCGAGATGGGAGGGGTTGGCTACCAAGGCCAGGTTGATGTTGCGCTTGCTGATGTGGTTGTGGCGGGAATGCGACATCCCCAGGTGGTACTTGACGTCACCAGAACCCTGCACCAGAACACACAACAGAGTTAAGATTCAAAGTTGGGTAATTCCATCAGGTTGGGGCGATTTTTGTGACTGAGAAACTCAACATAAGCCCAACAACATTTGCCAATATTGATTTCAACACAAACAACTTGCAAGCTATCTTAGAAGTACCCAAGCATCACATTGTGTATAAACATTCAAGAAAACAAATAAGTGTAATGTTATATAAATGTGAAGTCCATGTAACAAAGGATAACAAGCAAATCTCTATCATATCAAATATCTTAATAGATTACCTATTGAGAGAGGTACAACACTGGCAGGGCATCGTTATTACATTTATGACATCAACAATTTTCAACAAAATTATTTTCAAGTGTGTAATAGAATATCACATACCTCCATTTCATAGACATCCTCATATTTTCTTCCCCCAACGTTATGGAATGACCCAGATGCCAACCTTCCAATAATCATAGAGATTTATATAGGCTACCATGTGCTGCAAATGCAAACCAATGTATTTCCAAGTACTGTATACGCCATACATTTTGCAGGGTTTTTATTTTCGCGAATTTAACAACACGCAAAATTATGAATATGACGTGCTCAAGCACATGTACTACTAGTACTAGTACTCCACGATCGCAGAATTGTTGGAAAGTCCTGATTGGCAAAAAATTAGACTCACGAAATATATGGCATATACAGTAGATGGTTCACATTGTTGAGCTGAACAAAGATTCTCACCTCATCTGCAGCTTCCAGCTTGGAGTCGAACTGACAGAAGATCTGCTCCAAGGGTTTGCGGGCAACGTTGGCCAAGACGTTCAGACGGCCACTGCACCAAACATGAAAAGACAACTCAACATCAATGTACAATTTATACCAATGATGTTCGTCAATCAAAGTCACTGTAACTTGACTTTTGACATTTTGTCATCCAACCAAACAAAAACACATATCAAAATGCATATAATACAATCAAATAAAATCTTCCATATATTTTACCTATTTGTGAAAGGATGAAAGGAAACAAAAAAAAACATTTATATATTGGTATCTTTTGTTACATGTATCTCAGGCTTTAACTCACTGACCCACATATTGCACAAAACACTGGTGAAATGAGCTTTGTGATCAGCTTTCTTTTCCTTTCATCGTGGGCATGAGTATCTTACAAACCTCTGTACTTTGTACTTCTCCAAGCCCTTCCCCCCACCCTACCCATTCCAACCTCCAAATGCCTGCCCTACCTCTCCTCTTACCACAAGAGTGGCAAGTGAACTCCTTCCCCTACCCCTATGCCCCTCCCCCCCCCCTCTCACACACACCCACCCACTTTTTCCTTCTTACCAGTGAAAATGCCCAGGAATAAAAGCTCTCATCAATTTGTATCAAGGACTGGGATGAGCACCTCACACCCCCCAACCCTCCAGGCCAAAACAGTGCCCTCTGTTTTCGCACCCTCACCTCACCCTACTCCTTCCCTTACCCCTTCCCTTACCCCTTCCCTTACCCCTTCCCTTACCTCTTCCCTTGCCCCTTCCCCTACCCCTACCCCTCCCCTTCACCCCCTTCCTCCTTACCGGTGAGGCATGCCCAAGATGAAGCTCTCCACTCCCTTAGCGCTGCACTCATCAATGATTGACTTCAGGGCTGGGATCAGCACCTCACACCCTTCCAGGCCAAAGCGCTTCTCGGCAGACCACTTGCGAGCCAAGAACTCTTCAAATCTGCAAGACGGGTTTTCAACAAGAAATGGGTCAAGTTGAGAATGATTTTTTTTAATGTATAAATACTATTTATTACAACCACTTTACATCTATTGACACAAACGTATCAAAAAATAAACACAAAAATAAACACATCAATTATATCTAAAACACAATTATGAAAATACAAACTGTTATTTATTCCAAATTACATCATATTGCACTGAAATATGGCAACAAAAGTAAACTACTAATTTTGAGTATGTTTGTAGCTTTCTAATAAGGTACCAGGTAGAATAAAATGGCATATTGTAAACTAGAGCAATTGGACTGCCACGCAGTCAATAAATATGCCTCCGCCTCTTTGCTAGCTCTATTTAGATTTATTCGCAGAATATCTGTATGTTTGGTGGGCAATGTACCATTGAATTCCTATGTGAAATGAAAATATCACATTCTGTTTTTTCAAGTTTAGCCAAGTTTTGCAATGTTCATTGACCTTTGACCTCTTACTTCTTTGACTTCCAATCTAACCAGTGTGTCTAAATCCATCCTAGTATCAAGTTTGTTTTCAGCTCTGAACTCACAGGGATTTTATCAAATATGCCATCAGTCTATCTCCATGAAGTGATTCATCTCTGTACCATGTGTGGTTTGAATTGAATCATTAGATTTGGATTCAATGTGAACTAGAGCAATTCAACTGCCACACAGTCGATAAATATGCCTCCGCCTCTTTGCTATTCTCAGAAAATGTGTATGTTTGGTGGGCAATGATTGCTCCTATGTGAAATGAAAATATCACATTCTGTTTTATCAAGTTTAGCCAAGTTTGGCAATATTTATTGACTTTTGACCTCTTACTTGTTTGACTTCCAATCTAATCACTCTGTCTAAATCCATCATTGTATCAAGTTTGTTTAAAATTAGCCAATTTGGGTGAAGTTCATTGACCTTTGGTCTTTCAGGAATTTTACTTAAACTTCACCAGTCTACCTCCATGAAGTGATAAATCTCTGTACTGTTTGGTTTGAATTGAATCACTAGTGTTGGATTCAATGTGAAAAATGTCTATTTGGGGGTAATTTTTAGCCAATTTTGGCAAAGTTCATTGACCTTTGAGAAATTTCACCAAAAATGTCATCAGTCTAGTAGTGATCCATCTTTGCACCATGTTTGGTTGGTAATGCTCCATGGGATTTGGATATATTTTGAAAATTATAAATTTGGGGGCAATTTTTTGCTAATTTTTGGCAAAGTTCATTGACCTCTGACCTTTGAACTCTCAGGAGTTTTACCCAAACTTTCACCAGTCTACCTCCATGAAGTGATACATCTCTGTACCATGTTTGGTTAGAATTGCGCCATTAGATTTGGATTTGGGTTTATTGTGAAAAATATCAATTTTTGCAAAGTTCATTGACCTTTGACCTCTTTTGACCTCAATTTCACCAACAATGTCACCAGTCTACCCCAAAGTAGTGATCCATCGTTTCACTATGTTTGGTTGGAATTGCACCATTGGATTTGCATTTATTGTGAAAAATTTAAAGTTTGGGGCAATTTCTAGCCAATTTTGGCACAGTTCATTGACCTTTGACCTCTGAACTTTCAGGAATTTTACCAAAAATGTCACCAGTCTATCCCCAACTAGTGATCTATCTTTGTACCATGTTTAATGAGAAATGCATCCTTGGATTTGGATTTATTGTGAAAAAGGTCAATTTTTGGCAAATTTTCACAAATTTCATTGACCTTTGACCTCTGACCTTTCAGGAATTTTACCAAAAATGTTACCAGTTTATCCTCAAGTAGTGATCTATCTTTGTACCATGTTTAATGAGAATTTCATCCTTGGATTTGGATTTATTGTGGAAAAGGTCATTTTGGGGCAATTTTTACAAAGTTCATTGACCTTTGACCTCAATGAGATTTGACCCCAATTTTGCACACTTCATTAGTTTCATGCAATACATACATGTACCAACTTTCAAGATATTGCCTAAACGGATTCGGGACGGACGGACGGACGGACAACCCGAAAACATTATGCCTCCGGCCACTTCGTGGCGGAGGCATAAAAATAGCCAATTTTGGATGAGATTGGTCTTGCGATCCTATCAGAGCAATCTCAACTATTTTTACGACGGGGCCGAGGAGTCTTTCAGGTAGTGAGGCTCTGACATCAGTCTCTTCTCCATCTTAGAGATGTGTTTGATACTAATGAGGGGCATGTCAACCCCCCTTCACTTTGCTATCTGGTGGAGTGAATCCAGCGCTCCTGAATCAGTCAACTCTCCATCTTGGAATAGTGCTTGGTACTAATACCCCCTCCCCCTCTTAGCCTCTATGTCCTCCCATCCCCCACATTATCTCTCCCCCCCCCCCCCCTCCAATCTCCACTTCTTTACCTGTTTACCTGGTGGAGTGAATCAAGCGCTCCTGGATCAGTCACTTCTCCAAGACGGTGCTAATACCCCCTCCCCCTCTTACCCCCTATGTCCTCCCTTCCCTCTCCCACTCTTAGCCCCTGAGGGCTATGTCACCTAAACCTCTTCACCTCCTCCCCCCCTTCCTCCTCCCACCTCCGCCTTCCCCACCTTCCCCCTCCCACTCTTCGCCCCTTTGTCCTCCCTTTCCCATTCCCCTCTTAGCCCCTATGTCCTCCCTTCCCCCTCCCACTCTTTGCCCCTGAGGGCTATGTCACCTTAACCTCTCCTCCTCCCCCCTTCCTCCCTCCTCTTCCCCCCTTCCTCCTCCCACCTCCCCCTTCCTCCTCCCACCTCCCCCTTCCCTACCTGGTGGAGCGGATCAAGCGCTCCAGGATCAGACGCTTCTCCATCTTGGAGAAGTGCATGGAGCTGGGAGACTCAAACTGCTGCCGGATCCAGTCACACTTTTCCCTGTCGTTGATGAACATGTACTCCACACCGATGCTGCGGCAGTACACGTGCTGAGAGAGGGCAACAGAGCGAAAATCCATCAGAAATTGGCCAAGAATGGCAAATATATCTCAAGAAAATTCCAGAAAATTTGTTAAAGCCTTGTGCAGAGATTACCAGCCCACTTTCCTTTTTCAAAAAATGTCATCTATGCTTCCCAAATTTCCATAAATTCTATCAGGAATCTATCATTTATTGATAAAAATTTATGCTCATATTGAAAAGAAGTTGCTCAAATACATACAACTAATGTTAAGTTTATATTTGTTCATTGATGTCTACTTTACTACGCCACTGGGAAAGTCCCTGACGTAATGGTATGTGCCAATATCTCCTACTTCTCTTTTTGCTTAGCCTTAGTTCCAGGCTCAGCGCATGATCCTATCTACTTCTCTTTCCGCCTAGCCTTACTTCCAGGCGTTTGATGATTTCCCTGAGAGGCAGAGCCTGCTGGTCTCCCCCGATGAAGGTGGTTGTGGGAAGGGTGAAAACGCGATCCATGTCACTGTCGTCTTGGCAGGATGGGGAACGGATGGAATAAGGAGAGAAACAAGAGTGGTGTTGGGAGACGGTCTCAAAAAAATAATAACAAATCAATCAAGAACATGCTTTACAAAATCACAGTATTCTTGTACAGTCAAAATCATGCACAATGTATGTGTGTACATTTATGGTCACAGTACAATTATTGGTTGTAAACAAATCCAGATTTTGACAGATTTCTACAGTTAGTATTACTCTCAGAAGAAATATCTGTAATTCTAAATAATAACAAATAAAGATAAAACATCGAGTAGTATGCAACTTTACCAACACCTGAAGAATCAATGTATGTATCTTTTGTACTCTGGGGCCGTATTCCATAAACAAGATAAGCATGCTTAAGTCAAAAAATCTAAGCAATTTGTCTTATCTTCTGTCTAAGACAAAATTCTTAGCCAAAATGCGTATTCCATAAAAATTTGGCTAAGAGTTTTGTCTTAGAATTCGGCTAAGATTTTTTGCTTAGCTAAGACAGATTTAGGATGTATGGCTAAGTAACTTTTCTTAAAATTGTGTACTTAGTATTCTATAAAGTACAAATGGCTAAGAATTTTGCCCTAACTTTAAGACAGCTGTGGGTTGTCTTAACTTTGGGGTTGCAGAGTGGTTGCGCGCAGTATAGCAGCTTTATCCACGCGCGCTTGCACCATGACCGCGTATTTCTGCTCAATGCGCGTTAATTTCATTGTCAAAGGTTGGATGCGCAATTTCTTTTACGCATAGCCATTAGTAAGCAAGATGTAAGATTAACGGAAGAAAACTCTAGGCAAAATGTGTACATATTTGACAATTGCACATTTTCGTTCCAAATACCTCTATTTTCAACTTGCGTTCGTACTGGTGAAATGTCGGCACGGTATGTTTAACATCACTGATCTCATCTATGATGACTTTGCCCCTATATGGCAAATCGGAACTATCCTATTGAGCCCACAGACAAGGTATGCATAGCTTTAACGGTAGACTCAATGCTGGTGCGATTTTTGCTTTAACACGTAAAATGCATTGACTTTTCACCGCGGGGGAGCTGTTCGTGGGAGAACGAGTGTGATGAAAGTTGCGTGACATCACCAATTTTCTCATGACGTCAAAGAATTTTAAGATTTGGCTTAGCCAAATCGTCTAACCTAAGAAAAATTGCTTAAGTTTATGGAATACCGTTAGGACAAATTTCTTAGACAAGAAAAAGGCTAAGACAAATTGCTTAGACTTAAGCAAAAATTCTTAGATGTTTATGGAATACGGCCCCTGAACCCGAAAAGGTGTAGATATACAGTATGGAGCAATTTAATTCAAGGAAATGAAACACCATAGGTTCATGAACATGACCAATGCATATTGGTAAGTGTACAATATACTCTTTCATCCATTCAATGAAAACTATGGAAATACATAATATATGTCAAGTGAAAAACTTAAATACTCATCAATACATAACAAGAGCCTGCAATACACAACGCACACACACACAGACATACCGTACCAATGTACTAACACACACACACATACACACACACATACAAACATATATACATACACAGACGAACACATTATTAACAACACTAAACATTTGGGATCGTTCAAATCTCCATCACCAGTCGTTCAAAGCACAATATGTGATATGAAGGCATGTGTTTCTTTTGGTAGGAAAGAAACTTAAGTGGGAGATTGACAATTACCGACAGACACCGATTTCTTTCAAGGAATCCATAATATTGAGGTATTGAGATTGTCTTGCCAATCATAAAGAAATGTGAGATTTCCCCAGATTCACTAAAATTCTAGCTTTTACACCGTTGATACAATATCCAAACCCTGCTATGGTAAACATCCAGAACAAACTGACAATGGTATTACAATGGGCTTCTATTTTACAATGTGAATTGGTTACTCCCTGGGAGCTTGTGATTGTTGGGGATGTGCTGTGTTTTGAGCAAAGCTCCAAATCTTTTTCATCATTGTTTTGTATTAAATCATGCAATTCATTTAATTCATATTGCTATTTATTACATTTGTTTATCTTTTAAAAATATGACATATTTTTACTGAAATTAATCAGCCCGATCTGGCAAAATACTGTACCTCGCAATCTGTGATTACGTTCAGAGCTCGCCAGATCTATATCACAAAACAGCCATCTATTTAACTCTTTATCCGCCTAAGTTGGCTAGCTACTTGGCAGGGTAATCTTCCCCCAAATCTAAAAATAGCTAGCTTATTTGCAAGAGAAACAAGCTATTTTATGGACCTTCTTCATCAATCTTAAATCTAGGCCAAGCTCGTTCCACACACAAGAGTGCAGCAGGTACTGTGCTCCATTACAGCACAGCGACAGCTGGCAGCTTGCTTATCAGCCCCTTTGGAAGCAGGCAAAATAGCACGCTTCTTACCGGTACTTGTTTTTGGTTCGATGAAGATGCAAATTTCAACTTCTGGCTAATTTCCCTGATCAGACAAAAAAAAATGGTGTTTTGTCTGCTTCTAGCTAGCTGATGCAGACGCACCATGTGACTGTGCAGGGTCCTGGATCACAAACTGCAAAATTCTAAATGACTGAAACTCCCTGTATCACAAACCATCACCACTATCTATTGCAGATTCTATTGTAGCCAGTCTGCATTATTGCAATAATTTATATTTGTTATAAATAGATCCCACAATCAATATACCCCGCAAGTAATGATTTCTGTAATAATTCATATTTGTTCCAAAATGACCCAATAATCAATACCCCATCCAAGTTATGAATTTTGCAATAATTCATATTTTTAATAACTGATCCATTCAATCAATATCCCCCGCAAGTCATGATCGATTTGCACTGCAACATCACATGATACAGATCTATCTACAATAGCTATTTTGCTTTTGATAGTTAGATCTACAGTATTGTAAATCTTTGTGATACAGGGCATTTGTTGTAGATGTGCTACATGGTGTACTGCATGTTATGTACAGAGAAGTTCTCCATCAATTGTATTTTGCTACTAGTATACGTGTAAATATACACTATAACCATGCCTTGCAGATATGCCCTGTATGCAGTTCAGCATGACCAAGCATGCCATTCGTTTACCAAACACTATCTTTCTATTACTGTTAGTAAACCCAAAGCTTGTCTGAGGTTTGTCTGACTAGCAACAACTACTAGATTCAGAGTTCCACCCGTTGAAACTGAATCACTAGATACAGGTAAATGGACATGTACATGTAACACGTTCGTGCTATGCACGTAAGGGGAAAGCGACGAGGACATCAAGAAAACGGCGACTGGGAACTGAATCACTAGTTGTAAATACGTGTTAGCGCTGCGCAGTTAGGGGGGGAAGCGGTGAATACATTACGAAAACGGCGAATTGATAATGCGGTTGCCTTTCTACTTGTGCGGGATCTGCAGACGAGAGTCGATCGGGCAATCAGAGAGATATCCTGGATGGAGCTTGAGCACCCTTCGAGGCTAATCAATAGCACAGGGTATTGAGAGGTGTGGTGGAGAAGGGACTCTCAAATGCATTCTTAGCCTACAGCCATATTCATGGAACACGACTTATCCTACAATTATGGTAGTTACTAAAGTGCATACACCTACAGTACAAGTACATACTTTTAGAATGTGCAGCTTGTATTGTTTTTGTTGTTCAATGTTAATCCATACACATGTGCAAGTATTATTTTTTAACAGATTGATATCAACCATCTTTTATGTATTATGTTCATATATTTCACAATTTAAACATATACAAGTACTACTATGTGAAATACAGGAACCATGTAACAATCAAATCAAACCTACTGTCACTAGGGTAAAATAAATTCATAAATACAGAGTGATGTCGACCATCTTTTATGTATTATGTTTCTGCATATATGTAGCTTCTACATGTACATGTTTTACATCATGTAGGCTGTTTGACATCAATCTCAACTAGTAAAAGGAGTACTTATTAGTCTACTGCAATCAGACATGTTGAAAGAAGATTGCAGATTAGAAATGCAGTATGCTAGCATATGTACAAACATGTAGAGGACATACAAAAACATCACACGCAGGCAGCAATTGCATGTACGTGAGCTACATGTACATATGTAGCGTTGAATTATGGTGTTAAGAGACCTGAACAACCAAAATTCCTAACTGATAATGGTTAAACCCTCTCTCTATACCATTTCTTGCTGCATTTAAGTAATTGTATGCTACTTTTTCATGAGAATTGCAATTATGTTTTGCACAATCGAACTCGAAGTACGCAATTGCAAAGCTGAAGTGTAAAGACGGTATCGGTAAGACTACTACAACGAAGAATGGAGCAAATTCCTGAATATTTCCAGCCACTTCAGCTGGCCAACTCTTTATAGCATTTAGCTAATTGATCTGATTCACCAAATGATTTATCAGGTATATTTGAATGACGATAATTGACTTTAAATTAAAAAAGGCAAAATCATGCAGCACTGGAGGCATTCATACAATGGTATGTGTACATGCTAGACTATTAGATGCGATTAGTCAACCAATTCCCTTTCTCCTGAAAAAAAAACCACACCAAAAATAGCATTCAAAAGGTGTTGAAGACAGCCAATACATGCTACATGTAATATGCAAAACATCCACACGTCATACCTTCTACAAACGTTATATTAGGACATTGGTAAAAACTGAAGTGTCATGTTACATGTAGGCACATGTATGCTTTGAACTATGAGAAGTTTAGTTTTGACAGTCATACTTCTAATTGTTCTCTAATAATTCAGCTTGGGTAGCGTACCCATGAAATATGATATTATAATTGGTAATAAAACTGTCAGATGAGGAATTAATACAGGTAGATAAGCCATAAAATATTGTAGGGATACAACTCGAATATGAAATGAAATATAAGGCAATGTAATTTTACAACTGTTTTGCAAGTTCAGTGTTTGAAAACACTATACATGAACTTTAATAAAATAGGCACCCGCTCTATAACCTCCCAAACATTTCATGATATGAGCAAATTTTGCAATTGTGTGTGTTATGGAGTTCAATGTACTTTTGGTATTATGCTTTGCTATGCATGCAACACTGCACAGTAGGAACTGAACAATTGGTAGAACATTCAAAGAATGATGGCTTTCATGCCTGAAAATGACATTGTGCATTCTATTCAAGAGAATTTCTTCTCTTCGGTGACTCTACTGCAGATCCTACAGATTGTTTAAAAAAAAAACAGCCAGCCTGTTCAAATATGGATTGAAATCAAACCAAGGATGGAAAACACATTCTCCCTGTACTATTTATCAGTAAGGCGGGTAGACGAAGTGGTAACGACTATGGGACCCAAATCAATGGGGTACTATTCTGCCGTGACCATCCCATTCTTGTTTTTACTTCAGGAAACCAGGAAGGAATCATCTCAAAATTATACAATTGTTGAAATTCAATTAAATCTGAACCTCAAATGCTGTACTTAGCTATGGTGTTTATATCTATTCTGATGGATTCCATTATTGATATGTTTGTCTTCTGTCAACTTGACAGTTAACCAAATACTTGTATTTTTAATATGTAAGTTACCTTGAAGACGTTCGTTAATTTGTTACGAATGAGAATCAATTAAAATAATCACACACAAAAAATCTGAACCTTGGTGATAGAGGCAGGACAGTTCTGTAACGATTATGGCCTGTATTAAGGCATTGTGGTATATTGGTGAGAGGCCTTGACTCACGCAGAGAGATCCTGGGTTCAAGCCCAGCCCGGTGCGTACACCCTTAGGTGTTTTGCTCATGTTTTTCCCTATCAACCCAGGTGTAGTAAATGGGTACCTGGCAGGAATACAGTATTCCTGATCTAATTAGATGAACTAGCTTTTAGCGCTACATACTTGACTGCTCGGCTAAAGCAAGGGTAATAATCGAGTGCTTTGGTTAGTACTTCGTACTAGAAGAGTGCTGTATAAGAACCGATCATTATTATTATTTTCTCTTTGTGTGCCAGGTGTTGTCACCAATAATGGACACAAATCCCATAGAGCAGCCTTTTATGTGGCACAGGAAATGTTTAATCTTGCATTTAATCTGCACACTGACTGTGTAAACACATAAATCCACACCCATTCCCCTTTTAATTTGTTTCTACTATCTGCTTTAGTAAAGCTACAGAGTTTTTCTAAGAATTCTAAAATTAATATTTTGATGAGAAAAATATAATCATACTGACATACAATGTATGATTCATTTTAAAGTACTTTACTACAAAGTTAGTACAACATTGGACTGGTTGGCAAAAGCCTTGGGAGTTCCTAATATGCATCAAAGTAGATCGCCACAGGTTCAGGTCCTGTTTGATTTCCACAGTTTTATCATTAATTCCTTCCTGTTAAACAATCAATACAAACAAGAATGGGACCCACGTTCATAGCAGAAGAACTCAGCCATGATTACTGACCCCATAATCTCTACTACTTCTGCCCCTCACCTTGACACACCTGAGCAAGAGATATCATTTGATATAACTGCGGTGTCAAGAATGTTTTGTAGCCTCCTGTCTGTTTGTATTGTGTTGTGATGTTGTACATTTATACATCTTGGTGAACAAATGATCTTGACTGTTCAAATTATTTCCCGAGGCTATTCCACAAGATCTTTTCAAAAGAGCTTATGCAAAAAAAAAAAAAAAAAACATGGCATGCCCTGCACTCCTGGCAAGTTTTAAAAATAAGAGCATGATCGAGAAACTTTAAAATTTGAAAGTCACGGTCAAGCAATGATGCATGATGCAGCAAGGGGCACAAATTCCAAAAGTGAACAAATAAATCCATGGTGATCATGCATGATTGAGAAAAACACATGAAAACTTTCCCCATGTCATGATTACAGCAAAGATATGTGCATTTATGATGCAACAAGGGGGAAAATTTGATGCGTAACAAACACACATATGATTATATATCTAGGATGATCATGATACCATAATATCCCAAACTTATGATCACGGCAAAGGCATACTTGCACAATGCAGCAAAGAGCAAGCACACATTCATTCATTGGACAAAAATAAAAAATTATATAAAGCACTAAACATGCTGGTCTACAGTGCAAGCTGCGGAATATATTTTGGCATGCTGGTATCGATGATGCTCCAACGTTCCCTTACCAAGTTGATAGTTTTTGATGAGCAATTCTGGTGGAGTACCCTCCATTAGGTCGGCCTGATTGATGCCAAGCGGATCCAAGTCTGCTATATTGTGGCCACGAATCTACGAAAGGGGACAACACACATGCAAATAGGAAGCCACACATAAATGAGGGGAATCAGCACAGAAAAACAAATGCGTGGGACCATGGGGGAAAAATTGGGATGATGAGGAATTTGATATGAGGCTTTTAGGGCTGAAGCAAAATTAAGTTTAGGAAATTCCTGACACGTGACAGAAAACCATACAAGGACTGCATGAACCGAGCATCAATCACCAAGTTATGAATGCATGTAAAAGTTTGAATGTGGAATGAAAAGAAAAATTATGCCATTTGCTGGGTTTCATAGTGGTAAACTTTCACCCCTGTGCTAAAAAACTCATGAAATTTCACAGAATTAAAACATCAAAATTATCTGTTTTTTAAGGTAATGTATCCCTTTTGCAGGCTAAAATTTGTGTAAATACCACTTTTTTCAAGAATAAAGTTCACAGAAATTTTTGATTTTTTTTTTAAAATCATGCTTACTAGCACTGATTCAAAATGACGTACTGTGTGGACTTGTCATTGCTCTTGTTTATCATGTGTACACAAGGCAATACCCACAAACATCACTACCTTTGATTTAGAGAACTTCACAGGGCTAGTGATTCAGATTTCTTAACCCAGATAAATTCCTTCAGATCCAACTTTTCACAAACCTTTTGCTAATCTGTTTCTCCAATTTTTCTGCTTTCGTTCAAGTCGACTCATTATACATGTAGGGGTTAGATTCCCCATTGAGGCAAATGGAAAATATAATCGTCAGCTCAAATGTTATTTTCATTTGGAAAATAAGTTGAGCCTGAGAGGGAAAGAACAATAATAACAAACAAATATTTTTAAAACAGTATTTCGATATTACATCACTGTTCAGTTATAATCAACAAAATGAACCTACATGTATGTAAATTTGTTTTTCTTTATTGGCTTCAATGCAATTTTTTATAGAGTGAAGTTACATCTGCAAAGGGGAAGACTGTCAGTCTTACGATTGATGCAGTATGAGTGAAATCAGGTGTATATGTGTACATTGTAAGTCTATACTGACAATGGAACAAACAGATATCTGTTACGGATTGTCAATTTGTTTCATGATATTTACTAGAAAATGATGAGTATGGAAAGATGGCATAGGGAATACATAACATGTAAAGCAGCTGAACAAACTAATGCTAAATATACAAATTTGCAGTTCAAGTACAGAATTAAATGCTGAAATTTAAGGACCTATGCCAAAAAATGGTGGATTATAAGATAGTCAGATTACAAAAGTGATAGGAGATAATTTGAAGTATACATATGATTGGAATGAAAAAATTATGGGAAAAGAGTAAATGATGTAAATTGCTACATAACGTCATGTAGGATATGTGGAGTACCCAAGGATGGCAGACATTAATTATGTCATATGAAGCAGCTGAACAAACTAAAGGTATGTGAATTTGCAGTTTGCAAAAAGAAGCTTTAATTTAGAATTCATGTTGAAATTCAAGTACAAGTAAAAAGAAAATAATCAAAAATGTCAGATTATAATAGTGAAATTATATCACTTGAAGTATGCATGCACATGATTGCAATGAAAAATTTACCAAAAATAAGGAATAGATGATGTAAGTTTTAATTTATGAAAAAGAACATGTTAAAAGAGAAAAATTTCTGACTTTAATTCCTGAAGAATGACGGTAATTATTTAACAAATGCAAAAAAAATCAACAACAGCAGGGGTACTTTTAAGCAAACATCATAACATTTAGAACAAACGAACAACAATGACACACTGACACAAACATATGAGGCAATATGAAGACATGTAGTGGCAGCAAAAATTGAAAAGAAAATGCAAGAGTTATTCTTTTTTTTAAAGCACAGAAAACATGTAAGTCAAGGTCAAATAATGGTAATATAAAAGGAACATTGTTTCCTACATTTTGATTTACAGAGTTAGGATAATTTGACTGCATAATAAGAATATATAACATACTCTCACCCCATGCCACTACAACTGCCCCCCCCCCCCCCCCATAAAAAAGAAAAAAGAAAAATGGAACAATCAATAGTTTATCAAAGCACAGAAAACATAGCAGTCAAGGTCACAATCCAGGAATGTAATAGAGACAACCACATTAATCTTGAGAACAAACAACTAGCCCCAAAAGCAAAAGTTCCTGCTCCAACTTGGTATTATTCTTACTCCCCACAAATATACCCAGAATGTTTGATACTCTGAAGACCACACCCATGAAAAATGACAGGGACTTTGTCACATGATCACGTAGCATACATGCAGGTGCACACGCCGTTGCATGGTTTTTGCTTTTGTTATTGTTGCTGTTGATTGTTGATTTAAATGGCGCATTTCCCAATCAGGAGTGATTATCAACGTGCCAAATCGAATAAAGAACGAAGCATTCAATTCTAATAGTGAAGCACGCCCATTAGTGGCCAAAAATACAGTAAACTGGTACGTGCAATTTGCCTGACTCATACTCTGTGTATATATGGGGGCAAGGTAATTGGAATCCTCCAGGGTTTCACAATACCAGCAGAAATAATATGGCAATACATGTATTTCCACACATGTAGGTTGAGGTCTGTTGTTAAGGTTCCAGATCGTCTCAAAGAGGTCGTTCACCTTTGATATATGGACAGAGCTTCTCATTGTGGTGGCTCTTAGCCTGGCTTCCAGGCTTTCAGACATGATTTATTCAAACTTCACAATGAGCCATTTCGTAATTGCAATTGCGCATGAGCAGATTATTGCTTTTAGTAAATGACCTCAGGTCAATTTCCAAACTCACAGAGTAAAATGGGAATTCATTAGATAGTCGACCACATTTCAATCTATTATCATGCAAATATGGCAACAGCTATTCAGCTCTGAGAAGGTATTGAAAGAACATTCCACCATGTGCATCTACTTCTATTGTTGTTCCGGGCACACTGTAAAATGTCTATACATCCATCATCCAACACAACTTCATTAAAAACAATCCCAGTGAGCAGTCTAGAAGTATTTATTCAGTGCATTGTCCGACCATGGTGTAATTACGAAATGGTCTATAAGAGTCTAGTACTCACAAGACTAGTCACTCTTTCATTCTCCTTTTTTTCTCCATCCATGTTTGGGCAAGTTGAAGAAGGAATCAAGAATGATTAGTCTACTGCAGCCTGTCCCATTTATTGAATAAAGTGCAGTTTGGATTTAATATGCCGAACAGCCTGAAAGCGAGGCTAGCGATTCTGTGCAATGTAATCGACTTCCTACTATACTGTGTGGCTTATAATCACTTAGCCGGTTTGCATATGCCTCTGAAGATTGTTTAAGAACTAAAGGCCACTGCACACGACACAAATTTCCATGATTCTGCAATAGAAGGGACCTACATCAAAAATGTAACGTCACCTTCTTGCAAAAATCTACTGACTAGGTCCCAAGATTCATATCACTGATCGGATCGTGTCATCTGTAATGGCCTTTAGTGATAGAGGACACGATACGCGCTGTGATCTCCGATGAAACGGGTTGTACAAGAGCAGTGAATTTTGGAATTTAACATGTGTTGACTTATTGTCAGTTCAATGATGAAGGGCAGTAAAAGGGAAGAAAAGTGAGAAACAGTACAGCTACATCAATTTCCCACATCCTACACATTTTGGAGTTGGAGAGGTACGGTAGAGCTTGGGATCCGTGGGGCAGGCAATACAAATGAGCCATGTGCTTGTTCCAGTCTGATGAATACATCATTTCAACATCCGGCTAATTTCCCAGATCAGAAAAGAGCCTGCAATTTCTTTAGCTTCGAACTGATGCAGACACACAAGATTATCAAGCTACAGTGTACTTGTTGATTTCAAGCTTTTTGTTTTTTTTCAAGCTATTTGTTTCAAAATATTAGTTTGTTTCAAGCTACTTGTTAGTTTTAGTCTACTGAATATGCGACTTCAACATCAAGCTACATGTAATTTCCCTGATCATAAAAGAGCGAGCCATTTCTCCAGCTTTGTTCTGATGCTGACGCATGCAAGATCAAGCTACTTGTTTGTTTCAAGCTACTGGATTGTTTCAATTGATTCATTTGTTTCAAGCTATCTGTTTCAGTCAAATGAGTGAGCAACATCGGGCTTATTTCGCAGATCAGAAGACAGCGTGCTGTTTCTTCAGCTTTGTGCTGATGCAAAAGCACCTGCATGCATGTACATTTACTGCGATGTTGATCGGGCTCTACTGTACATGTAATCTAGTTATCGATCTGTCAGCAGGAACGCTCACCGTCGGGACACTTCAACATCTTCATCGGATGACTGGCTCATGTTCAATTTGTCCAGCACTCTACCAGTGGCATTTACATTTACATAATGTACATGTACCTAACCTGGCAGACTCACAAAATGTACAATTGCAAATACAGAGCATGTACACAACAGTTCAAAGGAATTGGCATAGGGAAAGGGAAAGGGAAGAAAGGGAAGGAGCCACAGTTTTAAACCGCGGTATATTTTATCCAGTTCAGCATGAAACATGGTGCTTTTTCGGCTAAAGCATTGTGTTTCTTGCTGAACTGGACAAAATATACCCAGGTTTAAAACTGTGGGTCCTTCCCTTTCTTCCCTTTCCCTTTCCATATGCCAATTCCTTTGAGCTGTCGTGTACATATACCAAACCTAGCAGACTAACAAAATGTACAATTGCAAATACAGAGCATACATCTCTCAGTTGTTCAGTCTATGAATGAATACTGTATTATCACTTGGGTTCCCCTATTTAAACTGATTTAGGATTGGTCAAATGTCCAGTCAGTTTTAAATGTATGTTGCCTACTGATATCATGACCAGTCCATACTTTGTTCAAAAAAGAGGTTACAGTATAACAGTAAGGGATGTATTTCTTACAATATTAGTCTGTGTTTTATAGACGGCCTTTCTTGATGGTAATTACAATGTACATTATACTAACCATGCAGAAGTAGGATATGAAAAGAGTGCCTTTGTGTATGACACTATGCACTATCAACATTGTAATTGATAGGATAAATTCTGCACATACCCAACTTGTGCAGTATGCATAGTACATGTACATGTACAGTACATGGTGCTACTATGCTAGGGCGTTTCAGATAAATGGAGATGTCATTTCTTCCCATACCGGTTCTCATTTTCTCCTCCCTCGCATCTTCTTGGAAACGTCTTCAAAATATTTCAACATCAATGGCGTACAGCTCAGAACAGCCATAATTGAATAGCAGAAGGCGGAAAGGGCAGTTGATTGAATAATCTAATTGATCTCCCACAATGGCGGCCATTCAAACCAAGACACTGTACATAGTTTATGGGCACTAACAATATATCTAATTGGACTTGAGCTTTCAAATGCAAGCAGGGCATGTGTTTATGGAACTTCCTCTTAACAGCATTAACTGTCAAGGAGTGGAATGCACGCTGAATCTAAATTACTTTTGTACTTGTCACTACATGTACATGTACATATGTAGTTGGACAAATCCTCAGCACTCATACAAACCGTTGTATCTCTTTGTGGCAGTGCACTGTTCGATGGTAAATGGTAGTTTTCACAAGATTGATATGTTCTTGCATTATATTTTGAAACTACTCTTAGTTTTTGTACCATGAAAGTTTTGGCAATTATATAAATCACCTTCCAATTTGATTTTCTGCAGAAATCTAAAATTTGATATATTAATCCTATACAGACTGAAGGATGGTTCATATGACCGGCCACGAAATGTCGGACTTAAGCTTTTGGGTTAAAATGAGGAAGAATATGTTTGGAATACAAGTATAAATTAGCTTACACTGTACATACTGTACATACATTTAATAAGATTTATTGACAGAAATGTTTTGCTTATTTCCCCTCACAACGCAAAACATTTCATTCCTCCAGGGCCATGTTGCATAAAACTTGACCATTGATGGTAAGTCTGCTACCAAGTGCAACTTGTATGGAAACCTTGAATTTGATAGGCTGTCGAGCGATGTTACATAGGATGGTAGTTACCATCATTGGCAGAGTTACCATAAATGGTACATGCGAGTGTTATGCAACGGGGCCCAGACAGACTAAAGGACGGGTCAGCGGATTGATTCTGTGTTGACATGACATGGCCTTCTCAGATTGCCTATTAGCTCCTCCCTTCTCATCTTGTCAACACAACCAGCTGGTAGGGGCAGGAGGCCACAACAACATGCACAAGTAAACATGTTTGTACATGTAGTTGAGCATTGAGATGCTATTCCTCTTCCTGAAAGCTCAAGCAATAAAGACGGATACTGTTTCAACATGTAAAGCAAAAAATTAATGTGTATATCAACACTTAAGGTCTGTGTGTTGCTGGGGTATATTGTGGAAGTGGGTCCAAGTTGTCTTGTGTTCTACAAAAGGCACACACATGTAAATGTACATGTACATGTACACATATTACATAACACATGAATGGATTGCGTCCGTTGATCAACGTGGGCAGTGAAATCTCGCAGCATCTTTCAAAGGCACGATCGAGGTTCGCTGTAGCATCTTGTTAGTCTGCACTGACAGCATACCTGTAACCAGTGATAATATGTGACCTGCTGATGGTTGTCCATGTACATGTATGTATCATATAGTAGTCGTACGTGTTCTCCACCGCCTTCGCACCAGCCTTCATCCAGTAAATATGCTTAAAGGTCATCATCACACCACATTCCACACACACACACACACACATACACACATACACACACACACACACACACACACACACACACACACACACATACACACCACCACCATGTGTCAAAATATATACTGCAGCAAGTCATAATGATACTATGGGTAATGTACCAAGTGCCTACATTGTGCGCTCTCGTATCCATGAGCAAATGTATCTCATTAATTCATACTGGTACATGCATACAGTCATGGAGAGTGACATGTACATCTCTAATTACATGTACTTTCAAACTTACGTGTACAGTGTATACAGTATGTCCAGTTTATACACATGTGCGTTAAATGTACAGGTATACTTGTAGGACTAACATTTAGGTATTGGCCTACAAAGTCATCTTCATCTTGTTCCAGTCTGGTAATGTCCATCGTCGGTGTATTATGGCAACAAAAGTCTTGCTGCAGTATAATAACAGAATTGAAACGACACATAGAGGAAGTACATTAGAATAGAAATATCTTTGAAGTACATGTACAGTGCATGCATGCAGAACCAATGTGTTCCACCTGTGATTCCAAGTTATGGAAACTTATGCACCACTGATTTTATTTACACGCGTGACTTTATGATTATATGTACTCAGACTGTCTTCTAAAGGTGTTGATAAGTTGCATACTCCTGGATGAAATTGCGACATAAACTGACCGAATCTACACAAACACATCAATAACATTATCAAGATAAATACATGGCTACATTTTAACAAAATTCCCTCAAGACTGCCCTGTGGACAGTTAAAAATATGATTGATACATGTATATTGTAGTCCCACTTCATTTAATTAGAATTGATGGGATGTTTCTTTTAGAGCTATGAATCAGGTGCCATCTGGTGATAAAATTGCCCTCGACTGTTTTTAAGTTGGCCCGCATGACCACTTGAGCATGAGATTCGAATGGCCAAATGGATAGCAATGAAAAAAAAAAGCTTCAGGTGGCCCAACACTTTTTTAGGTGGCCACTGGCCCTCAGGCCACTATTAGGGACGAGCCCTGGTACATGTAGACATTCATGGCTGGAATAAAACAGCATTGAGACTCATGCTTGTGTATCAGAAAGAGCAGAAGTACTTGAGATATAAACTTAAATGAATCTCAACCTGCTTCATACATAAACTTGGTTTCATAATTTTGTAATAGTGTATTCCTTTACCATATCAACCTAATTCGACGAGCTGTTTACCTAAACAAAGTTACCAAGAGCAACTTTCATCTGAAACATCAAATGGGGTGACTTCTATGAGAGTTATACGAATTTAATGAATGCTGAAATAGTTCAGAAAGCTTTCGATTTGTGGCAGCAATCGAGTATGACTACCAATCAACAGAGTGTGGCAACTTCACAATTGTCATGTGTCTGCTCTGCTTGTAAGCAAAATTACTTTTTTTTTCCAAGCCATTTTCTTTTCATTTCCTCAAGGACATTTCCAGTGTGTACATATGTTTTTGAGAAGTTACACAATACATTTCCGAGAAAATAAAACAATAGAGAGCACATATACCAGGAGCCACTGGAGCTTTTTTCTTGTTTTTTCTATTGTTTGGATTCAGTTTCAAAAGACAGTGGGGACTATGCAGCACTTGTCATGTGCTTGCTTTGCTTGTAAGCAAATTAACATCATTTTTTTTTTCAAATTAATTTTCCTTTCATTTTCTCAAGGACATTCCTACAAAGCGTGAAGAAAAACGTTATCTAAGTATGTTTACCAGAAGTTACACAATACATTTCTGAGATGACAAAAAAGAAAACTCTTGCCATGCTATTTTGCACACTTTGCACACATGGATTTGGCCCAAAAATTTAGATGCAAAACAAAAATAGTCACTCGTGCTGCAATTCATTTGGCGTGACAAATCGAAGCCTGTCTGAAACATCAGATGAACTTACTTGTATTAAATAAATTCCTATAAACCCACTCAGTCCCATAGGCAAGAAACTGAGTTGTTATCAATATTGGGCTGTCAGGGCTTGGTCCCGAGGGGAGGGGGGGGGGGGGGGGGGTAACCTGCTCAGTCCCATGGGCTTCAAACTGAGTTGTTATTAATTTTATGGGGTTGTCACTGCTTGGTACTGACAGTGCTTACCTGCTCAGTCCCATAAGCAAGAAACTGAATTGTTATCAATATGGGTTTATCAGTGCTTGGTACTGAGGGGGTTTACCCTATATGCGCCACAGGTGCATATTTTCACACAAACCCCATAGCTGCATTTTGCCCAGTACACAACGGGTTATAGGTATCCATCTGTACCACGGTAGGAGAGTTACCTAATGGTTGCTGGCCTGAAACAATAATATCTGGTCGGAGTCCAGTCGTTGCAGAGTTGATATTCAGCGGGTCCAAAGCTGCCATGTAGTGACCTCGAATCTACATCAATCGGTCATCAAGTAATTTGGAAGATACAGAACGTTTAACAGATTGGACACATAACAAAGATTGAGGGAAAATAACAGTATAGGATGTATTGATTTCTTTATGTACATGACACAAACATAATTACAATGTAGACATATCCAGATTGCAATACTGTAGATTTTCCATCTGTTCCTGCCTTCCCATTTTAGCTGTTTGTCTCACAAAACATCAAATGTATTGCAAGTCATAGCCTATATTTAAATGTGTATTTATGATCGAACCAATCAAATAACAATCAATTGCGAGTTACAATTAGCTTCTCGTGTGACTTGGTTGTGATGCGGATTTACAATTGAGATCTATCATACATGTACAATCTACAGTATTGTAACTCTTTGTGAAACAGGGCCCAGCATCCCTCATCATTGGTACTGTGTATAGTCGTCCTTGTAACACGCAACTTTAGGCCTGGTGACTGAAAAGCTGCAATCCGCTTGGTGCACTTGGCGAATCTTTTAGAATTTTATCTCAGCCAAACAATAGCAATGTTTTTCAAACAGGAAGCTAGCACTGCTGTACACGTTGGCCAGGTACAAAGTACACTTGTAACATACGTGCAATGTAGGGTCAGGTTGCAGGGACCTTCTAGCGGGCTCTAAGGAGGTCACATGATCGATTCGCTATACACGGCAAATGATGTCATGACCGACATGCATTGAAAGTCAATCAAATATTTTTTAATGTATTCAGGAAATCTATTTTTAAAAAAAATGCAAATCTCTTGCCTACTGAAAAGAATCGTAACCCAACATTTAGCTAAAGGCTTTAGGATGCGTGCGTGATGCTGCTCTTAGTACCAGTGTGATAATGTTCTTGCAAACAGAATTCTGCATCGCAAATTCGCAATCAATAAATTCTCAACTTAGATTTTACAACAGTCCAAGTAAGCATTTCTCTGACTCATACTGTACTTGCAGAGCTATTGTACTAGTACTTTCCATTATTGCCCAATTTTGTGGCTAAAACTCACAAACTCCAATTACTGTAATAATTGACAATATTTTTTTATTCCCTCATCTAAAAAAAGATAGATTTGTAATTTTGTATAAAATATAGCAGCAGCAAGCAGGCTGCATGGTGATTGAAATTGGGAACTCGTTGTTCATAGTTTGTACCCTACAATTTACAAGCATGTGCGCTTTATACATGTATGTTCAATGTTCGGTGTCACTGTTGGCGTCACCCCGGCTTGAACGATGGTCAACTGTTGGGGACAGATTTTAGCTGGTCCGCAACCTCTGTGACTGTACAATACTAAGATGAGGGCAAGCGAACAAATTTCCTTCTATTCTCCATGAAAGCCCACTATGCAGTCCCTTTAAATGTTGATAGTCGCTGAATGCCTTAAAGGCAATTTTGCGCAGCACTACTATAGAGCCCCTTTAACAACAGGAAAGGGGTAATATTAAATGTGGGTTAGTTGTTTGAACTCTAATCAATACACCGTCCATTGTATTGTACTCTATCCCATAGGCGAGCACATGCCACCAGACTGTCTCTTCTGCATGGGGTATATAGAACAACCGTTTCTGCATAATCTTAGACAGACCAACACATGTTGTGTTTACTTGGTGTACATGTTTGATGGTCCAATGTGCAGTAGGTTCGAAATAAAAAAATGTTGGAATGGCCTCGACTCTTGACCACTTCCTAATATATCTTAAATGCTAAAATGTTTAAGTACAGACTTTTTCTCATCAGTCTGTCAGTCTATCTCTCTCTCTCTCCATCTCTTTCCAATTTTTGAACTTGGAGTGAACAATTACATGTATACTAAGTAAATATATGAATTTGTATCACCAGTAACAGAAATTTTATGTCAAGTACATGACTACATGAAACAAGAGAGAGAGAAAAATGATTGTTATTCAAAGTGCACAGTAATCATATGGACTAGGCATTGTATTGTTTTATTGTACACTGTCCCATAGATAAATATACATGCTACTATAATGCTCCATCTGTGCATGATGTTTCTGCATAATTTTAGACAGACCAAGGCAACACTTGTGTTCACTTGCGTGTTAATGTTTGATGGTACAATGTGCAGAAGGTTTGGATCAATAACATGCTTTGGTATCACCTTGAGTTGAAGGGCCATTGATTCTTGGCATTCTCAGAAATGTGCAAGTACAGAATTGAGGGTCCGTAGTCTGTAGTCTACCTGTCTGCATTTATGACCCCCCCACCCCCTCTCTCTCTCTCTGTCTCTCTCTGTCTCTCTCTGTCTCTCTCTCACTCTCCCTCTCTCTCGCTCTCTCTCTCTCTCTTTCTCTTTATCTCTCTCTCTCTCTCTCTCTCTCTCTCTCTATCTCTCTCTCTCTCCCTCACTGTATAATCTACCTCATTTGAATTATTGTAGTCAATATAAAATGATATTACGCATGAGAGAAACTTTACATCCAGTGCAAACGGGATGAGTCAGTGAAATGCGATAATTAATAATAAAAGAAAATATTCATGTTCACGATACTACACATAACATGTACAAACACAGTATACAGACGAACCTATCTATGTACATACTGCACACTGTACTAGGAAGTAAAGTATGTCTGCAAATCAAACATAAACAGCATTAAACTGAGTTAATGCAATCTTTCAAGGCCAAAGTACAACCCAATTGATAACGGATTATCAATAGAATGCCTCATATACAGAGTGCCACATTCGATCTACAGTACAGTACACTTACTGAGTGTGGGTAAATCGTGGGCAAAGGTGTTGTTAGGGCACACTTGACTTTGAGCCATTAAGAAGGTCAAATCAGCACTCCTGAACATACGTGTATGACTGTGTACATGTAGCTCTAGCTTTTAGGGAATCTGTAAATATATCTAAATTACCTTTTATCCAGTTGATCCTATTCAATACTTTGCCACGGTGCATACAAACTGCCTGCTGTGCAATAGGTATATTGTTGGTTTCAATTTGACTAACGATAGTTGGACAATTCCCATATTCAGAACACTGAACATTCAGGTATAATATTCTGCACTTTGATATGAACTAGGAAATGTCTACCTTCATTATATGTGTGTGTTCATGTACATGTACACGTGTTACAAAATATTATGCCAAGAGAAAGGTCGTTGTACTGCATTCAATAGGACTTTTTAAAAATCTAGATTTGACTCACATACGGTCTTGTTATGAGTAACATTCTATTTTATTCTTGTAATGTACTAGCTTCCACTAATTAAATGTAGATCTAGATATTTAAAAAAAAACACAATAATAATAATAATAATAATATATTAGGATCTTTCCCAGTAACAATCATTGCCCTGGTCATTTACTGAAATTCTCTCCTTTATTTTCAATTTCCCTTCCTTTATATCTCTCCTTTTCATTGGTCATGGTTTTATTCCTTTCTTCCTTTTCATCTTGTTTTTGGTATCCTATCCTTTCTCTCTTTCACTCCTTTCATACTTTTCCTCTCGTTCGATCGTTCTCCTTTTCACATAACTTGGTGATCTATGCAGAATAAGCATTAATCTTGAAACCAGCTTTAGCCTGCGAAACAAATTTGGAGCACTACCAATTTTCCCCATGATTCATTTCATACTTTCATATTGGTTGACACACTTTCTTTAATAATGGAGGATCACAAGAATATCTTTTTTATTATTCATAAAAAAAATAAGTACCTCACCATTGTAAAAACCTGAATCCATGGATGTAAATACATGTAGTTAACTTTTTATTATATTTGATGGCATCTATTACATTTGATTACCAGCAGGCCCGTGACAGCTCAGTGCAGGATCCAGGGTGGTCCCCAATATTTTTTTTTCTCATTTGGCCTTCAATATGGCAATACTTTCTTGAAAAATAAATTAGATTTTAATTCTCAAGTGAGACCTTCATATACTTATATACATTCATATACATATGTTAACATAATGTTAAAAATACAATTTAGAGCAATAATTGGTCTAATTTACAGAGAAAAAGCATGACCACCATCATGTTACCAATTTCTTTCACTTGAAAACAATCATTCCAAATGACAAAATTTACTCATCTTATCTTGTGCAGAATTTGTATGCATCTTTTATCATTTATAATACTTCATATCAAAGCTTTATATCCCTTAACCACATACATGTGTATTTGTGGTACTTTGATCCAAATGGCTAAACCTGCTCAAGTCTCTTGCATAGTGTGCTCATATGATTATTCACTGTCTTCTTAATCTCATATCTTGATAAGCTCTTTACAATTTAAGAAGACATCGCCAGAGATTTCCCTGTAAAAATAGGGATAAAAGGACTTTTATTTGACAAACGTACACTAGTTTGTGAAAGCACATTTGCAGGGCTGATCTAGTAGCCACTTAAAATAACTAAGAGCTACTCAATATAACTTTTATACAGTCATTCCAACCCACAGTCACACTGCAGTATAAATGTACATGTACACGTGTAGGTCACATCCAGAATATCTCTAGAGGCTAATTTTAGGATGTACTTGCGGGCTGCCGCGTGCCGTGTCTAGGCAGAGGCCTCTACAGAGCCCATTCACAAAGTCACATGGCTCTGACACTGACACATATCCTGATCCTGTGTTAAAGGTGTAATCAAACAGATCCTACAGTGTACATGTACAATACTGTACATCTCTGTTAATTTGACATACAGACCAGGGGTCATATTCATGAAAGCTTGCTAGCCTAGTCAGTAAAAGAATGCATGCAGCTGAATGCGCTTTAGCAACTAACTAGGCTTAGTAAAGTTTCATGAATATGGCCCCTGTAGAATAGAATAACAAATATACTAACTATATTTTAGCAAAGGAGGTACAGATTTTAAAGCACTTGCTCGCACATAGCCTCTTTTTAAAGGTGTAATCAATCTAACTGATCCAAGAATGTACAAGTACAATAGATGTTCAAGTACCTCTGTTAATTGACCTACATGTACATGTGCATGAAGAATAGCAGTATTTTAGCAAAGAGGTATAAATTTGAGAGCACTTGCTCACTCCCTACACCTCCTTTGAGTGACTCTTTGAAAGCTGACTGGTATACCAATGAACCATAACATGTTGGTATAGTTGTAGCTTGGCTTCCAGGCTGTTGGATATTTTTATTCCATACTCCAAATGTATCACATAAATAAATTTGGGTCTCTAGGCTACAAGAACCGGAAGGTTTTGGACGATCTGTCAAATCTAGTGATCACTATAAATTCTCTAAGTCGGTTTCCTATTCTATTATTAGGAGTGAAGTTAATATTTTCTTTTATTTTTTGTTGGTGTTTTAAAAAAAAAAATGTCTTTACTCTGCAAAAGGGCTACCCTGTCTTTAAGAATGTAAAACATCCCATAACGTTTTGAGGAAAATTTTGTAATTTTAGGAAAGCACATGTAAGTTTCAGGATTGCTGTTTCAGTAAGGAAAGACGGAGAGGAATTATTTTCACACAGTTCAGTTTATCAGCCTCACAGCCTCTCTGACAGCAGTGTTCTGACATATTAGATTGCCAAGGCAGATATGTACAGTCCATGAAGGTCAGCATGATAGGGTATTTTTCTGTACAATGTTTTTGTGGTTTCTTAATTGAGCTGTATTTTTACTCTCATGTTCAGTGGCCTTTCATCAAATTTTCTTTCGTGTGATCTAGCATTCAAGAACAAAAATTTCCAGAAATTCTGTATTTTTATAATAAAAGAACTTCTAATATTTTTATTTAATGTTTCAAGATTTTTATCTATCCGCTCTGATGAATCTCAAAGGAGAATGTCATTAATTTTAGCCCACATCCCACTAGCGATGAAAAAAAAGGGGGTTGGGAATACAGAATACATTCACAAACAAAAGCACGCTCGCTCATTTCAATATTTGAGAATCTACTAACAATAGTCATTTGATTAAAAAGCAAAATAGACTCGCATGGGTAATGTTCCAAGTTATGATTCTCTCTTCATTCCAGCAGAGCGTTATTGACTGCAACATACAAGACTTAGTACTCTTCAAAACATAAAATGTGCCTAATTTGGCAATAAAGGTAATGGAGATAAAAGCAGCCCCCCCCCCCCCTCAACATTTTTGCGATAAAGTTGTAACGCGAAAAGGTCGTGCCGTGACGGTTCATGACTTTTTAGCCCACATCCCACTAGCGATGAAAAAAAAGAGGGGTTGGGATTACAAAATACATCCACAACAAAAGCACGCTCGCTCATTTCAATATTTGAGACTCTAGTAAAAATAGTCATTTGATTAAAAAGCAAAATAGACTCGCATGGGTAATGTTCCAAGTTATGATTCTCTCTTCATTCCAGCAGTGTTATTGACTGCAACATACAAGACCTTAGTACTCTTCAAAACATAAAATGTGCCGAATTTGGCAATAAAGGAAATGGAGATACGTGCTATGGGACACAAAATCTTGGTGGAACCATTCTGACGAAACCACAGGTTCCATTCTCGTTTGATTTTATGATCAAGTATAGGAATGATTTCCAAATGGTACTGTCTTTGAAAGCAAATGTAACTGGAACTTGTGACAACAGCATAACAATTCTTCCTTGATTATAGGTCTTGCAATATGTACCAGTATTATTCGCTTCCTGTAATGGTCTTCAAATGTATTTTTTGTTTGTTCAAGGAGAAAGAAACCTTAATAATGATTTCAATGTGTTAAAAACAGAAAAGTCTGATGAACAGATTAGCAAAACACTAGGGAAAAAATCAGATCTATCATAAGGAAGTTGTGAATTTTTGCAAATCATGTTTATTACTAACAGTGCATTCTGATCATGCATGTAGACCTTCATGGCCAATGCCAACTCCACAATTACATACTGTGATACACTACAGCTCAAAGGAATTGGCATAGGGAAGGGAAAGGGAAGAAAAGGAAGGACTCGCAGTTTTAAACCGCGGTATATTTTGTCTAGTTCAGCATGAAACATGATGCTTTTTAGGCTAAAGCATCGTGTTTCATGCTGAACTGGACAAAATATACTGTGGTTTAAAACTGAGGCTCCTTCCCTTTCTTCCTTTTCCCTTTCCCTATGCCAATTCCTTTGGGCTGTAGTGTACATTTAATGCGCAATTGCTCTCGTGTTCCATGAGTACACAAGACAATACCTAATGCATCACTTGCCTACCTCGGATTGGTAGAGCAAGATTACAGGGATAGAGATTAACATTTTTAATCCAAATAACTCCTTTATATGTCTGATGCAAATTTTTGTTTATCTGTATCGTTGATTTTCTGTATTTGTTTAAATTAAGTTACATGTATGATCAGGGTTTAATTTCCCTATAAGGTACATTCTCAAAGGTATCTCAAAGAATTGCTGCATAGAGCCTTTAAAGTTTTCTGCTTATTTTGCCTCAGTGGACACATACTTCAGTCTATGAACCTCTAGAGGTAGTGTTTAAAGTAGGCACTGATCGATGTTGTCATGTTTTTATGTTCAGTATCGCTGTTTCATTTCTAAACTGGTAAAACCACTAAAAATACAATGAACAAATAATATTAGTAATAGCTTGTAATGAATGTAAGGTGTGATTAATGCTGGGATATATACATGTTTATGTAATGGCCATATACCGGGAATATAGGATGTTTGTTTCCAGCTGAGTCACTATTTCAATGGTCATGTAGCGTGGGAAAGTTGGAATTTAACATGTACACACAATGCACAGAGTACAAACGTATAGTACCGTCTTCTCCAGCAACGATAACACAATGTAGAGTATACAATGGTGCTATTACAAATATGCAATGTAATAGAATCTCTTGATTTAGCAAGGGCTATGACTATGCAAAAAAAAAAAATCTGTGAAATTGATTAGCTTAGAAGAGATGAATTGTATCACATCACTGTTTACAGAGTGAGTAAACGTGAATGTGGAAAAGTGAGGGTTACTGGGTACATGTATAATTGAAAGGGAAGGTGGGAATATATTTTACCCATCCTTCTTTAGGTAAATATCTTGAAGTTAGTGCCAATAATATGTTACTGCAAGAATGTGTGTCAAATAGATGAAAGATGAAAATCTGCACATTAATTTTCTAGACATAGAGATTGAACTTAAAAATTGGAGGATTAAAACATGGAAATTGGGAACCTTAGATTGAGAATGAGTCTTCTCCACATATTTGTGTTGGCTTTTCCCAAATGTATCAAGACTAGACACTGTCACACAGATGCCAAGTCACCCTGAAAATGCAAGTATAAGTGATGGTTTACTATTCATTTGAGTTTGTCACCCACTTTTGTTGAATTCATTAACCCTTTAGCGCTCTTGGGGCATGTTTGCACTCGTAATGCATGCCATCCTCATCGGGCAGTGTTGAATCTGGCAGAGAAGAAGTTAATTAAAAACTCTGCTGCTGTTAAATGTGATGTGTTAGCTTGCGTTTTAAGTTCATGTTTGGTTACTTGCTTGGTTTATCTGACCTCATAATAATAATAATTATTTTTTTGTTATTATCATTATTATTGTAACTTGCTTGGTTTAACTGACCTGATAGGACCTGATGATGGTCTGCACAGAGAGATGGTCCTCAATAACCTTGCGGTCAAGATGGGCCACGGAGACGGGAACCGACGAAGGCTGGGGACTGGTCAGCTGAGTGGAGCTGGCTGGGTGGGGAGAGGGCGCCCCCGAGGGCATCGCTGAGACAGGGTACATGCTGGACAGCGGAGGGGGCGGGGAGTACGCCGCCCCTGGCGCGGCGCCGTTTTGAGCGTTGCGGAAGAAGATATCCCATGACTGCAGAGTGTGGAGAAACAGAGAGAGAGACAAAGAGAAAGAGAGAAAAATAGAGACAAACAGAGAGACAAAGAGAAAGAGAGAGAAATAGAGAGAAACAGATACACAGTGACAGAGAGATAGACAGGAAGATGGAGAGATAGACAGAAGACAGAGAGACAGAGAAACAGACAGTGGGGAGAGGGGGTACAAAAAGGGGAAAAGAAAGAGAAAGTAAGAAAAGAAACAAGAGAGAGCGAGAAAGAGAGAAAAAAGAAACAAAGAAAAGGAAGGAAAAGAGAAAAAGAGGAGAGAAAAGGAAGGATAGAACAGATGGAAAGTGGAAGGGGATAGGACGCAGAAATGTATAAAGAAAGGATAAAGTGAGACATGGATTTAAGACTGATAAAGTAATTTGTACTTACTGGTTGAGAAATAAGAGACAAAGGCTAGGCAAAAATTAAACAGGGGCTCAGGCTGGTTTTTTCCCCGTAATGGGAAAAAAAATGCTTTTGAAGTGATTACTGTACATATTGACATGAATGCTCCTGTTTCCTTATACTGTGGTTCAAAGTTCTTCAAAGCTTCTGTTAAATACTTAGGCAATCTGGCACAAAGACAGTGAATAGCGATCGAAAATGAAACAAAGTCCAGAGCATCCAGTATGATCATGCACGTAAAAATCTTTTTTTGATTTTGAGATTTTTGGTGCTTTTGGTGATTTTTTTGAGATGGTTATGAGTGCACAGACTTTGCAGAAAGTCCCTGTGGTTTTCTTGATAAGGATTAGAGAAGCTTTTCATGGAGCGTTGCTAATCATTGGTTAGGCAAATGAACAGCGGGCAGGGTCAACCTCTCCCTAATTTGCATGAGAGAAGTCCTCCAAGTGAGGAAAATAAGGAAATAACAAAGAATATAGAATATCAAATCTGCCTATAATTTGCACATGTATCCTTACTCATCAGAGTGATTTGAAATCAATAGATCTGCTTCAAAATGTGACTTTTATGCTGTACATGTACACTCAAGCTCAAAGGAATTGGCATAGGGAAAGGGAAAGGGAAGAAAGGGAAGGCCCCGCAGTTTTAAACCGCGATATGTTTTGTCCAGTTCAACATGAAACACGATGCTTTAGCCTAAAAAGCATCACATTTCATGCTGAACTGGACAAAATATCCCGTAGTTTACAACTGTGGCTCCTTCCCTTTCCCTATGCCAATTCCTTTGAGCTGTAGTGTACATGTAGTTGTACAGCTTGTACAACTTGGGCTGTATATCATGTTGTAGCCTACATGTATATTGTGGTTGCAAACTTTGCAGTACACGTCCCATGTATAGAGGAGAGGATGATTCCAATGAGGATCGGTTTTCTTCATCTTTCTTGGAAGTGCTGCCTCAGTGTCTTAAAGACAGTCGCCCTGTCTGTGGTGCATATAATCTCAGAGCAACAGATACAGGTACAATATCTGGTATTTTGTTTCAAGACAGAATCTAAAATCAAAATCACACACTGCCCGACTAAGTACTAACCCAAAATCCTACTGTGAACCGATTTCATAAATGACTAATTGAACAGTCCAATTTAGCCAAGGGAGCATTTAACATACTTTTTACAAACTTTTTAAATCATATTGAAGTTTTAAATGCTTTAGAATTTGACCTACACTACATGGACCTACTTTTAGTCTAAAGCATTAGACCTACAAGCACAGAGGTCTAACACAAACAAAAATTGCAAGAATTTTCAGGATAGGGTAGAGTGTAACCAGAACATAGAGGGAAAAAAAAAAGATTATTCGACTTAGAAAGAAGAGTATCTTCAAAAGAAACACTGTGCCTAGCATCCAGTGGGAATGATGACCAATGACGGCTGATGTAATCCGTTCTAAGAGGTTAACTTTTATCTTGTGTTACAGACAGTATGACATTTCACTTTAATGCAGATTGGACTGCAATTTTCCTCCCTTTAAGGATGTCACAGCTTATTTGACAGATGTGAGTTGGGATTCGGTTTGGCGTAGGGAGAAGAAGGGGAAGGGTTTAGGCCTTAGGGATATTGTGGCCCAATCATCGCAAAAAAACAACCTCTTGAGCTTCACATGGGACGCGCATTCCCACAACACTGGCTGCATGCTGTAATTCCTTTATGTGTAAACACTCATTCACTTCAGTACGCTTATCCGAAGTATGATAAATTCCCCCACTTTCAAGTTCTGCAGCTACATTTGTTCAATCACAAACTCCGTCTCACCTTATGCACAGTACTAGGATCCTCTAACCAGGATTGATACATTTCTTCCACATAGTTTGAATTGCTGCCGCTCAAAAACGGCTCGGCGGCCACAGGGGCCACAAAATGTCTCACATTCGCGCCGGGGGCTCCAGCGGTCACACTCGCCAGCGAGCGGCCCTGCCCTTCACGGGCAGGCGGCCTAAACGTCCTGCTCGAAAACGTCCTAGTGTTGATCGAGCGTGAGGCCGCCCACACGGAGGGCCTTCCTGTCTTTATCAATGTCTGCAGTCGATGCATGGTTGTGTCCTCACCGGCGTCACTTTACTACCGGTCAAAATGAAGGGGGAGTGTCTGAAATGAGCGGCAAATTTTACTCGCTCCAGCTTTGTAGCGCTGTATTTGCAGGTAGAAACAGAAGAGAAGTCCCTTGATGCACAGGTCCCTGTCCTCTGTTCACTGCTCCGGTTGTCCCGACTGTTGTCCCTCGTTAGTTTGATACATGAAATGAAGCCTCAGGCATGTGTCAGGCCAAGCCCTACCACCACGTCTACGGTGCAGAGTTGAGCGTTACCGGTACCCGGGCGGCAACACAACACTCAAGTGTCCCAGGCCCAGGCAGTGCAGTGTGTTGTCAAATAAGTTACAGATCGTTGATACTAGCTTCAAGTATAGATATCTACGTCTACCTTCCGAAAATGTTGAAGATAACCTCAGTCGTGACGTAGTAGATGAGACTTACGTCAAAAGCTTGAGAGGTGGCTAATTAATTAGTTTTGTCGGGTACGGCATTGATTGCTGACTGCTTGTGTATAACGTTTGGACATGACTTCTACGAGCGCGCATGCATGATTCGCATTGCATTGCGTATGAGAGCTATCACTGGTGGAGGAGCGCGCGGAATCTTACGCAACCTTTGACATAAATAAGTCACTGTTAAAATAATTTTGACAAAAGCTGGCGCTCTTCTACATTTGCAACACAGACATTCTCATCTGCAACAAAGTAGGCCACAAAAGTCACAAAGGCACATTTTAAAAATCTTGTAAAAATCTCACTTTGGCCCTGATAGGCACCGATAAATGGATTTTTGGTCCAGATTTTCATCAAAATATTATAACGCTTTCTTAGTTTGGTAATTGACTGTAAATCATAATGATGATGATGATGATGATGATGATGATGATGATGATGATAAGATAACAACGAGGTATTCTTGATTTAAATAACTTGGGATATAAACTTTTTGAAAAGAATGTGGAGGTGCCAATCTTGGAAGCAGAAATTCATTATAGCTTTTTAGTGTCAGCAAGATCATTATGGTGTTAATGTAAAGAATGAAAGGATGAAACAGACGTGAAGGGTATTAACATCTACCCACCCCACTTGTGGAAATCATGTTATTGCTTCACACATTTTCTTTCAGAAAAGATTAGAGATGAATAGAGAGAGAAAGAAAGAGAGAGAGAGAGAGAGGGAGAGAGAGAGAGAGAGAGAGAGAGAGAGAGAGAGAGACTGTGAGATAAAAGATATCAGAGCCATCTATATAAAGTATTTGGCCAACTCGATTAGGCCACAACATGGCGCGTGTTGCTTTGTTGGGCATGCACATAACAAAATAATATGCGCCATGCTGTAACCGAATGGAGCCAAGTTGGCCAAAGTCTGTAAATAGATGGCTCTAACAGATATGAGAAATGAAGTGACGCTGTAAATAGCATGCATAGAGAGGGGAGACACAAACTAAACAACGGAATGAAGTAGAAAGAGAGCAGTGAGGGAGAAAGATAAAACGAATGACAATGAGAGTGGGAAGGAGAGAGAAAAGGGTCTTTGAAGACAACAGCAAAATGCGGAGAACAGCATTTCATTAAATATTTCCGACAAAATGTAAAGTGAAAAGAATAAGTTCTGCATCCTTTATAAACTCATACTAGACATATCGATGAAAAAAAGACGAATAGGTATGATTATAAGTATGTCTAAGCGGGCTTCTCTATATTTGACTTAGTTTAGATTATACAATTACTAATGGGGGCATCCGGGGACACGGATTTTGGGGGTACTTGTTAGCTCTCTCATTGGCAAGAGTATGCTCAGTAAGCCAGTAGGGCTTTTCATGGTCCGGTAATGTAAGGGTTAACTATACGGTAAAGCGCGCGAGGAGGTGTGCACTTCAATGCACGAAGAGATTGATCAGAGGTTCGTGAAAGAGCATGAGTTTTGACTGTGGGTGGGGTAGGGTGGTGGCGATGAGGGGGGGGGGGGGGGGTTGAGGGGAGTGGGGGCGTGTAAATACACATTATTACCATGAAGCTCGTCCACGTGTTGCGAAATAGGAGAAAGAAGTCGTTCCTTCCAACCCAGAATTGGAACTTTGTCAAGCCTTCTTTGACACCCTTGAAGAAGTTGAAGTCGAAGATGTGTGGCTTACACGGCATCGTAACCAAACAGACTGTTGCGAGAAAGAAAAAGATCACTCACTTCATTGAGTCGCTTGATACACCCAGCAAAATGAGAAGAAGTTGAGGTATAGAAATTCGCATTCAATTGCTCTTATCTTCAGTAAGGGTATTAATCCTACACCAACGTGTTAATACATGCTTGACAAAACATAGCTGTTTCAAGTTTTAATTTATATGATTATATTTTCACAAGTGTTAAGAACATTTATAGATTTTAAAGAGATCTTTCGAAAAACAACTCATTAAAGAGAATTTTAACCATGCAATGACATCAAAACGCGGAGTGATGAAATAAATTGGAAAATTGGACGGGTCCAAAAAAAAAGCTATAGGCGTGTACGCTGAATAAGAATATTATGAATTTTAACAAAAAAAAATGTATAATGTTGATTGTCATGTAAGAATGCATCAACAGTGGAAAAAGTGTTAAGGTGATATCAATTCTATTATCTACCAAACACTTTTGATGTTTTTATCATTTTTATAGGCCTATCTTGGATACAGCATACTATTCATTTTTATAGAAAGGATTATTCTCACGTCGATCCGGTCAACAATGGACTATAATTATTTCACCTAATGTGGGGGGGGGGGGGGGTTGGAAATGAGGGTTTCCAATCACTTTCTCTGCTTACTGTCGTTTGCTCAGGGAGTTCCGAGACAGATTTGTTTACATCTTAATGAATGCAAAGATGGGTAAAACTTGCTTCATACATAAGAATACCAAAGGTGCAATCTGAAAATTGATTCTATCTAGCTCGGAACGTTATCGCCTTTTATTTGGTTGAAGAAGGGCTAGTAAATTGGAAAATGATATAGGGTTCGTTCATCCAAAATGAACAAGAATTTCTTAATCCGAATTGAAATACACTGCTTTATGTATGCGGTGGGGTAATAATTTTCAGATTCACGAACCTTACAACTTTTTGCAACGTTTAATCACCGCCCGGGCAAAGCATTGCGAAGCAGCGGTGGTCCAGCGTTCAAGATTTCTGCGTTGGCCTAGCGGACCTGGGCGTCCACGAACTTGCGTCTAACGGTGCCAAACTTTGACAGGGCGTTGTTGGAGCGGTGGTGAACTTTGCCGGAGCGGAAAATTGCCCGCTCCTCACCGCTCGCAATATTTTGTGCAGCTCAAAACTTTCGGAGCGGTAGAGGGACCATCAGCGGTGGCCGAGCGTCTACGGCGTTGCCTTAGTGGTGAACGGTAACGAGCGGTGGTGATTTTTTTTTTTTTTTTTTTTTTACCGCTCCAGGAACGCTCCAGCAAAGTTCTGGCGGCGTGATCGGGCCTTTAGCTACAAAAGCCACCAAAATTGCTTGCTACGCGTGGTAGTACAATTTCGTTGGGCCTTGGTTCTTATGCAGCAGTGACAATGATAACTTGTCGGGGGATTAGCTCTAGCCAGTTTATCTCACTCTTCTTTACTCAAAGCTTACTGACAATTTTCGGCTGATGACGGTCAGCAAATGGGGGTCTGCAAATGGGGTGAAGCAAGGGAGGTGGATGTCAGCCAATGGAAATGTTTCGTTAATTTCCTAACGTGAAGGTGTGTTCACACTTTTTTTGCCGTCAATTGTTATTTGTATTAACCTTTCCCCCAAATAGCTTTAGTCGTGTCATTATGGGCATTTCTTTTTATTCCAGTTTAGGCCTTTGGGAAAACTGATTCCGATCCTTAAGCCATAATAATAGATTTTAAAATCAAATGCTTAACCTAGTTTTCGTTTGTTACGCATCGGCATTATTTACAAAGTTACTTGTAATATACAGCAGCAATAATCCTAACAAGTGATAATGATTATTGTTAACATATGTACACTGTTAACTTACGGTGTCATGGTCTCTTTGAATTGGTTGTTGAACATAAAAACAAGGGGAATCTAGAAAATTAGACTGATTCATATCTCATTACTCGTTAGTTATTCTTCTATTATGATGTAATCCTATCTCACTTCTTTTGCGTCATTTGTTGCCCTGTGAGACTGATTGCCCGAGTGCTTAAATTTAGAGAATTAAACATTTTTCTCCTTGCACTCACTGTGGACGATGACGTCAAAGATCCGACCTGCGTTTAATGATATGATGTCATAGGTTTGACGTCGAACTTATACCAAAAAGTTTTTACCTGGTAAAAATGAGTCACGCACACAAAATGTACTGGGCTGACGACTCTAGCGCCCGCAGAACACCTACGCTATAGTATCATTCATTTGGCGTTTAATATAGGTGATACAAAGTGAATCAAGCAGCTCGAATTAATACGCATAGAAATATACGGTATGCATGCGGCACTCGCGAACCAGTTTCGTTTTGATACCAGCTGAAAGGTTTATTTGGGCGTGTAAACCCAAGCTATAACTAGTTGGAGACTCTTCTGGGAACTATTTACATCGCTTTTCTTTCAAGGAATATATACAAAACGTCTACAAGAATTCCACTGGTATGTCAAATCCGATATTTGATATGTTTTTTTTTCTTGTGAGATACTAAAAATATTTAATAACATCTCGACTTTCAGCCAGCGATACTGCTGATCGTTGTCCCATACGCCTATTTCTGTGTAAGCTGTTTTTGTGTATGATTATACTGTATGTTGACTGCATTGTTTATATAACTTTTTGTATGTAACATCAAAGCTACGTTGCTGTCTGCTGTGTTGACTCGTGGAGCTTGTTTTTGCATTAGAATGAAAGTGACAATCACATCCCATTTTAGAACTCACACTAGTATTATTGATTATGAACCGTTTCTTTAAAAAATGCTTAGTCGCCTTAGATATGCTGTAGTCTACAGCTACAACTACAAGCCTACAGGACGTAAAATCAATAATGACATTTTGAAAGCCTGTCTAGTATTATGTTGACACCTTCTTGATTTATATTTGAAAATTTTGATTTTTATGTGGCTTGATGTAGTATTTTGATGAAGATTTATGTGATATCAAACATTCATTTTCTCTTGTTAAACCAATTTTCTTGCATGCTTAGATTTTGGTCATGTTCTTGTTGAACTTGAAATATAGGCCTACTGTATGTTAGTCAAGGTAAGTATGCAATTCTGAAATTTAATATCTGTGAATATTTCAAAAACTAAAGACGTATTTAGGTAATCGTAGCATACATTGTCTCAATCCAATATACATTTCATGTTTAAAAAGTGAACTGTTTTTCATTGTATCACACTTAAGCTTTTGATTGTGTGGAAGTGATTACATTATAATCTTGAATAGAATTGAATCAATAATGTATGCTAATGTAAGTGTTTGAATGATGGAACATGTCTAATTTTTCACTTAATTCTGTTATAAAATTATAAAAGCTTTAATCTGTGACATTCTGTGTTCAACATACATGAAAGCATTTGAATTTTTGAAAACATTGCTATTTGAAAGCTGCATTCCTTTCAATATCACAATGATACATGATGGTGATATTGAAAGGAATGCAGCTTTCAAATAGCAATGTTTTCAAAAATTCAAATGCTTTCATGTATGTTGAACACAGAATGTCACAGATCAAAGCTTTTATCATAGAATTGGGTACATGTATAAGTAATCATGTAGCCTTTTAAAAACATGCAGTAGTATTACTGATGAATTACTTGATGTTTCATAGGTTACAAATACAAATATGTTGAAAAAATAAAGTTAAACATACACTACAGCTCAAAGGAATTGGCATAGGGAAAGGGAAATGGAAGAAACGGAAGGAGCCGCAGTTTTAAACCGCTGTATATTTTGTCCAGTTTATGCTTTAAAAATTGCATTGAAAAAGTGACTCAAAGTCCACTGCAAAGTAAGTTGATTTTAGTTAGAGCAGAAAAAATGAAAGTGACACATAAGTGCAGGTTTTACAAAAATCTGTCAAAAGATAAGAAAATGATTGTATTTTTTGAAAGTTTTACAGGAGCTAGTTTACAAATCACTGTAAAAATACAATGCAATTTGCATACTCTGAAGCACATTGCCGGTGAGATTCATTCAGATTTAACTGTTGTATCCCTCTTGCCGGCCTTAATTATAAAGTTGTACAAATACTATGGTAAAGCAGAACATATTGTTCCCTCAGTATGTAGCTACTAGCATTGAAAAGTGTGTATTGACTTTGATATTTCAAGTCAATGTTTAGATGGGTTGTCTTAACTCTAAAGATAGTTGTACAAATACTATGATAAAGCAGAACATATTGTTTCCTTAGTATGTAGTCACTAGTAAAGTGTGTATTGACTTTGATATTTCAAGTCAATGTTTAGCTGGGTTGTCTTAACTCTAAAGATAGTTGTACAAATACTATGATAAAGCAGAACATATTGTTTCCTTAGTATGTAGTCACTAGTAAAGTGTGTATTGACTTTGATATTTCAAGTCAATGTTTAGCTGGGTTGTCTTAACTCTAAAGATAGTTGTACAAATACTATGATAAAGCAGAACATATTGTTTCCTTAGTATGTAGTTACTAGTAAAGTGTGTATTGACTTTGATATTTCAAATCAATGTTCAGGCGGGTTGTCGAAAAATAGTTGTACAAATACTATGATAAAGCAGAACATATTGTTCCCTCTGTATGTAGCTACTAGTATTGAAAAGTTTTTTGAATTTGATAGTTCAAATCAATGTTTAGGCAGGTTGTCTAAAAAATAAAGTCTAGACCCTTACACTGATACAGTGTAATGTGATTGTGAAATCACAATCTAATTGATGCAACCATCTCAATGCTATTACAGCAGGCTGTAGAATTTAAGGGTGTAAAGTGTGTGGTGTTGTGTGTTGTGATGTTTTGTGATACACTGACACTGGTCACACGCCATTAAACTCAATTTTTAACTTACAGTACAAGGAAGCAGGTTTGTACGATAATAAAAGTCATGAGAAATAGTATTCCCTTTTCGTTTTGTTTATTGAATGATAGAAATTATAGACCACGCACGTGCAAGTGCGGTCACATGAATATTGCACTGAGATATAAATTTGGCATACGAATGGGCGATAACGAACATGAATGAATGAAGTGCAATAAATAAAGCTTACGTAAGAAATAAATAGAGAGTCCAATGATGATGTGTGATGATGTCAACGAAAGAAGGGGCTCACGCTATGGATGATGATGCGGAGACTTGTTGAGTCGCGACTTCAGGAACGTGGCTGAAGAGCCGTGAAGGTCGCGACGCTGCACGCGGGTGACGATCGCGGACGAAGAGAGGAGAGAAAAGACTCGAAGAGAAAATGGCGCTCGGTGAATGCAAGCAGTGGGTCGCTTGTGCATGGTTGCCGGAGGCCAGAGAAGTGAATGTGCGGCGCTCGGGACAAAGCAGTGGGTCGCTTGATGTCAGTCGGGGGCCGTGAAAGAAAAGACGAACGAAGCGGCGATGCCGGCGTAGTGAAGCGCTAGACGCCAATGATGAGCCGTGCTTCGAGATCAATGTTCAGGCGAGCTGCAGTGGATCGAGCTCGGTGTGAGGTGATGCTGACTGCCGAAGCGAAAGGCGGGACTGGCAGCTCCCAGCGGTGAATCCAGCCGTGTTGGTGTAGATTATATCGTACCACTGGAAGACTGCCAGCCCGCTGGAGACGGCAGGAAAAGAGTCTCCTGTCCGGAGGCGTGTTTTCTCGTACCGGAGCGAAGTTCCGGGAGATGCTGTCTCAAACCAAGATGATGTGGGAGTGATCAGATTCGCTGAGCGATGCGAGGATATTGGATGCGAGCTAGGACCATGTGCGTTGAAATGCACGTAGGCCATGATACGCGATAGGTTGAAACAACGCACGTGGCCAGAATACATTAACAATAAACAATAGAATTACGTAACGTGGAAAATAACTGGTAGAACACATGGCAAACGTACATGGAAAAATACTGAACATGAAAATAAAGAGTGAAGAGTCACTACAAGGCTATTTCATGTCAACTTTGTGATAAGATACGGGTAGAGTATGATTAAAAGAGCAAAAAAAAAACATATTTTTGTCAGGTTAAATTTTCATTTTGCATTTGCTAAAGAAGCTATCAAAACAGAGATGTTACAAACATTTTTTTATGCTATATTTCAGTTCTACATGTATAAGGTGTTCATCTTAAAGGGATAGTTCGCCCTGAAATTATTTTGGTTTCAATAAAAGAAGGCACATGAAAGAAACATATTAGTTTTAACGGAAATCAGTCAAAGGAAAAGAAAGTCATATGATTTTAAAGTTTTGATTTTGTAATGTCACATGTGAGATGCTTTCCCTGTCTCCCATATGTTGTGTACAAAATAATTCCATATATTGCTTTTTTGTGTTTTTGAAAATGGAATGTTCTCCTATGTACAGGTTTGTGTGTAAAAACATATTTCTAATGATGTATCAAATGCACAGGTTAAAGGATGAATATCATTTTGAGAAAATGCTCATTTCTTAAAAAAATTGTACACAACATACGGGAGAGCACAAAATCAAATCAAATTAACTTTCCTTTGACCGATTTTCGTCAATCCTTCACTGATGTTTCTTTCATGTGTCTTCTTTTATAGAAACCAAAATAATTTCAGGGTGAACTATCCCTTTAAGTTTCATATTTCACAACTTGATCTCTTGCACATGTTATAAATGTTCACATGTACAGTATATTGTTGTAGTGGTTCATACCATGTATTTTAGAATTTGATTTTGTCTGCAAAAAAGAAATGCTCTAGAGCTAGAAGTGTGTTGACACAATCTAGATCACTCTGTATGTACAGTATGTAGCTTTCCAGCTGGATTACCTACAGTACATTGTACACCCCTTTTGAAAACAGGAGAAAACTTCCTCTTACATGTCTCTTATCACTGCATTTCAAGACTTGGCACACCCATAATTCTGTACTCTACCACTCCTGTGAAGAAGAAGTGGGCTAACTTTAGCCCTAAATGAACTACAGCTTACTCTCGATACAACGAGCACGGATATAACGAGGTTTCGTTATAACGAGAGAAATCTCTCGGTCCCAAATGTTTCTACATGCAAACCCATGGTGCAACACGTCGCTTACAACGAGCACGGTTACAACGAGATTTCGTTATAACGAGCTTATTCTGCTGACCCCAACACAAAGAAAAACATAGCAATTGCGTCCCGTTGCAACGAGGAAGGAAAACTCGAGACATGAAAACACCGGCACCGCAAGGAGCCAGACACACATCTCGTAATACACGGCCACACAACGCGAGCATGTGCACAGTTTCTAATACATCACTCCTTCGCACAGCGTACGTACATTGAAAACACATGGTTTGCAAGTCCGATCCCATCGCGGCAATCAATGACACGGTGCGTGCTGAATTGGCATGATTGGGTGTGTGTCTGATGAGCAGCGATTGATTGGGTTTCTTGACAAAAACAAATGTGATCTCGGACAGGTGAAGTATATTTCACGCACTGAAATATGACATTGAAAGATTTGAAGAGATAATAAAAAAATCTTCTTGAAATTAGAATACCGCTGGAAATCATCACGATATAAAATGAAATACATGTATGAGCATGCAGGGCAGCGTTAATCTTCTACATTGAACCCCCTCGTAATAATTTTGGAATGACCCACAAAGAAAGTGCCGATCATAACGGTGTTGCTACGTCGTTGTGCAAAACCTATCAGGCGAGCGAGACGCTCTTATCTAACTCCACCTTCCCCTCATATCCCGGCCGTTCAACCCGTTGCGCCGCCTGTTCTCTTGTTTGTCCAAACAATGAAACAGCATGTTTTCTTGTCCAGAAGCTTACGAGAACGATTAACCTATTAATTTACTGCAAAATAACACCCATCGTATCGGGAATATGGTCTATAATTCATTGAATGCAATTAGTTATTGAAACGTCAAAATGTATCAAGGTAGGATAATGTGTTGAGCAAAAATAAATCCCCTTTTCAGTTTGAAAACGCATGTTTCCAATCCCTTTTCAGTTTGAAAACGCATGTTTCCAATCCCTTTTCAGTTTGAAAACGCACGATCCAATCCCCTTTTTTCAGTTTGATAACGCATGTTTCCAAGACGGCTATGGATATGAAAACATAGTAAAACACAATGAACACACAAGCACACATGTTTTCAATGTATTTTATTGTTTTTTATTCTGTTTGGATACAACGAGGTTTCGTTATAACGAGGAAAAAGCCCTGGTCCCGACGACCTCGTTATATCGAGAGTAAGCTGTACATGTATACATGGGGCTGAGTCCTAACACTATCAACCCCCCCCCCCTCCCTTCAGCCCAGGTCTAAGAATACTTTTATTAGTCTAAAAAGAGTACTACCTTGTATACATGTACATGTAGTATATGGGGATGAGGTAAATTTTGCCACGATAATGAGAGTTTATAACCTGGCTTCCGGGTAGTTTGGCTGTTGGGTATTTCTGAGCCAAAATTAAAAAAAGTTGAATATTGTAAGATAAGTCACTGTATCATTATCCTCTTTTCTTAGTCCCAGGGGAGTCAGAGAAGAAATTGAGATTGGTAAGAGAATGGCAGCTAGACCCCTCTATTAAAAACTTTGGATTAGAAATGCCCAACAGCCTGGAAGTTAGGCTAGGTAAATTAGGGCCTACATGTACGTAAGCTGACCTAGATCACAGAGTGTGTGACGTCTGCCCCCTTCCCAGCTGAATCATAACACTCGTCTGGGGATAACTGTCATGAAACGAGAAGAGATATGACTCAGAGAATGTTGACAGGTGATGGGTAAAGAGATAACCGGACTATCTAGACTCTTTCCAGGAAGCTGTTAATTTTTCAGGAATGATACATGTACATGCGAAGCAGCCTGGCTTCTAGGCTGTGGGCCATTTCTGAGGTCAACTGAAATGTAGAGTCTGATATTTTAGACTAGTCACTTGATCATTTTCATCTTTTCGCAGTCCGTCCCACAGCTGGAGAAGAAATTGAGAATCATTAGTCTACTGCATCCAGACCCTTTTATTGAAACTTGAAGGGTTTGGTTTAATATACCCAACAGTCTGGAAGCCAAGCTACATGTACACTACAGCTCAAAGGAATTGGCATAGGGAAAGGGAAAGTGAAGAAAGGGAAGGAGCCGCAGTTTTAAACCGCATTATATTTTGACCAGTTCAGCATGAAACAGAATGCTTCAGCCTAAAAAGCATCATGTTTTATGCTGAACTGGACAAAATATATCGCGGTTTACAACTGCGGCTCCTTCCCTTTCTTCCCTTACCCTTTCCCTATGCCAATTCCTTTGAGTTGTAGTGTCTATGAGAGGTCTCCCTAGTTTCATTGTAGCCTTGATTTAGGCCTGTAGGCTTTCTCTTTTGTGTATACACTTTAATCTCAAATTTACATTTTGGGAAGACTAACAAGCACAAATTGAAGGTTTTTTTGCAGTTGTTTATTCATTGATTTATGGAACTTTGTTTCTTTTGATTGTCAGTATTAAACTGACATTGCTGATCAAACTTGAAGTGCATTTTTTCCTGTTGTACCATCTACCATGACTCCCGAGATCCCAATAGAATGAAACTTGGTTTAACGACCACCTGTAAAGAAAGAACTCCTGCAGACAAAGTGTAGCTGTTATGTAATTATCTGTTTTCTTTGTATTTACATTGTACCTTCAGATTTATTTTGCCCATCCTCATTGTCTGAACACAGTTGGAACACTAACAGCTAACAACGTGTCAGCAACTCACTGTGACCTGGTAACAGTCATTTAGCCAGTGGATACAGCCATTTGATACAGCAACTAGCCAACATGAGCTATCCATATCCAACAGGAGGTGCACCATATCCACAGCAGGGTGGGGGATATCCACAACAGCCTGGCGGATATCCACAACCAGCGGCCGGCGGATATCCTCCACAGGCCGGTGGATATCCACCTGCACCGGGAGGATTTCCGCAACCAGGAGGTTATCCACAAGCAGGTATGTTGAATGTAAGATAAAAGTGAGTAAAGTTGTATTTGATGATTTAAAGGTTATATGGAAATATTTTGTTTTAGCATGGAGAAGGCCTGTGATAGCATATTAACAGCAAAGACTTGTGATACATTGTGTGCTACTTGTTATGTGTGTTGTTCATTCGGAAGCTACATTCAAAGTACATGTACATTGAGTACACATAAACAAGACAATGTTACATACAATGTACGATGCAAAATTCTTGTCATTGACAGACGCACTTGATGAAATAGTCTTTAAAATGTTATGTTCATATCAGTCTCTATTGAAGTATGTGAGACACTCTATGAGAAGCTGAGAAAAAATAAAGGTAGAAAAGGATAAAACCACCAACCTAATTTTGCTATTGATTTTTAATGAGGAAAGGGTTGATTTTATATCTTAAATTACAAATGTTGTGTGGCCTTTAGAGTGAGTGGTCTATGTATCCAGATGTGACTGTCTTTACAAAATACGTTGATGTCTTTCCTTGTTGCAGGTGGCTACCCTCCGGCAGCGGGTGGAGGGTACCCTCCAGCAGCAGGTGGGGGCTACCCCCCGGCACCAGGAGGGGGTTTCCCCCCTACAGCCCCCAGTGGCTACCCCGCACCCCAGCAACCATCCTTCCCCCAAGCCCCGGCAGCTCAGGGCTATCCCGCTCAGCCAAACTTCCCTCCACAGGTAAGAAGCAATCTCATGTGGGCAGGTCCAACTGAATTTTGGTGACAGAGAAGGTCCCGTGTTCGGGCTCATCCATGGCACTTGTGTCCTTCAGCAGGATACTTCATTCACATTGCTGCTCTCAACCCAGGAGTATAAATGTGTACCTGCAAGGAAGAGAATGATCTGGACCCATTAACATAAAGGTTTGCAATCAATCGCAAAATGGCAATGGCCAACCAATGCCTTTGTTACATGCGCTTTTTGTTCAAAAGGCTGACCAGTTACCAATCAGAATTCATCATTCAAATTTGCAATTGATCGCAAACCTTTATGTTATGGAACCCTGGACGCAGCGCTGACATAGGGCAAGGAATACCCCCAAGGTTATACCCCTGCTCAGTGGAGATAGAGCACATAATGTGTGCGTGATACAGGAATCAAATATACCATGCACTGAGAAGTTCCAGTGAAATTATGGATTCCATAATTTCACCTGGTACTTCGAAAATAGTGCATGGTATATTTGATTTACATCCTACAATATTATAAGAGAGAAAATGAGATGTCAACTTACTACCACAATTGCTCATTTGGATATTTCCTTGTCACACAAGCAAATGAATAGTACTATTCAGTACAAAAATTAAGCGATTGATTGACAGATATCGATAGCAAAATATCCAGTTTCCTGAAATAATGACGTCAGAATATTGGTAAACTGAAAAATATTTTGAGGTCTGACGTCACGCAACATCATAGTTGAAATAAATTTGATGCTGTTTGAACCAATCACTATGCAGGATTCAATCTATGTAGGATATAATATGTTCTTGTATCCAGCAACAAGAGCTGTAATTGTAATATCTCTCTTAATTCAGTCTCCGAACTACGAAATGGTGGGGCAGACCCTCTTCACCATCTGAGTAATTCACATTTCTAAGAATCATCGCTATTGGTTTATTGAATGGCAGTTGTCATCCCTTAATCCAATGAAAACATCAGTTGTATCACTATAATTCACCCTTTATGTGTTTTGTTTAAAGCCAATCTTCCAACTTGCACAGTACACACTCCAAAGGCCTTTCACACATTATATCAGTTATGCATTGCACTGAACATTACTGTTTAGAGAGAGTAGATGAAATAATATCTCTAGCTAAAGTTGAGAACTGGGCACATGCATGTACATCACGTGTAAAGCCTTCAATGGAGGAAAGAAGCACAATCAAATTAATTTTGAAAAAAAGAAGTAATTGAGGAAGTTACCAATCTGTCGGAAATCTACAGTTCTACAGTTCTACAGTTATTTGACTGTAATTCGGTTATACAGATGAAGTACAATGTACCCTTATGTGGAAATATTGCCCTGTTTTTAGAACACATTCTCTCACTTTTGTTTATGTTTCAGGGTGGAATGCCGATGCCTGCGGCAGACTATGGCTCAATGCAGGGCGGCGGGTTGCCCTACGCACCTCAGCCTAGTGTGGGATTTGCAGTAAGTAGTGTCATCTCTTTATTAGATAATTAAATGTACAGGGTAGCAGTGGAAATGATCATGGCAAAACTGATCAGCAATCCTTGCCAGGTCAAGGTTTTTTTTAATTGGAACAATTTATTCATTTTGAGATTTTTCTGATGTTTTGAAAACAAAACAAGAATGGGAAGGATGGTCTTGGCAACAGTAGCATTCCATTGATTGTGTATCCAGTCACGCAAGAGCAAGAGTGTATATTTATTTTGAAATGTTAGTGAGTTTGTGATGCAGATAATGATAAACAGCAGCAGAAGTCAACAGGGACCTCAAAGTCACAGAACCTTGTGTTGAAGGACATGTTTTTGTTTAAGTATTAGTTCTCACACAGAACATGAAATCACAAATTCCAAATGTAAGTGTGACATGATAACGTTTATATTGGCTTGAAAATATGAATAATCAACCATTATATTACAAATTATACTCAACAAGGAAGTAGACATTGCATAGTGTGTGGAATCATTGATAATCTAAGCTAATGGAGTTGAGGAACATGTTTTTTTCATAGTATTATTTACATAGAAAGTGAAATCACAACTCACAAATATAACTATGACATGAAAGAGGTTGTATGAGCTACAGTGTTGTATATAATATGCAAAGCTCTTTATGCGATGGTGGTGTATTTCTGCACTACGTAATACACACAAATCCCATAGAGCAGCAGGATTTCCAGGGCATAAAGGGTTAATTACCCCAGGGAGATTAACTTTCACCTCCCTGATTAACCATTTTGTTGCACTTGACTTCCCCAGTATCTTTACTAGACGTTTCAGTGAATCCCATGGTATTCCCCAAGTTTCTGTGCATGTAGCCAGGTACATGTACATTGCACAGTGAGTGGATGAGATGATTATAGACCTAATTTGCCCCTTACAATGAATGCAATCTCCTACACGTATACCATAGACAGTTGTTAGTTCATGCTTGTAGTATCTTGCATGAGGTGTAAGTAATAGGGGCAGTCCATTCATGCGTATAGAGTGTCAAGTATGCCCAGCCGTCCTATCGCAACAGTGATAGAACACACAATATGTGTAGTACAGGCCCATGAATACCAATTGGTACTTCAGTTAATAACCATACCAGATGGTCGTCTGGGCAGGTTTCACTAGATGCTAAGTATGGCCAATATTCACAGTAATATCTTGAGTGAAAACCACTCCGATTATTGTTTGTAGATGTTTAATATGGCCTATTAACACGATAATATCTTGTTTAAAAATCCATCCTTCAGGCTAAGTCTGGCCAATTATCTCGAAAATATCTTGTGTGAAAAGCCATCCCACACATATAAATATGGCCAATCATCACAATTTTTATATCTTGTGGGAAAACACCCCTATGAGTTTATAGGCTGCTCATTTCTGTGCTGTAATTTCATGTACCTATTAACTACAAGATTAGCTTCCACAGTTCCACTCAGTACACAACTGTTAACTCATTGCGTGTCAGATGTGTTTGTGTGCACTACCCATAAAAATTATGACATTTTAAGTGTGACACATTACTTGAACTTTTGTAGCTGATGTTAAGTGATCTAGGTAGGTTTATACAGCAAAAGATAATGACAGGTATATGTCTCCAAGTGACATAGACAGTATACATGTATTCAATTTCTTACACTATACATGTACGTAATCTGAATACCGGTAAGCAAAGGTATAATTGGAATATTATCTGTCACAAGAAATCTTCCTGATTGACAAATACCCCATTATTAGCATTTTCAAAAGGTTGTCTTGTAATTAACTGTCAGTGGTTGGAGGAGGTGGTTGTCAAATGGTTTCCATTAATGTCTGAGCAATAACCACTGGCACAGGAGGTGGGGGGGTGGGGGGGCAGTAATACATATGTTTGCCATTTTTCTGGCTAATTGAACATGTATAAGTAAGGTGTGTTTGTATATGTACAGCTCTGTGTCTCCCTATGATCAGAGAGTGTCATCTCCGTGATGTGATTGAAGGGGAACATTCTGGTTCCAAAATTAATTGCTCTCAATCACATCAGAAAAATCTGAGAAGCAGAGCAAAGTCAAAGGTTTGAGGAAAATAATAAAATCACATGTTTGATAAGAAAGTTTTATGAATATTTTGATGATTTAAAGTTTTTTTTTTATTTATTTTATTTGTTTATTTATTTATTTATATATATATATATATATATATATATTTTTTTTTTTTTGGGGGGGGGTGGGGTGGAGCTGGGGGAGGGGAAGGAATTAGCAGTTCATTCAGCAGGCTGTGATGTCACGGGCTCAATTTTCTGTTATTGATCTACATGCTTAAATATCCAAAATGACAAAATATTAATTACTTCATCATGCATTTGACAGGATTTATTCTTGAAAGGTGCATGAAATAACAACTTCTATTCAAGACCTCTGGACTGGAATATCCTTTTAAGTATGATGATGTATTTTCAATACTATCATAAATGTTAGAGGTGGGCACAATTAAATTTCTTTAATTTAGAATAATGGTAATGTATGATGCCATCAGTGGGGTAAAGACTACTAGTACATTTCTTTAAATGGAATAATGGCAATTTGTATTTTCCATTAGTTGGGTAAATAGACGTTTGGGGTGTGCCACATCACTCCTTTTGCATAATTTGAGATGTCCACTGGTTTTGGACGGCATCTGCCACTGTACCCTGATGTGTGTTGCACAGTACCAACGTATATCATTTGTACATGTAGTTTAAACCCAGCTGAAAAAGGAAACCCATATTGAGGGTGTGGTGGTAGTGTAATGGATACAGATTAGGTTTTGTGCAGATATTTGTCATATTTTTTCACAGGAACATACAGGTATGTAAAATGTATAGCATTTAGCCTAGATATATATGCTAATACAAGTTCATACCTTATGTACTGTACACCAAAACTGCAGACTGCAGCAATACAAATCCCGGTACCAGTAGTTCAAATATGATTCCTTTTTGTGGAAAGTGTATTGAATTTTAATTTCAGGTCTTTTAACCAGTATTCCAGATAAACCCAATAACAGGACTATACAGTATACATGTACATGTCATGTAAAAAATGTCTTTAAACATATGTGTACTTATTCTTTTTAATTTCTGTGTTTTATGTACATTGTAAATGTGTATTTCATATATTTTGATGAGTGCTGTTTATATTTTTGTTTCTATATTATCTTTCTAACATCTTATGTATCTTTAGAAAACTTTGTAAATCTGTGAACTATTTCTTCTTTTTCTTATATATTTTTCCAAATGCCAGGTCCCTCCCTATCCAACGGTTTGTACTCTACCGTTTCTCTTTATGAATGGAATGCTCTAATCCTCCATACCATAAATAGGGAAGAGTCCTCCCATAATGTACAGCGCAGAAATAGGTTGAATGTACACAACAGCTCAAAGGAATTGGCATAGGGAAAGGGAAAGGGAAGAAAGGGAAGGGGCCTCAGTTTTAAACTGTGGTATATTTTGTCCAGTTCAGCATGAAACGTGATTCTTTTTAGGCTAAAGGATCGTGTTTCATGCTGAACTGGACAAAATATACCGCGGTTTAAAACTGCGGCTCTTTCCCTTTCCCTTTCCCTATGCCAATTCCTTTGAGCTGTTGAGTACAACATTTCTGAATGTTGCTGCATGGTTTACCTCATTGGATGGCTTTTCCTTATATGCGGTATGGAAAATTAATATATCCAGCCCCTGAGTGCATGCACAGTGTATGCTTCGTTTGCATGAGTGAATGTAGTTTAAGACTTATTTTTCCCTTCCTCATCCCAAGATTTAATTTTTAACATGCTTGCTGTCAAAAAATGAGTGAACTTATTACATGATCTTGAACTGGTATGCTTCTGTTGTGTTAGTGCATTTTTTGTTGAATACCTCCTTTTCCCTTTCTGATTTATCCAAGATTTGATATCTCCTAACTTGTTTGAATGAATTAACTTATGTATTCTATTAGTGCATGGTGGTTGAAGATCTTTCTTTTTCTTTTAAACAAATTATTTGTTTCATAGATACGGTCATTGAAGTTGTCGTACAAGTAGTCATAATGTGTTGTAAGATTGGATTTATTAAAATTACCTAATGTCTTTGAAAGTAGTGTATGTGTAGTTTTGTGTACCTTTTGCATATTACACTAAATATGTAAATTATTGTGTGGACCACAAGATTAAACTCTGTAAAATATAAAATCTAATAATACTGTGGGATTCAAATGCAGATACAATTCAGAGTGAACAGTGATATTTTGATTTTCAAGCTCAGCATCTTTTTCAGATGGGAATACAATTTGAAGTTTAACAAGCGACTTCTTTTATTAGCCTACATCTTATCACAGTACTGACTCAGATATTCCTTTATTTTGCCATGAATTTGATATTTTATACGACTTCTTGAATGATAAGCTATGATTAGAGATCATGTTTGATGTGCATGATGTTTTCCCAATGTGTATTGCTCAACCCATAACTTAACATTGTATTTCTCTCTAACAATAGGTTACAAAATCTGTTGTCCTTTTTTCACAGAAATAGCCCCCAACTAACCTAATCTACCTGGTCTATGTAATGAATTACTATATATTGAATATTGAATGACATAGCCAGATGTACTGGCTGGAACAGAACAAGGATTTATGTGCAAAATACTTTGTAATTACCACATAGAAATATGGCTTAACATGTACTGGATAATGGAAGAGGCTGATGATGCCAGTGTAAAACATCACTGATGCATAAAAGATGTGATCAGTGGGTTGTACAAGTAGGCGAGACACACAATTAATGGATGTTGGAGGCAGGGTGGGTGGATTCATTAGGGCATGCCGAATGGTCATTGCTAGTCTTGCTCCCTGGCAGATGGAGATTATTTTTGTGGATGCATGTAGATATAGATGGGGTAATGTCCCCATCTAAAGGTAGTGGGTAATACATATAGTTGTAAAGGCTATGAGATCTGTGATCTATGGAGCAACAATTATGCATTCATTCTGTGGGTTGAGTTCTTATATGATTTCAGGATGCGAGAAAGAAATCATCTCAAAATGGACAGATAAGATAATTTGTGTTTTGTTATGCGGTAGCGGGTGAATCACTAGCTTGAACTTCAGGCACACATGAGCAGCGCCAAGCATTCTATGTGGATATACCTTTAACTCATTGTGTGCCATTCCAGGCATTTTTGCAATAGTACTGCTCACTCAAAGAGTTAGCACTCTCAGTACCTACGTGTACCTGTGATCATCACATGTAAATTATAACACTATTTATTACATACGGGACTGAGAAGGTTAATGACAATCTTGTGCACATGCAAGGAATGGACACACTTTGCAGTGTGCCTGGCACCCTAGAAAGAGTTAACTCTCTCAGTACCTACAGGGCTGTAGCTATAATAATCACATGTGAATTTGTAGCCTATGTAACTAAGAGGGTTAAACGCAATCTTATGCCCAAGTAATCCATACATGTTCTTCAGAGATCAATGTGCCTAGCACCCAAAGAATGAACTCTCTCAGTACATAGCAATGATGATTCCATGTGAATTATAACAGTCAATTGCCTATGGGACTGAGAGACATACTGTACATTCTTCTCCTGCATCCACAGGGTGCTGCCATGGCGACAGCAGCTTTCAGACACCCCGCCCCAGCGCCTGCCCCTGCCCCTGCCCCTGCCCCTGCCCCCATCCCAGCAGGGCCTGGTATGCCTACCCCTCAGGCTGCAGCGGTCGCAGCGGCTGCCATCCCGGCTGCACAGCCCAGACCTCAGCAAAGACCAGCTACCGTAAGTACTACAACATTCATACCGTACTCAGATTTGTTATTGTCATTGTTTTAGCCAGTAGAGTAAAATCTATTTTAAGAATTGTACAAACAGTTTAAGTTTTATCTCTATGATTTTAAATTGGATTTAATGTACAGTGCAAGATGATTTCGTTTTTTTAAATAGAGAAGTGTGATGAAACAATGTTGCAGTAATCTGTTGAGAGGCAGAAGGACATTAGTTATCAATACGTTTAAAACCAAAAGAGTACTATAATGCCATATTGTATACTGCCAGTGCCCTTCTGAGTCTTAACAGGAATATAGTCCTTTGAGCAATCAACCAAATGTAAAGTTTAATTCTTTTCAGTCATAAAACAAAATGGAGCTTTTCTGACAGTGTGCTTAGTAGGTTCGGTTATCACCTCATACCCTACAGCACAAAGGAATTGGCATAGGGAAAGGGAAAGGGAAGAAGGGGGGAAGGAGCCGCAGTTTTAAACCACGGTATATTTTGTCCAGTTCAGCATGAAATATGATGCTTTTTTAAGCTAAAACATGGTGTTTCATGCTGAACTAGACAAAATATACCGCGTTTTAAAACTGCGGCTCCTTCCCTTTCTTCCCTTTCCCTCCCTATGCCAATTCCTTTGAGCTGGAGTGTATACACATATGCTATACTGTACTACACGGATGTTGGAGCCAGACCAAACCATACTCATGATCAGGTTTTGATATGCATCATACCATTTAGCCTGACTTCAAGGCTGCTGGACGTTTTAATCCAAGCGCCACAATCAACAGGTCTGTCCACAATAGACTAATCCCCCATTTCCAGTAGTTCTTCTTCAGCTTAGACGGGGAAAAGAGGCAGATTGGTCTTGTCAGTATTAAACCTGAATATGTACATGTGTATATGTAGTAGTTTGGATTTAAAATGGTGAATAGCCTGGAACTAGGCTACATGCCATTAGTGGGAGCTGCATTCAAGGAAATGTTTGTATCTACTTTCATCCTAAAAAAGGAAATGGTGGTTTCATTAGTGCAATGTACCTTTAATGGTTAAGTGGTTATCGCAATTTAATGTGCGCATTGCAGACGTTTTATGTAATGTTGGTATGGAAGTGAGAGAATTCAGCATCCATTGGGTTAGTTAGCACTCTGATCAGATTTGATGATGGACTGCTGTACAAATAGAGGGATAAAAGCCACATGAATTACAAATCACGCCAGTTGACAGTCTACTTTGAGAATGTTCCGATTTGTGATTCTGTTGACTTGTCAGGAGCTACTAAGTACCGTACTGTTAATCATATCCACGGTAAGTTCTTGTTTTATTTGATAGTGTATAATATACATGTACAGTCTACCGTTAATTATAATGGCATTTCATAAATTCATATGATGAAATGTCATGTTCTTGCTTTGCTAGTACTTGTGCATCTACATGTAATGTGGTTTTATTCCAGCTCTTCTAGGTTTTATTCTTAAATGAACTTTAATTCAAAACTGTAATACCTGAATTAAAAAAAAAAAAATGCACTACTTATGTAGATTTAATGTTCTTTGAATGTTTCCATGGTGAGAGTGTACTAATAAAAACTATTTAGAAAATAGCAAAACTTTCGGTAACACCATGTGGTTGTATTCTTTCAGATAATTGGCCCACTTATGGGGTGAAGAAAGGAAAGGAAAGTGAAAAGTGAAAAAAGGAGAGGGGAATTTTTATATTTTATAACACTTACACAAGACTATTTTTAGCTTTAGTTTTCGGTGTTTTAAACCAAAAATAAATGGGATGGAATGGAGGTAGAAGAAGAGGGTGGGTGTTGATGAAAGTTGTGAACTAGTCACAAAGTAGTGATAAAGAGAAAAGAAAAGAAAGGAAATGAGAAAAGTGTAGAAAAGTTATAGTCAGTTCTGCAACTAACTATAGGTTTCTTTCAAAATCTGAAAGAGGGAGTATCAGTCTCGACGTTTCGGGCAGTGTGCTCTGTCCGTCATCCGGAGAATAACTCCGTTATTCTCCGTTATTCTCCGGATGACGGACAGAGCACACTGCCCGAAACGTCGAGACTGATACTCCCTCTTTCAGATTTTGAAAGAAACCTATAGTTAGTTGCAGAACTGACTATAACTTTTCTACACTTTTCTCATTTCCTTTCTTTTCTTTTCTCTTTATCACTACTTTGTGACTAGTTCACAACTTTCATCAACACCCACCCTCTTCTTCTACCTCCATTCCATCCCATTTATTTTCGGTTTAAAACACCGAAAACTAAAGCTAAAAATAGTCTTGTGTAAGTGTTATAAAATATAAAAATTCCCCTCTCCTTTTTTCACTTTTCACTTTCCTTTCCTTTCTTCACCCCATAAGTGGGCCAATTATCCGAAAGAATACAACCACATGGTGTTACCGAAAGTTTTGCTATTTTCTAAATAGTATTTATTAGTTATGTAGATTTGTTTGATTAATTTAAGGGCTTTTGTTTGGCATTTAGGAGCTCATTGGGATTTTAGAGTTGTATTGAGGGTGCTGAATTACCCTGGTGAATATGAAACATCCTGAACCATGTTATGCATTATACCCTCAGAGGAGGAATGTTGTTTCAAAGAGTTCTTTTGTTTAAATAATTGGACTCTGCTTTGCATTGCTCAAGTTTTTTTTTTTTTTTTTTTTTACATTCATGGGCTCTCTTTTTGTATTAAGGGGGCTGAATTACTGTCAGCTCCTATGCAATGTTTTCACTGGCCCACTTCCAGTGTACAAAATGGCATCATGAGAAAGCAGACCTATATCCTTTCCTTTTAATTAGAAATCAGTTGAGACCTGGCGCACTTTCCTGAGAAAGTGACGTCGTCTCTCGTTTTCTTGGCACGTGAGGCCATCCCGTCTGCGTTCTTGCTCCAACCGTGACTCACCGTCTTCACGGTGAGCGTCGTGAATCGTGGCCATCCTGTTACGACACATTTCTGCGGGGGAAAATTTAGCAATCGACGTCACATGTTTGACGCAAAACCATGCGTGTGTATTGTTGTGCGACGGGAGCTGGCCTTCTGGCACTTACGTCGCAAAGTTTAGTTTCCCTTTGGAGGGATACTACAGTGCTAGTATAAAAGCGACAAGCGCTTTTAAGGTCTGGATCACAGAGTTCCTTACAGAGCTTAGACAGGGAGAGAGAGAGAGATCTTGTGATACCTGAGCTTTATCATCGCTGGATCTTTTGGGTCTAAATCTGTTGATTGGCGACATTGTCCAGATTTTATTGATACCAAGAATAGGGTGTGTGAACGTATTGTGATATAGAGTTTCCTGGCTCCTGAGTACAGGTGCAACCACTGGTATTATCATTCTCATCTTAATTTGCTACTTGTAAGCCGTTTCTTGGAGTTCTCGTTTAAAAATGGATGACGCACAGGTACCGGTAAGTACATGGAGATCTGATCAATGGCAAAAGAATAAATAGTTGTGACTCGTTCTGTTTTTGCTGCAGGCGGGAAGCTTATTTTTACGCACTTTAAGAGTTGATTTACAAGATAGCGCCACCTGTATAGGAAGTGGGCTCCCGAGACAAAATTAGACGTTTCCCCAAAAGCGTAGTTATCTCATAAAGTGAGAGTTTAGAGTGGATTTTGTTTGTGGGTAAAGTGTATCTGAAGTGTGCTTTTTACAAGATTCTACCAGCTGTATAGGAAAGAGATCACCATAAGATAAAACAATTTAATCAGAAGTTTCCACGAAAGTAATGTTATCTCATACCGTAATTAAGAGTAAATCTTTAGTGTATGATCTTTATTATACATGGATGTTCTATTTTAGTGAAGTAGTCGGTCACAATGTGAAAGTTAGTAATCTGCATTATTACACAGGTCAGGTATTGGCAGTTTTCATCTATAAAAAATCTTGAAAGAAACATGCCAATTCCAGCAGGGTATTTGTCAAGGGAGTAAGTTATTTTTTAGTTGGATGTATGGTGATTGTCATGGGACAAGTTTAGGCCCTAGATTAGGAAAGTTATTAAAGGAAAATTATGTTTTCTTGGGGTAAGGTTTGTTATTTCCAGTTGTTTGAGAGACTTAAATTTCTGTTGAATATTTTCGTTCAAAAATTGGAATGTATTCAAAAATTATTGTAATCTACATTTAGCTCTATCTGTATCTAAACTATTTCTATCTTTCTCTCTCTCTTTATGTGCTTTCTGTCTCTTGTCCCTCTGCCTCTGTCTGTGTCTCTCTCCCTTCTCTCTCTCTCTTTCTCTCTCTCTCTCTTTTCTCTCTCTCTCCCTCTCTCTCCCTCTCTCCCTCTCTCTCTCTTTCTCCCTCTCTCTCTCTGTCTCTCTTGGTCTTTCTCTATTTCTTTTTCTGTCTCCCTCTCCTACCATTTCCTCTGCTGTAAGATATTTGTGAGAAAAAATTTGTTGAGGAGGCTTAATTAGTTCAAAGTTTGTTGCGTAATATTGTAGTTTCTATTTATTGTTGAATATATTTTTATTAGAAATACCATATTGATGTGACACCTTCAAATCACTTTGCATATAATGCACTGCACAATATATCTATTTAGTATTTTGTTCATATTTAGCTATACACTGCCTAAGCATCCACTATATACATGACTCAATTCAATTTACCATTTAATATTAAAAAAAAAATAATAATATACGCACTAGGTGTACCACTATCTTGTAATATTTATGAATTGTGTCATTAAAATTAACTAGCTTCCAATCTCTCATGGGTTATGGCTTTTTATGTTTATGTGTTTAAATGCTGGTATAGTTGTTGCACACACATATGTGGTTATCACCTTGTGAATTGTTATAGAACACTGGGTATTGCCAATCAATACTCACAAACAATGGTATTTATGCTAGTCCCAAGAATAGGATGTAAAACCCTTTGCTGGCTTTTGTTTCTTGGGTATATATAGTCCTTGTACGTGTACATGTACAGTAGTCTTTTTGCAGGTAATAATCATGCAACAAGGAATATCATAGTGTATAGGGACTTCCCTCCCAATTATTTTGATAGTATTGGAAGTGGAAAGTGACGTTAAATAGGATTATATCTTTAGATTTCGAGTAGGTTTTAAACAGGTTTCTTAGTCTGCATCTACAGTGTATGATCGTGAGTATGATTGTGAGTTACACAAACCCTTCGAGGTTTAATTTATATGCTCTTGTACATGCATGGGATTCTGCAAGAGCTTTTGAATGTTTGTAAATTCTTTAAGATATAGCTGCAACTATCGTATTTTATCTTGTCACTGTCCATGAATGTGAGTGTTTTACTTGATACATTGAACTAGTAATCTTGGCTTGCTTATTGTATAGAATATTTATTTTTTCTCTTCAAATATTCAGGAGCCAGTGGTAGCCAAATCCAGCGCACCCCCTACACAGCAGATGGCCGGTATGTCACTCGCAGCAGGTGCTGTCGTCAGGGTGAGAACCTTTCCTTTCTTCTTTTTACCTCACAGAGTGTAACTCTTAATTTGTAGGAGTGTTATTCTGTCTTCAGCATTTCAACAAGTACATTATTAACAATGAAAAGAAAACATTTACTTAATACAGAAGTGATACATTTTGGCAAGTTTTGGATGCAAATATATGGGCTGCCAGGATAGATGAAGAGTCCACAGATCCTTTGGCTGAAACCCATTGGACAGTATTGTACAATAGACATTCAAATACATGAGACATGCAAATGTGTATTGTGTGAACATTTCCAAATTGCTTTAAAAAGTAACATGTTAGGGAACGAAGCTTTACGATCTGCAGCTCATCAGGTTATCATGGAGATATGAACAAATTACAAGAAGAACCAGCTATTTATACTGAAAGCTAACGTTGACCTCTGTTGTTAAAAGTTGAAGGTGTGAAGGTGTGAATATTTGTTAAGGTGTGAACATTCATTAGGATACTTACAAGGTTTCCAAACTCTTGATATTGGTGATGTGCATTTACTGTAAAACCGGTCATTTTAGCGCTTTTCTTGCAACACAGAGCAATTGTGAATGTAACATCACTGCCAATTTAAAGCCAACCTGCTTTTCTTTAAGCAGTTTCGATGCGCAAGTCTGTCTGGGATTCCGGCGTTACCAGTACAGCTTACTCTCGATACAACGAGCACGGATATAACGAGGTTTCATTATAACGAGAGAAATCTCTCGGCCCCAAATGTTTCTACATGCAAACCTATGGTGCAACACGTCGCTTGACCTATTAATTTATTGCAAAATAACAACCATCGTATCGGGAATGGTCTATAATTCATTGAATGCAATTAGTTATTGAAACGTCAAAATGTATCAAGGTAGGATAATGTGTTGAGCAAAAATAAATCCCCTTTTCATTTTGAAAACGCATGTTTCCAATCCCTTTTCAGTTTGAAAACGCACGATCCAATCCCCTTTTTTCAGTATGATAACGCATGTTTCCAAGACGGCTATGGATATGAAAACATAGTAAAACACAATGAACACACAAGCACACATGTTTTCAATGTATTTTATTGTTTTTTTATTCTGTTTGGATACAACGAGGTTTCGTTATAACGAGGAAAAAGCCCTGGTCCCGACGACCTCGTTATATCGAGAGTAAGCTGTACTGGCTCGTGTTGCATGCTGTGACGCGTATGGTAATGGTGTGGTAATAAATCTTGAATGCAGTTCTTTTCCGGTTTCTCGTAATGTGTCATTGCTCATGGTTTGTTGTATCCTTTGCAGGGGACAGGGACCATCAAGCCCAAGGCAAACTTCAATGGACAAAAGGAGGCTGAGATCCTAAGGAAGGCAATGAAGGGAATAGGTCAGTGTGAACTATATATATATATATATGTTTTAACGAACATAAATATTATGATTTGTTTCTGCATTTATATATTGATATATTTATTCATTTGTTTGGTACACAATTTATTATTTCCTGTGTTATGGTTTTCTTGATTTTTATTAGAAAATGAAAATGAAAATGTATGCTTTCAAACCTTTTCTTTTTTTTATGTATGTATGATTTTGTAATTTATAAAATAAAGCAAGCATTTTTACATAAATAATACAAATTTATGTAAATTTTCATTTCCTGAAAATGATAAGTGTTTCCTGTTGATATTCAGTAATTCAGTATATTTAGTAATATTCAGTAATATTCAGTAATATTCAGTAATATTCAGTAATATTTGTGGTAGCCACATTGATTCATTTTATGTGCATTCCCTGCATGTTCTTAAACATATGTATGTTATCTGACTTATTAATGATTGATAATGACTATTTCCCGTTAATATTCAGGCTGCGACGAGACCGCCGTCATCTCCGTGGTGACCACGTGCAGCGCGGCGCAGCGGCGGAAGATTGCGCTGGACTTCAAGACGATGTACGGCAAGGACCTGGAGAAGAACCTCAAGGGGGAGCTGAAAGGGAAACTGGAGACCATCGTTCTCGACCTCTTCCATCTCCCTGCGGAGTTTGATGCTCATATGCTCAGGAAAGCCATGAAGGTAAGATGTGCTGGTTTGTCCTCTGTTTTTACCTGTATTGTGATCATCGCCATCATCAGAAATTCTGGTTCCAAGATTTTTGTCTGACTTGTTTTTTGTTCATTTACAGGATAGTGCACGCTATCCTTATTACTGGGTGTATGCCTAAAATTTCTTTGTAAATCAGAAATTCTGTTTACTGTTGTTGTTTTTTTCTTAAACTATGCTGTAGGAACAATAGTCCCCTCCTACTTCCTCCCCACAGCTGAGTTTGAAATGCTCAGGAAAGCCAGGAAGATTCTATTTGATATGTTCCATTAAATCAGGATGCTGTTGAGGAAGTATGTGACAAAGTCTACCTGTTACACCATATGTTCAGTCCTTATTAAACGATAACATGCATTGGCTGAACAGCCTTATGGGTGAACTATAATTGTAGTAGTCTGACTACAATCAGGAATCAAATCTCTTGCTCATTGTCACATGGACTGACACCTGTTTTCCGATGTACTAGTACCTCTAGGCTATCTGTCCACCACAGGGATTTCCCCATCTCTATTATGGAGAAGCGGAGTGTAGTCTTTAACATGCATGAAGTGTGCCTCTCCTTTATCCGAGACCTTCATTTCACATCATATTGCAGGGGCTCTTTTATTGTTCATAGGGACTATTTGTTTGGTATCACTGGGGCTAAATTGCCCCAAGCCCTCATGTAGTTTAGAGAGATGTTTTAACTCAGTTTGAACCCATTGCTCATGGTTAGATTTTGGGGTTTTGTGAACCCTGGTGCAGTTAGGATGTTAACATCTGTCATGGAATGTTGCAGTAACCAAGGGTGTGGCTTAATTGCGCCATCCCCTAGTCTACTTATCCATATGTGTGGGTTTTTTTTGTTGTTGTTCACCGTTTTTTTTTTGTGTGTGTGTTTTTAATCTGCTATTCCCTAGTGTTCTTATCCATATGTGTGGTTTTTTTTGTTCACAGTTTTTTTTTTCAATCTGCTTATTTTTTTGTGTGTATGTTTTTAATCTTGTTTTGTGTGTGTGTGTTTTTAATGTTGTTTTGTGTGTGTGTGTTTTTGATGTTGTTTTGTGTGTGTGTGTTTTTAATGTTGTTTTGTGTGTGTGTATTTTTAATGTTGTTTTGTGTGTGTGTGTTTTTAATGTTGTTTTGTGTGTGTGTATTTTTAATGTTGTTTTTTGTGTGTGTGTTTTTAATGTTGTTTTGTGTGTGTGTATTTTTAATGTTGTTTTGTGTGTGTGTGTTTTTAATGTTGTTTTGTTGTTCTTCCTCCTCCTCCTCCCGTCTGCAGGGTTTAGGGACGGATGAGTCAGTGCTGATTGAGATCCTCTGCACCAGGACCAACGAGGAGATCAGAGCCATCAGGGAGGCCTACAAGAAAGGTAAATTGTAAATTGTAAATTGTATTTAGTTGGTCCATTTAAAAGATACATATATGGAAATTCATTTTGATCACATGATAAAAAATGATAAAAAAATATCTAACATTGAACATACAAACAAACTCATTTTTACAGATTAATTGACAACATCATACATACACGGTACTAGAACAGTGAAATTAAACATAAACATTCCAAGTCAAACTGATGGGTTTACGTAAAATAACAAATAATGACAGGTTTTACTAAATCAAACTGGTGTTATATCATACAAACTATCATGCAATAATGTGATATTAATGTACAATTGAATTAAATAGTTATCACACAGTGAAATATTGATTAGATCTCTTTAAAATTGTGAAATGCATTGATATACCGTTACAAATATTCCAGGTGAACTCGGCATAACTAAGGAAGTAGTATTATAATTGCACTTATTGGGCAAATTGTCATGAGGTTTATTGTATTTGATAATATGACTAGAGTAGTATAGGCTACATAAAGTCATGAACATCACCGGGACAGCATCAGCTCCTACAGGATCCCAGCAATCCTGGAACAACCCACTGACTTTGTGGTGTAGGTGGATGTGAATAGTGAAAACATCTCTGCTGGGCACGTGGTGCACAACTATGGAAAGCATGGCTCAAAGAAAGCAACACAAAATAAGAATACTCTCTATAAAAGAGTGATATTTTCACTAGTGGTACAGTGAATAAACGTGTGGCTCTCAATCACTTTCTGGACCAGTTGTGGGAGTGTGACGACAGAATTCTCCACAATCAATTACCAGCAGAAATTCTGGCGCTTACACTATGATTATATAAATATTATGATTATCCATAAATATACCCATAATTTACAGCTGTTTGGCTGCAACCAGGAATCAAATCTTGACTCTGATTTTTAGTCACGTGATCTCGTAACATGCTTCTGTATTAACAATGCAACATACCGGTACTTTTACTATTTTCAAATTTGGATTTATGGCTGGTCTTCTAACCGAGCAATTCATGGATGAAAAAAGCTGAGAACGAATATTTCAGTTACTTTTCCAAAGTTTGAATTTGTCTATTGTGATACTGAACCAAACTGAAATACGGGGAATTAATATTTCAGTTATGTTTCCATAGTTCCCTCATATTGAGCCCTCTCTGTCCTAATTGCTGTTTAAGTGTGTAGCCATACAAATTGCATACCAATCAAAGTAAATGTTGTATTTCTGTTCAATTTTTAACACAGAGTTCTCGCGTGATCTGGAGAAGGATGTTGTGTCTGAGACATCTGGTCACTTCAAGCGGCTACTAGTGTCCATGGTCCAGGCATCGCGGTCAGAGGACCAAACAGTGGACATGGCTAAAGCAAAATCAGATGCCAAGGTGAGTTCTGTGCCCTATGCTAGTCACTATTTTACTTTATTTTACTGAAACTTTTAGTTTACTTCTAGTAACTTCCAATGTTACTTCATTTTTCTTGAATATATGATATAATTGTGACATGGAAATCATGAATGATAACATATCATAGATCAGTCACAGGAATGAAATAAACATATATATCTATACTCGTAAGCAGTGAAACATAGATAGGTATGGCAGTATAAGCTTACATCATGAGTTTTCACAGAAAACACATATGAGTGGGCACAATGAAAAGATAGGGATGTGAAGATATTTACATGGGATTTTATTGTGCTAGTTTGAATTTTTACCACTTTCAAGCGAGACAACTTTGCTGCCATAAACTATTCCTGTGTATTTTACTGGTGTAAAAAATGCGAGAGTGGCAACAAAAAGTGTTAAAAATGAGCATTTCTACTGTTAGAAAAATCACAGTAATTCTCACAAAATCAACGCAAGATGAATCATTTATCATTGAGTGATGAAAGCAAGCTTGTGTACCCAACACTGTCTCATTCTTTCACTATTCTCCCTCTTACCCCCTATTGTAAATGGTACAGTCCCTGGTCACGGCAGGGGAAGCAAGGTGGGGAACCGACGAGTCTGCGTTCAACGCCATCTTCGCTAGTCGGAGCTACCCCCAACTGAGGGCGACATTCGACGAGTACAGCAAACTGGTTAAATACACCATAGAGCAAAGCATCAAGAGAGAAATGTCGGGCGATTTGGAGAAAGGAATGCTAACTATCGGTGAGTAAAGAGTATCTTTATTGTGTCGTCCGAGCAAAAGTTTGAGGAGCAGAGTTTAAATGCTGTGTTGTCATTCATCCATCGTAGGTTGTCTATCCCTTTTGATTGGGCAATTGATTGCGACTTCATCGTCTAGTACAAATTCCAATGACGGAGTTCAGCCAGTTGCAGAGTCACACGGCTGATCAGGGCCCTGTTGCAAAAAACTTAACCATTGATGGTAACTTTGCTACCAATGGCAACTTCCACGGAAACATTTAATTTAATTGGCTGTAGAGTGATGTTACCATGGAAGTTACCATTGATGGCAGAGTTACCATTAATGGTAAATTTTCTGCAATGGGACCGTGATCATGTGGTCTGGAGTAGCCTTTATTTTCTCTTTTGTGTTTTGGCAGGGAAATGAGAAATATTTCAAATAAGCTTTGTGTTTCATGTTGCATGTAAGTTTTCAATTACTGTAACTTACCATCAATGTTAACTACCATAGCAACATGTGCAATAATGAGAGCTCATTGGTCATTCCCATGGTAGTTGCCATTGATGGTAAATTACAGTACTTGAAAACCTATATGCAACATGAACCGGCAGGTGTTACTCAATAAACAAACAAAAATAAATGAATAACTTCTTTTAGTTTCAATGATGTGTGATGATGTTCAATTGACGTTCTGTTCTCATCCTTGTAATGAGTGTTTTGTATAGATATGCTTATATTTCTTATTCCTCTACAGTGGACTGTGTTCGTAGTACCCCAGCATACTTTGCAGAGAAGTTGTACAAGTCAATGAAGGTAAAGCAATTAACCAATCAGATCTTTTTATAGCTTGTTGATAGCTGTCTTGCCATGTTAAAGGGAATATACTGTAATGGGAAAACAAAAAGGCCTTCAAAAGGTGATCGTGAGCAATCTTCTTGCCAATGGTGATAAATTCATGTATTGTCCATTTTAAAAACTTGCTGAAAGTTATTTTCCCTCATATGATCCATATTTGGAGTAATTAGTTATTAATTCACAAATCCTCGAAATGTTCAGCCTGAACAATTTGAGGATTTGTGATTTAATCACTTATTACTTCAAATGTGAATCATATGAGGGAAAATAACTTTCAGCAAGTTTCTAAAATGGACAATACATGAATTTAAGACCATTGGAAAGAAGATTGCTCACGATCACCTTTTGAAGGCCTTTTTGTCTTCCCAGTACAGTATACTCACTTTAATACTGACTCAAATGGGGCACACACTTTTATTCATTGTGTCATTGCTCTTTAAGTTTTCTCTCATATTTGATATTGCCTGTAGTATTGAAAGTAAGATTCATATTCATTTGTGTAATTGCTTTTCTCAGAAATAGATGCATGCCACTTTTTAAGTAGTCTAGGAGTGTTTTTAAACTCACTAATACGATACAAATGTTAAATAGTGGATATACATGTTTGATGCTATGAGTAGAAGTTATGTTTTACATTTTGAAATGCAATTTAGATTTTATTTCATGTAGACTAAACAGGGCCCTATGGAAGACCATGGCCCTGTTGCACAAAACTTACCATTAATGGTAACTCTGTCATCAATGGTAACTACTATGGTGACATTGCTCAACAGCCAATCAAATTGAAGGTTTCCATAGAAGTTGCCATTTGTAGCAAAGTTACCATCAATGGTAAGTTTTATGCAACAGGGCCCTGATCTGTGTGAGTGGGCATCTCTGCTTGCTTGGTATACATAAACAAATATATGAATAAATAAATGACCAAGGCCCTGTTCGCATAAAACTTACCATTGATGGTAACTTTGCTACAAATGGCAACTTCTATGAAAACCAAAAATTTGATTGGCTGTTGAGCAATGTTACAGTGGTAGTTACCATTGATGGTGGGGTTACCATTAATGGTAAGTTTCATGCAATGATGCCCAGGATGTTTGTGTCATTTTATGTCCTATTTGACTATTGAATGACGCAAGACTGATCTTTAAATTTTATTTCCTTGTAATGTTTCATCTTCATTTTAGGGCCTTGGAACGGACGATGACACCTTGATGAGAATCGTCATCTCAAGGTGTGAGATCGACATGGTGGAGATTAAGCAAGAGTTCCAGAAAGCGTACAACCAGAGTCTTGGAAGATTCATCAAGGTGAGTTGAGGAGAGGGGGTCTCAAGAGAAGGGGGTGGGGTGAAGGAGGGAGAGAGGGGGTGAAGGGGAGGGGTAAGGTTGGTGGAGGGGGAGCGATCTTCTCAAGGTGTGAGGTCACCATGATTGAGATTAAGCAAGAGTCCAAAGGCGTACTACCAGAGTCTTGGAAGATGCATTAAAGTCATTTGGGCAGAGGGGTTCTCAAGAAAAGGGGGTGAGGTGGAGGAGGAAGGGGGTGAAGGAGGGGGTGAAATAGTGGGGTGGGGTGGGGTGGAATGGGTTGTAGTAGTAGTAGTAGTAGTAGTAGTAGTAGTAGTAGTAGTAGTAGTAGTAGTAGTAGTAATAGAATTAGAAGTAGTAGTAGTAGTAGTAGTAGTAGTAGTAGTAGTAGTAGTAGTAGTAGTAGTAGTAGAAGTAGTAGTAGTAGTAGTAGTAGTAGTAGTAGTAGTAGTAGTAGTAGTAGTAGTAGTAGTAGTAGTAGTAGTAGTAGTAGTAGCAGTAGTAGTAGTAGTAGTAGTAGTAGAAGTAGTATAAGAGTAGTAGTGTTATTATTTTATTCATTATGATAATCATGTTATATTGATGTAATATTCTTGGTGCTCATTTTTTTTTGTTTCCCTTCTCTTTCCAGGGGGATACGTCGGGTGACTACAGGAAGATTCTGCTAGCACTGGTCGGTGGCGAATAGCAGCAAAAAAAAATGTAAAAATCTTTCTTACTATTATTGACACACAGTCTTGGTCAACTTCAGTTTTCAACTAGTTTCCTTTAAAAATGTAATATACGAGTATGATAATTTTTGTCAATGTAAATTTTAAAAAATAACTTTATAATCTTTTAGTTGATACTCGCTCAGGTGAACACATTGAAGATGAATGACAGGTAAATTCATTTAAATCATGCACATAGCAAACTTGATACTTCCAATAATTTTATGAATCAAAATGATTATCAGGACTTCATTATTTAGTTTTCCAAAGATGGTTCTTTATTGGTCACATCTGCTGGAATACTACTCTTCTTGTGAACTCTGTTCTCTGTGGTATGTCATTTCTTCAATTTGTTTTGTAGCATTGTATTGAAATCAATGTCAAAAGTTTTTCCTTGTCAGCATCTTCAGAGTCTTTCCTCGATATGGCCTTTGATACTTCAAGTAAACACGGGCAAAGAACAATATTGAGCAAGCCAAATATATCCATGGGCAATTACAATTCGCAATTTCTCATCATTAAAAATGAACAAAAAATTAACTGCAATTTGTTTAATAACGGTATTTTACTACTTTGTAAGGAACATGCAACTTGTATTAACTGAGGATACATTGGGACATATTCATAAAAATAAGCATTTTGCTAAAAAGTGTACATAAAATTGGAACCGTTGCTACAAAACCCACCTTATTCCTCTTGAATTGTGTTAGCGCCAACGTGACTTTGCTATTCACGGTATGGTTGAAACCATAAGCACTTGATAGCTGAAGGAAAGCAACAGATTTAAGAACAGGATCAAAGGTTTTTGAAGAGGAATTAAAGCAACCTAGTGAGCTGAATCTGTCGTTTGACTAGCCATGGCTGATCTTTATGAATATGTCTGTGAATCTCTGTACATTATATTGAATGAATGGGATTATTATCGTAGTGCATGTAATGGTATCATATTTGTTATCATAATGTTAAAAAGTAGTTATCTATCCTGAAGAAGACTAGCTTGTTTTTATGTGTATATTTGTGGTAATAGGTATGTAAAAAGATACAAAGTAAACAAAGAGTTAATAAACTCTCTCTGTATATAGATATTATTAAAGTCACATACATGTAGTATTAGTAGTAGTGGTACTTACTGCAATCTTTGTTCATGTTCTGTCTACAGGATGGATTTGTGTGGTTTATGATGCATGCCAAGTGTCTACTTGATTTAGTTAGGTAAAGTAGATCTGTCATTGTTTTAAAATGAGTTTGTGCCGACCGCTCAGAGTTAGGCTATTTTGACCACATACGAACTGCAGTTGCACAGAGATGGCATTGTCTTCATGTATATGAGTAGCAGTTGTGTTGAGTTAGGCAAAGTTATCTTTAATGAGAATCATGTAATTTTCAGGTTCTTTCATTTGCAGAGCAAACAAAAACTTTTGTATTTAAAAGGGTCATTAATTTACCTGGTATTACAAGATCGACTATAATTAGCAACAGCTTTGATGTGAATACATGTACATGTTTCTCGAGTAGTGAAAGGTAAATTTTGTGAAGAGAATTGAATATAGACTACAAAGAGGCTAATTTTATTCTTGGAAAAGTTTTGGATTAGTTACTTAAACAATAATGAATGCCTTCATCAAGCAACCTCTTGGGATTATGACAACAGAAAAATCAAATATATTTTTCATACATTTTATATGTGTCCTTTTTTACATGGTTGAAAACTTATTGAAATTTTCATTGAGTTATCTAGTACAATGTTATCGGTATTCGGTAGTACCTTATAAACCACACAGCTGCTTTAAATATGTTTTGTGTTTTACATGGTTGACATCATTTTGAAAGATCTCATAGAATTTACAAGTACGGTCTTACCGATAATACCTTACAACATAGTGATGTTCAATATACTTCTCCATGGCAGCATTTTACTATACTTAGCTTTGAGTTAGTAGTGGAATACTGATGTTTTTTAAACTTAGTATATTTGTGTAATCACCACAATCTCAATTTGATTTGGTATGGATAATTAATCATGTACCCAAGACTAACAGTGTGTAGTTTTGTGCTTGCCTTGTTCATTATGTAAAACCAGGCCTGATTTGGGTCTTTTTGATACTCTTTGTTACTTAGTTGCCAGGGTAACCATATTTATATGTTCCATAACATGGACATACTGTAGAATTCACATTTCAGCATTCACCAAATATTGTATGGAATCTCAATAATGCAGACGTTGTGTATATCCTTTTTAGTGTAACGATGGCTGCATTAATGTTATTTTTACTCTTATATGAGCATTGACTTAATCACTCATGAATGATGTTTCCCTCTTTAGTGTTTGTGAGTTTTTGTTTCTCATACTTTAGGTACTTACTTGCCATCATTTCTGCAGAGAAAGGGAACAAAAGTGTGATCTCTGGTTTTATTACAAAAACTGTAGTGTTGGGCTTATATATCAAATGTGTAGTTGCCCAGGAAATGAGTGAGCAGCATTGCATGGAACTGAAGTTGAATTTTTAGAGGGCCATAATGCCCCAATACTATAAGGAATATCTGAGGTTAACCACATAGAAAATAAGTAAGCTGAACTTAATGTACCATAGTCAAAATCAACTCTAGCCTTGAAAAAAAAAGTTCTGTCAGATTTAAGTTTTAACAGAACATTGCTCAGATAACCTCTTTAAAAATGCAGAGTTCTTTAAGTTCACTCACGTATTTTGAATTATTTTCCATTAGTTGAGGCATTTTAAGTTGAAACGCAATTATGCCTTTTGTACAATTTGTATATCCAGCCTTCGTATGTGTGAGGTGTGACTCTTTCAGAATGATATGAATCATGTTTATTAACATACTTGAACTTAATAAATATATCATACTGTAAAAAGATATTAAACTGAAATTATAGCATTACATATACATGTATGTACCCTTCAAATGAACTTGGTTTTAATACAGCTAATTAATAAAGCCTTTTGATATATTATCACCATAATCGTTACTTGTCCACATTTTTGTTTGTTATTGTCCTTTCTCCAGGAGTGGGCCGGTTTTGTTAGGGTTATTGTGGATTTATGGGCAGGGAGGGTTAACCCCCCCCCCCCCCCCCCCACACACACACACACAAACAGTCAGATCCACCTAAAAATGTTCACATAAAGTCTTAAAAGGAAAGGGGGATCTGGGCCCTGTCTTGAGAAGACTTGTGATTGATCGCAACTAAACTTGCGATTGACATCTATCGTTAGTGTACATTACAGATAGGAGATTGGACTTACGATCAATTCGTTAGTGTACATTACAGATAGGAGATTGGACTTACGATCAATTCGTTAGTGTACATTAGAGATAGGAGATTGGACTTACGATCAATTCGTTAGTGTACATTAGAGATAGGAGATCAGACTTACAATTAAATATGATCAAGCACCACTCTTTAAAAGATTGGGCCCTGTTTTACAAAACAATGTTCTCTTTAAATATCTCTGTTCACTCCTCTCCCAATCGCTTGCCCCCCCCCCCCCCCACCCCCTCTCTCTATCTCTTTTCATCCCTTTTCTCTCCTTTCATCTCTCTCCCCTCTGCTCTTTTTTGCTCTCTACTTACTTTGCTCTCCTCCCCCCCTCTCTCTCTCTCTCTCTCTCTCTCTCTCTCTCTCTCTCTCTCTCTCTCTCTCTCTCTCTCTCTCTCTCATTGTCTCTTTCCTGGACTCTCTTTTTCTCTCTCCTTACTTTGTTCCCCCCTCTTTCTATCTCTCTCTCTCTCTCTCTCTGCTCTCTCTCTCTCTCTCTCTCTCTCACACACACACACACACACACTCTCTCTCTTTCTCTCATTCACACAAACAAACACACACACACACACACACACACATACACAAAATACTACTGCTCTTCAAAAAGCATGGACAAAAAAAGCAATCACAGATAGGATCCTTTTGCATATTCTTTTGCTATATTTCATTACACGATTGGCATAAATAACGTAATTAGTAGAGGACGGAAGAAAAGTTATTGCAACAGAGAACAGAGTGTGATTATACATTGCAAACAGTTAAAGAATATTGAAAATTGAATATTGAAAAAAACAATAGGGTGCCATATACAGTATACACTGCCAAAGTTTAATTATTTAAAATAACACATCCAAGCCAAAGGTCAGAATTGAGCTGTAGATTTTTTAAATGCTCATGATTTCCCTGTATTCCATTTTTTACTCATCAATTTACATACCTTGATATTTAAAAAACATGTATACTTCCATAGGTGAAAAAACTTTCATCTCTTGCACCACATATTTCAAATGTACAGATTTTTGCATAATGTTTGGGAAGCCTAGCACGTGAGATTAGAAAGAATATGAAGTGATAAAGGGGGAAAAAACAGTTTGAGAGAGGGTAAGGGAATGAGAGGAAAAACATGATCATACAAAAGATGGCAGTTTCATTACTATAAGAATGACTTAAGTCTCATTTGAGTTGACAAATTCAAGCAAAACAATACTGACATTTTCTTCAACCATTGCAAACCCACAAAGTGACAAATTTTAACCAGAAATTACTCATAATAGGAGGCAATGCTATCATATGTTATAATGATAAAATCATAAATGAACTAATGAATTATAAAAAAAAAATGTTCAAAGAGCAGATCACTCATGCAATGTTTTGTTTCACTATGCTCCCTACATGCCAATATTTCTCGATACCACATATATATGTAGGGAGAAGTTATCCCACAATGCCCAGCTCAGCGATATCATGATTGTTTTGCAGTCAGGTTTGCTTTCAGTCTCTTATATTTGTACAATAAACCGGAAGCAGATATGACTGCAAACCAAATCTAACTGTGACTGCGTGGTGCATCAAATGACTACCTTTCCTCATATGCTGCATGGATCGCAGCTGATATGTTAATACATTTCTGCCCTACTCTGACAAAAGGAAGCAAGTGAAAAATCACTCAAATCTGGGTTATTGGTATTCTTAGATTGTACCCAGCATTCTCTATATAGAGCCAAAATCTGAACAAGAAATATTCATCTTGCTGCGAGATATTCAATCTAACATGATGTGGTGTTGCACTGATGCCAATACAAGTGACAGACACATTTTGCTCATTTACAAGAAAAGTATCTTTAGTTAGTTGTTTCCTTTTGTCAGAGTAGGGCAGATTTGTACAATTGTATGCTGCCCATATTGGCATTTGTACATTCCAAAAAGATTCAGAAATATTTGCTTTACTGCCTTGAATTTGAAGAGGTAATTTCTAGTGACAGCTTTTTTTGTGGTTTGCGTAACATGATGGTGGATTACAAATATCATTCCATTTAAACATTACCTGATCATTACAGAGTTGTACATTAATAATTTTGACTTACTTTACATTCAAACACTTTTAAAAGTGTTCTCACAAAAGCTTACTCAAACAGTTCAAAGAAATGGGGTTAAACCCCTTTAACAATACCCATACTACTACACTAAGTGCGAATAGTTTGAAATGAATATGCAATTATGCAGCAAACACATGAAAATATACATACCAGAGAAAAATTATCTCTAAACCTTGTTTTAGAGTATATGATTGCACACAGAAAATACTGAGCTACCTTGAATACCGGGTGGTATACAATTTGTTACTAAGAGTCTGAAGGGTAGATAGATGTGCGTATATGATAAATAAGATTTCAATAAACAATTTTTGGAGATCAAATACAAGTTTAAAGATTTTAAATATTAAATAGATTAAAACATTTAAAGATGAAATAAGCTTTCTATTTAAAAGACAAGTGATTATCTTAGCTACAAACCATGAAATTACCCTGCACACTTTTAATCCTAGTTTTCAAAATGCCATTTACAATGCACAAATCGTATTTGCGAGCTCATTTTAATTGGCTGTACTTCACACAAATAAATGACTTTAGAAGGAGACATGGTACTCCTCTATCATACACATTCATAAAGCACATTTATCACTGCACATTCAAATGCTTTGCCTCTTGCCACAAAAACTTCTTAAAGATTGCAAATTGCACTGCAAAGTTCTCAACAAAACAAATTTAGATCATAGATGCCTTGATACATTCAGCCAAATTCAACCTTCAAATTTCAAATAACATTCACTGTCAAATCATGCATTTACTGTGGACAATACTGTTTTCTATGCACACACCAATATGACTCATCAAATTGCACAAAATAACACAACCATGTCATAGACTTGAATTAAATCCATCAAAGCGGTATCGTAAAATCAGCTAATTGAAGATAAAGGAAGTAGCTTGGAGTCTTGGCGACTATTTGCTATATGCCCTAGTTCAAAACTTGGCCTTCGTTCTCAATAGTCGATGTTGATCATGTCAATGCCTTGTGTGTTAATGTCACATTTTTGTATCAGTAATACATCTATCATTATTGTATCCCTTGAACAGAGTTCGGAGGATACCGTTTTTTCATCTGGGACAGAAAGAGTTTAAAAACTTACACTTTGAAATATGACATCATAAATTATTCAATGTGGTAAACAAAATTTTGTTCACTTTATTTTTAATATTTATTACCTTAATAAGTTAACATTCATTCCTACAGACATGTAGATGCATGTATCAAATAATAAGTTAACATTCATTCCTCCATGCATGCATACATGTATGCCTATCAACTAAAAAGGTTAATATTTCCTTCAAAACTACTGAGAGACAGTTCAATTACAGAGAACTAACTAAATGCGCAGAAATGTGCATTACAGTAGTATAATTTCGGAGCGAATAAATTAAAAAAAATAAAGTTCACGAAGGAAGAATTTGTTACAGAATTTTATTGCATATATACATACAAGGTGCATTTCATTAGTAATATCGGCAGAATAACCTAACAGTATGGACGGAAGACTAAATTGTGCAAATCTACAAATGTAAATCGCCGAGTTAAATTATTTCTACTTACAAAACAGGGCCGTCGCCAGGGGGGGTGCGGAGGGTGCGAACGCACCCCCCTTCAGAACAAAAAAAAAAATAAAAAAAATAAAAAAAAAAACAAAACAAAACAAAACAAGTGGGGGGGGGGGGGGGGGGGGTAGGGATACTTGAGGGCTCTTTTGAAAAAGATCTAGGCGAAATACATGGCCGTCACCCGGGAGAGTGCGGAGGGTGAGAACGCACCACCCTCCAGACCACATTTTTTTTTTTTTTTTTTTAGAAGGGAACTTCTTTTTTCTTTGGTGGGGGGGGGGGGGGGGGGGGGGGGAGGGGAGGGGGGGCGTCGCCGAGGGGGGGGGGGGCTATAGGTCTTTTAGATGGGCGAGCACTGCCTCACATCAGAATTGGCAATGTTTGTGTCTTTTCCCCCCAAACACACCCCCCTTTGAAAAAAGCTGGTGACGGCGCTGCAAAATAAACAAGAGTAAAATAGGAATGATTGCAGTGCGTAGACGATGGACGATAGCTCTAATATTCTGGATCAGATATGGGCGCCCTGCAGAAATAGAGACAAAAACAGAAGGAAACGCCTTATAGTTTCTTTATTCATATTGTTGATCACAATGTTAAATGGAAGAAATCAAATATCCATACATTGTAAGATGTTGGGTATTATGGAAAATTTTAAGACATGGTTGTAGTAAGGAAAGTATACAAGTATGTTAAATATGAAAGATCAACATTATACAAGATTGATTTTACACATATTTCTCTTTTGAAATGAAAAGACAACAATTTAATAAAGCATTAACTGCTGATTTGTAACATTTGTCACTGTATCTCCATATCTATTGTGATATCAAAAGGGAAATTATGACGTGTTTTCCTATTTTCCTGCTCTACCCTGTAACACATCATGCTAAACAAACTACATGTAATTGTAATAAGAGAGTTGAACAAGTGCAAGATTATATATTGTTTTATTGCAACCATCATTAAGAAATGTGGTTGGATTAAAAAATACATTGTCTGAAATCATAAATAAAAAAAAATACACAAGAAATACAAGAGACATAAAACAATAAAATTTAAGTTTGAATTAGGTATGAGAAAAAGAGGAGGGTATTGCATATCAAATAGATGTATAACATGTACATCTCTTTCAAATGACCAGTGGAGTACTCACCTGTAAGATGATGTGATGCTGGTGGCAGCCGGTGTGATTTTCCGCCGCGTGGGTACATGAGAGTTTGTTGAACTCCCTCGACTCCGCAATGAAGCCTGCGACCCTCTGGAATGCATGCTATGCGAATCTTGTGAGTATTGCACTTGACTAACATGATTTGCACTACCGCCACTCCCCGGACGACTCCCGGACGGCGTGTGGCCAGAGGATGGCCTGAAATGCGACGGCTGGGCTGCCGTGAAGCTGTGGGCGGAGTGTACGCTCGCTGGCCGGCTGTACTGGTGGCGACTCGACCCTGCTGATGAAGGGTGCGAGCTGATTGGTTGCGAGTCTCCCCTGTTGTTAATGTTATTGAGGTTTGGGAGATGGTCATTGCTATGGTAACCGGAGACGGTGTGTGGGCGTGACTGGGTGCGGGAGGCGGGAGTGGATCGATAGGCTGCCTTGGAGCCTTGAGTGAAGGGAAACATCTGCTTATATGATGGGTCGGCAGGTGCTGGGTACCTGAACAGACACAGGAGAAGATAAGGAACAGCTTATTAACTCTCTCAGTCCCATCAAATGTCTAAGTTTAGAGGAGTTCCATCGATCATATGGCAACACTTTTTCGTTAATGATTAAAGATCCAGAAGAATGGGAAATATATTTACCAAGGTTCTTGGAATCTGTGTGTGTATTTCTCTTCCTGTGCTTTCCTGAAGACTCGTAACTAGAAAGAAAATTGAAAAAAAAAAGTTGCAAATGAACTGGAATGGTAGATAAGTCAAAAAGGAAGGTATTCTTAAATGTAATTTTAACAAAATGAACCATTTCATCTGATTCCTATCATTTTGTAAAATCAATACAATACTCTGATTCCTATCAAAGTATTGTATTGATTTTACAAAAAAGTTAAATGGCTGGTTGCACCATCTGGGCCCTATTGCATAAAACTTACCATTGATGGCAACTTTACTACCAATGGCAATTTCTATTGAGACCTTGAATTTTATTGGCTGTCAAGTGATGTTACCATGGTAGTTGCCATTGATGGCAGAGTTACCATTAAGTTTTATGCGACAGGGCCCTGGTTGTCATAATGAGAAAGTATTGGTGCATTGCAAGTATTATATCATTGGTACTGATAACTGAAATGTAGCGTTTAAAGTTTGTAGCTAATGAAAATAAAGATAACTTTATCTGTAAACTTGACACATGAATAGTGGCAGAACAACCATGGTTAACATTCAATAATCTATTGTCAATAATAATAATAATAATAATATTCAGTTCTTGTATAGCAAATAACACATAGCTACGCATGTTCCTATGCACTTAGATAAAATTAAGGAATGAAATTAGGAAGTAACTAAAGAGTGTTGGGCACTGAGTTCACTACATGTTAAACAGATACTTTTTTAAGGATGTCTTAAACTTATCTAAACCATGTATATTTCTCATATAATGCGGAAGTGTATTCCATAAGACAGAATGACAAGAAAATATTCAGATGGTAACATCCCTTATGTGACATCACAAACAGAGTTGCCAATTTGATGAGATGGTAAGATTTTGAAATTATAGATTTACATACTGTAGTTGTCCAATATATTTCTCAAGTGCTGCTAGTACTAACATGTAACTACTGACGGTATCCATACATGTACGTACATGTATAATAGATACAGTATTGTATGTCACTTGTTACAGATGATCAAACTTGGATTAATAAATCAATCATCGGAATGTCAGGGCAACAAAAGCTCATTCAAAGTTACCCCTGGCTTTTTGTATATTGTTGTACCAACCACCTTATCTACAAGCGGCTTAAAATCAATATCTGGCATAACAATACCAACATCAATTGACAATGTCTGGGGTAGGTTTCGGCAGGGGGTAGGTATAAAAAAAACTGTGCCAGCTAGTAGGCCCATCACAGATGTACACTACAGCTCAAAGGAATTGACATAGGGAAAGGGAAAGGGAAGAAAGGGAAGGAGCCACAGGTTTAAACCACAGTATATTTGTCCAGTTCAGCATGAAACACGATGCTTTTCAGGCTAATGCATAGTGTTTCATGCTGAACTGGACAAAATATACCAGTTTAAAACTGCGGCTCCTTCCTTTTCTTCCCTTTCCCTTTACCCATGCCAATTCCTTTGAGCTGTAGTGTAGGGGACTAAACTCAAAACTCAAGTTTGCTTTCAGAACACCAGCACAGGGTGCTTATTGACCAAAAGGCAACAACCAAATCAAATAAAAACTTCATCACCAGCAACTTTTGACCAGCATTTAAAGATTGTCCGTCCCTTTTGCAAGCTTAAAGTTTTAAATCGTCCATCACGATTGTACATTGAAGAAAGTGTGATTCAAGACCATTTCTAAGAATATAGCATGTTGAAGCTTTCTGTATATGTAAAAAATTTCAGCCGTTAAATTTCAAACCGACTTTTTTCGTACTACGAAAAAAGTATTAGTCTTTGTTACAGTATCTATGTGGTTATTATGCGTGTATGAAATCCTAATTTTATGAGTAACTACCGAACTTTGGAGATGATTCCTTCAATAGAACAATTTTTTTCATAATGCGTTTTATAATTTAATAAACAGATTAATCAATAAAGCAGATATTTCAACACAAACTGCTAAGAGCCTGAGGTAAAGACTATTAATCAGACATTGTTTACGTGCATTATTTGAATTTTACACTATGTATCAGTTTCAAATTGTGAATATAGAGCTTGCTAACACTTCTCTATATATTTTGCCAATGTTTCGATGGTTTTGTGGTGATCTGAAAAAGGGACTGGCTGTCTTTAAGCTCACCTGTATCTGGTTGCCAGACATGGTGTTCTTGTAGTCATGGAAGGGGGGGATAAACCAGCCAATCTCCCCCACCCACTTGGACCTCCTGGGTGGAGGTGCCGCCCCTGGAGCACCCCTCCAGATGTACTGCAGGTCACTGGTGCCCTCGCGAGACATGGTGCCGATGCCCACCATCCGGTCATCGGTCACTACGTTGACTTTGTAGTCTCGGATCCCGCTCGGACCTATATGTCGAATGAGAAAGGGGAGGAACTATAAGCTTAGGAGTCCAAACCAATAGTAACTTTTTCACAGCCAATGTCATTTTAGTGCAAAATTGATCACTATTTGGCTTTCAAATTGGCAACACAATCTTTTTAAAAATCCAATTCATGACGTTTGGCCTCTGTGAGGAGGGAGAGGAACGCAATATTAACTCTGTAATGACCATGGGAAGGTTTTTTTTTTTACTATTAATGCACAGAATACCCATAGAGCACAATTTATCTTGGGGGGGGGGGGGGGGGGGTATTCCAAAACAAACTTAGGGAAAAAATTATTGTATCTCATGGACTTAGGAAAAAAAAAACTGTAAGACCCGTCATAGTGCAAAACTAGCTGTCAAAGTGACAACACTATCTTTTAAAAATAATTTATATATTTTTGACAGAATACATTCCATTGCACAAAAACTTTTAAATAGCTGACAAAAATAAAAGTATGATTTAGAGTGTGATTTTAACATTTTCAGCAAAGATTTAGTGATAATTGTTTACCTTTATTTTGCTTTGAAAAAGCATACATGTACTGTACAAAGACAACAAATAGGTTCACATTACCTTCAAACTGATACATTTTCATGCTTCTTATTTTTAATTATTTTCCACATAGATCTGTGACATCCTGGCTCAATTAGTCAAGAGCTACACTGCAGTGTACATGTTATATGGGTTTCATCTTTCTGCTCCTAGCTTGCAAGAGATTTGTCTCATTTTAGAGATGAATTCATACCATAAGATCAAATATTTACAAGGCATGACTTGACATGACAAAAATACAGGCCTATACGGATGCATACGTAATTTGGTACTTCATCTATATCATCTACCCCTAAAAAATTGTTTAAAAATGGAAGAAAAAGAAAAAATACATAAACATACATGTTTGTGCACAACGTGCATGATCTGGCCTGCCTACATTTATATGGACATGATTCACAAATTGCAAACTGCAATTACCGGCTTAATTGCCATTTTGACCTTTGAATCCAGACAAAGAAAAAACAAACAGCATCTGTCTCTTGAGACTGATAAATATTGGCCATCAAAGTGTCAATATTATGTTTTACCTTGCACTTATCTTCAGATAAACTTTATACTGCCTAGCTGTAGTCAAAAGCATGATGGTCCTTTCAACCTTTGGATCAAAAGTTAAAATATGCATTTAATCAATCTATTGTTTTGAAGTTGATGCCCATGTTGGGGCAAGTATTTAATGTCTCTGCATATCTCTACATATGTATTTTTAATCTCACAATGATCTTTTATATTAAATAAATAAAGTGCCTTCCATTCATTTCAGATGCGTTGAACGTAATGTACTTTGACAGTAAAAAAAAATTAAGAGATATTAAAAGTCTATAAATCAATCCCACTTTCCATGAGGTGAATTGAAATAGCAATGACCGGTATAAAATCTGATTAACTACAAAGTAGTGCAGTCCACACATAGCCACTAAAAAATGAAAAACTTGTATCTTGGCCATATATTTTGTGAGTCTACTTTTTCGCAAATCAGAACTTCTCGACAGTTTTGTGAATGGTTATAAATTTGTGATGGAGTACTAGTACTTGTAGAGTATGTGCTCGTGCACATCATATTCATATTTTTGCATATTGTTAAATTCGCAAATAGCACCCGACTTACGAAATTTGCGAAAATAAAAAAACCTGCGAAATATATGGCGTACGTACAGTACCTCATATACTCATTTCAGTGTTACTTATTACACTTGCGCAGCATGACATCTCTGATGGAAAATGCAAAATTGTTTGTTTTTGAACGTGCCAAAGAAATTCATATTAGATATGCTTTATTTGAATTACAACATGAGGACATATTGGGCCAATTTCATCTTCATGATCTTCAAGTTCTTAATTTTGACTCCTCAAAAAAAAATGAAAACTTAAACGAAGTTAAAAATGAAAAGTTAAAGCGAAAGTTATTGCTCATCAAACATGCATGTAAAAATTTAGACAAGAAATATATGTGACTGCTGCTATTCTAGTTTACATAATTTATATTGACAGCACAATATCTTCAGCCAAAATGACTGACGTTTAATTGTTTCGGACTTACCTGTGAATAAGATCTGCCCCTTCCCCATGGGGTGCGTGCCGCTCTGTGTCATCCATGTGGCATCCGAGAACGGTGCGCTGGCGTGCGACTCAGCGACCGCTGAAGTCCGCCGACTGTCCACGAGCGCTGCCATCATTCAATCCAGAATACAGTATTGCTATAATACCCTTAAAAATGGGGACCTCTTCGTCTGAACTAATTGCCGATATCACTACGATTGCACCTTGTTTCCACTTTAGACTTGTGTCAACTTATTCCATGTCTGTAACCAGTTTCCTGTGAAATGTAATGAAATGTAATGCAGGTGATTGTGATTGCAGCAAGCGAGAGTTCTAGCGCGATGCGCTGAACGTAAATACTGCGGTCTATTGATTTTCAACAACAACGTGTTCATATCATTAGCAGACGCTTTGACTGTTGCTACGTGACGTTACGGTACGTTGAGTCGCGGGTAGCTAGTCTTTAGACAAGTCTGTTGTAAAATGAGTTGATGTGAGCAAATTATCCCAAAACCGTATCTACTTCACAAATGGGACATAAAAGGGTTTTTCTTAATCAAAGAATGTGAAACATTTATTGCTTACTCCTGGAAACAAATCTTTTATGGAATCAGATTGATGCTAAACAATATTTTACCATAGAAAAAGGCAACGAAGCAGAAGTAATGACTAGTATGAGGCTAGGTGTTTATAATGAATATGGGGGAGAACGGGGGTGGGGGTGGGGGGGGGGGGGGAAGGCGGGCTGTTGGAGGGGAGAACAAAGTGGGTATGGGGAAAAAAGTGTAGGGATATTCAGCAAAGTGGTAAACTAGTACACTGTACCATAAACTATTCTGACTTGTTTTTGCCCTCTTCCCGAACTTCTTCATTCATTTACCATCTGGGGGGGCATTCCGAAAACGAACTTAGGAAAAATTTTATTGTATCTCAGGGACTTAGGAAAAATTTTATCTTTTGGTATTCCGAAAAGCCAACTTACAATAAAAGATAAAATTTTTATTCAAATGAGCTAGAGATAAAATTTTTATGTAAATGAGCCTCCGAGATAAAAATTTTATGCAAATGAGCTAAATCGGTATTCTGAAACGCACTTAGGAAAAAAAGTTAGGATAAAAGATAAAACTGCTCCCAAGCAATTTTATCTCCAGACGTACGCGCCTAGGCCCATAGCATTACGTGCAAAAATAATTCGCGCATTCAACTGTTTGCACATAGGCGCATCAAATGCAATAAGGCGCGCTGTGAGACTTTGATGCGCAATGTCCTTTTCAGTTTCATGACATCACACCATCAACTTGATGGTGTTAATGTATGCAAAAGACATGAAAGGACGTTTATTACTGGCTGCCTCTGGGATAGCAGCGCAGGGCATGCGCTCATTAATATTGGTTAAAATCTTCCTAAAATATTTTTCGGAATACCAAAGATAAAATATTTTAAGGACATTGTATCTTAGGGGAGATAAAATTTTTATCTCTGTGGATTTTCGGAATACCGCCCCAGGATATCATTTAAAAATCTCATTCATATGAGGTTCATTGTTTTATTTATCATGTTCTGTCCAATTTGAATAATCGTAAATGATCCTTGAAGATCTGTAGTTGAATGACCGAGTTGATGTTGGGCCAACCCGCAGCATGTTGGCATGACTCGTTCAAGACGTTTCACTATATTGACTCCTGAAGACTATAATCCTGTGATTTCAGGTTGGGATTACAGAAATGGTTCTATACCGTGTGTCTAAAAAAACTACACTTTTGAAATGGCTGCCGAATAAAAAGTGTTTGATTCTGGGGGGAATGATTTACATGTATGAATAGCTTATAGTCTCAACTTTCATCTCACACCAAAACGTCCAAAAAATAATTCTTGCTTGAATGAGCACTGCTCACTTTTGTAAAAGGTATGAGAATTAGGCTGAGCAAGAAGTAGCCTTCCAATTTTGTGAGAGGTTGAATATTGAATACTCAATTCAATATTCATTATTGAAATACATTTTGTTGAAAAAGAAAAGGAATGTCCCAGCTACTGGCTGCCTATTGTTCATGTTATCCAATGACCTATAGAATAAATTGCCTGCATCTTTGACATTTTTTTTGACAACCCATAATTCAATATTCAACCTCTTGCAAAATTGGAAGGTTAATTCCTGCGCAGCCTAATTTTCATACCATTTAAAAAAGGTGAGTAGTGCTCATCCAAGCATGAATTATTTTCAGAGGTTTTCATGTCATATTAAAGTCGAGTCCATAAGCTATCCAAACATATAATCTTCCCCCCCCCCCCCCCCCCAGAATCGTATATCTTTTTATTTGGCTGCCATTTCAAAAGTGTATAGGTTTTTTTTTTAGACACACGGTATACTCTCAACATGAGACTAACGTATCAACTGAACTACTACAGTGTCATCAATTTACTGTAGTTGAAGCAAGGTTAATTCGGATCAAAGTAATAATTTCTCCACTCTTCCAAAAAATCAAACAGGAAGAACTCCATCATTCATATACACATACTTGTTTGTAGTAAAATAAGGCTCGATTTTTGTAACATTTGTTACCAAATATGTCTCACCAGCTATAACATTTAATTCCCTGCACAGTCACACATATACACTGAAGATGAAAAACACTTACTAAAATAAGCCAAAGTATACTTCCTTTTTGTGTGAATTAAGATTTTAATAAAGATTACTGGTACACATCATCAATAGCGAACAGTACAAATTCTCTTTTCAAAGGCACATGATATAAATCTTGTATCCATGTACATCCACAACCCAAAAGAGAAGATGAGAAATGACAAGCAAAATGCCATATAAAATAATAGTTTCACAATAAGAAGTGAGGATACAAAAATATTGTCCTCTAGAAAATACATGATTTGGTTTTCATGTAAAAAATATCAAAATCAGTCCAATATTCATTCTACAGCATGATGACTGACAGTTTGATCTCAAAAGCATTTTAAGTCTTGCAACCAAGTCATTTTTATATGACACTTTACGACAGTAGCGTTTGATCTGGTATGTGGATACAGAAAATAAGACTGATAGGAAAAGTATGCATGACTTTCTTATGAAATATATATAAACATTTGAATAAATGATTCATTCTTTCATTGCAGAACGTTAATCACTTAAAATTAAAACTTTGTTGTATATGCAATCCTCCATACTGCATATAAGGAAAAGCCGTCCCCAAATACACCGCACAGTGACATCTAGATATGTTGTACAGTCATACTAAATTCCAGTCTAGAAGCACAAGTGTATGATACTGGAATGCTGCTTATTTTAAGTGCAAAAAAGCCAGCACACACACATGTAAAGAACGGGCTAAACAGAATTTGTGTGTCGCTGTGCAGTGCATATGGGATGGCAGTTAAGCTGGCAATTGATCTCCAACTGCATTGTAAATACACAAATTAAGGTACCGACAGATTTGTAAACCTATGACTTAAAATATATTTAAACATTGAGATATATCTGTCGGGTTTCGTTGTTACTAGTTAGGGGTTACATGTTGATCGATTCAAACTTTATACCCGGAAGCCCCATCCAGATCAGTTTGGATTGATGTAATACTGAGTTGACATCGGGATTCAACATCACAAGAGTATATGACAGAATGACCAAGACAATCATCTGCATGTAATGTACATAGAGGCATATTAACTCACATTATGTTCTAATAGTGCTTGCAGATGGGCAGTATACTGTATTGTACATTATGTAGCTAAATATCTAGATACTAACATCAAATCAATGAAGGGAAGAGGGTTCAAAGAGCTGATCAGCCCCCCCCCCCCCCTTAAAAAAAAATCCTAACCATCATTAATCATTACTAGACTTCAATAAGACCTAAAATGTATTTGAACAGGAGATAAATATATACTTATTCTTATCCATCCCATACATTTTTTCATGGTTCGGTAACTCATTTGGCGTTTTAAATTTCTGACTGTTCCTTCTCATTTTTTTCTCACTTAAAATGAGGATAAAAACTACACTCACATTGATTGGTATAACAAGGTAAAATCTGTTTTCTAAACTAAAAATGCAGTATGAATGAATGTCAGATTTCCAAATGTATCATCAAGCATAAGGAGTTATTGCAGATATAAAACTGAATGCAGAAATGTTCGAATAAAACATTATTCTGCCATAATGTGTTCATATTGTACAAACCAACAGCAAGTCATACAAAATCCCTAACATTTTGTTAACATATTTATGTATTTGGTAAATTAGTATGGTAAACCATCAATGTGTAAGACAACAAGTTTTTATTCAATCAATTTATATAAATTTGACCTGACAAAAGTTCACAATGCCCTCTGAAATGCAGAACATAGATCAATATATACACATACTTATCAATGAAGTTACAATTACATATTCATAACCATATTATGAGGTGTCACATACACAAATAACAAGTTGTAATCACAGAGCACTATAACAATATTGAACAAAAAGCACTTTTCTTTCTCGAAAGTGTCTTTGTAATTAAAAAGAGTTATACTCTTAAAGAGAACAAAAATATTCACAAACCATCACTCAATTTAAGACTTAGCAAAAAGGGAAAAATCAAGAAACATGTTGATACATGAACTAGTAGGTTTGTTCATAAAATATTGTTGCAGTATCTATTTGACAAGTAATACTTTGACAAAAACAGTCACATATGATGTGATCTAAAATTTAGACACTAAGTGTTCATATTCAGGCAGCATTTTTTTCCCTCCTCGTGTGCTTTGACTAAGACTACTAACATGATTTCTCACATCGACTAACCATCTTACAAATGACCAACACGACAGGTGCATATTGATTTTTACCCTGAATCAAATAAAAATGCTCCAAAACGTACACAATTCACTACTGTGATGTAAAACATAAGACAGCATTTTCAATGGCGACAGACTTGCACCTGTTTTGCGTATTGATTGATTCTGGTAGATGGAATGCATTCACATTCCTTGTTTGAGAACACTCAGCCATATGCCACTAAAGAAAGTTATGAATTTTCTTTTAAATTGTACTTACTTAGCCCTGAATCATCATCTTTCACTTTCTAGGCAACTGCATTGGTCTAAATGTGACATACACGTACACATAAGCACTGCACGGGTGTTCAATGTTCTTACCGGCAATGCACAAGCAATACAGCAATCAAGTACCCAGTGAATTTGAGGAGCAAGATACCACGCTTAGCAATTACAATTACAATCCTTGAATACTCATAACTTTCTTAAAACAAACTTTGAAAATTTGTACTCACTCTGTCTGTTCCTATGTTTTCTATGTTTTATATCAAAATTAGCTTGCAATTTTGAGCTAGTAGCCTTTTTTTTTTTTGGTTGACAGGTTGCTGAAACACAAATCCCTGAACGGTGTACAAAAAAATATTGCAGTTGAAAATGATTGCAGACAATACACACAAACGTCCAAACATGTATTTAGAGCAATATTATCAAAAACTGAGATGCAACATGTGATAAAAATAAGATTCATTAACAACATTTACTGTAAAGAATATTACAAAAGTACAAGTCTTGGGAATGATTCTTTTGTCAAACTGATGATACGACAGCACGATATAGAAAATTGTCACTTTAGCGAATAATAACGCATCTCGGTTTAAAGTTTATGTTCAGTTTAAAGATTATCAACAAAACTACTCATAAGAAGTCCATTGTGATTCACACACACACACACCATTCAAAATCATATTGCTGAGATATCATATTTTACCAGTCTTTCAGACAGGAACCACAAACACATAATATATTCTGTGGAAAACAATTCACTAGAAAACAATGCTAGAAAAGAATGATCTCAGTAACTGTTTTGTGTGATGACAAAATGTACAGGTAACCGATAATGCGGTGAAGAAGCTAATAAGATTTGCATAAAATCATCTTTTTCATTCATATCTTCTGTTTGTGGAACTTCAATTTTGCTCTGACATCCAACTCCATCGCAAATATCTTAATATGAAAAAGAACACAAAATATCCTGTTCTCATTAAAATAATGATCAACGCAGTAATTGACAGAGCAAAGCTCGTTGAAACATGCGTTGTACAATCACATACTAGAACGCACTTTCCTCAATATTCCTGTAAAGATTTCAACTCAACCTTGTGCTATATAATATTGTGAATTGCTGAAGAAGATAAATCTTAAAGAGGCATTTGGTGATTTAAGTCTGCAGTGGAAAATGGGTGCTGGCATACCATGATTACCAGGATTTCAAGTACATGTAGCTGGGGTGGCATTCTGAATGAAGTTTTGACATAAGTCCCTAATACTGTACACACCATATATTTCGCGGGTTTTTTATTTTTGCAAATTTCGTGAATCTGGACTTTTCGCAAATTTAACATGCAAAATTTATAATAAGACGTGCTCAAGCACATGTACTACTAGTACTAGTACTCCACGATCGCAAATTTAACCACTCGCTAAATTGTCATGAAGTCCTGATTCACAAAAAATAAGACTCGCGAAATATATGGCGTACACAGTAATCCATGACTCTAAATGGCCTTATAGCCTACAATCACATGTCAAATAATATGACCTCGATGTAATAATTTAGTCAGTTGTTTGTTTCTATAAAAATCTAATTCCGAACCAATCTTTTCCCCATTTTCTATCTGTGTGTATTTATCACTCAATCCCATACCTTCTGGAGGCTTTTGATGCGAGGTAATGTTCAAAGATATTTCAGGCCAAACGGTGTAATAAGGGTATTTGTTTTTATCCAAACCTAATTCCAAAACGTCATAGAGTGCCAAAGTGTGACGTCATATGAACATGTTGTCAAGACAACTGGTTCTAAACTACGTCGGTAGAGCAAACAGCAGTGATCATAGCAAAGCCTCTCATTGGGAGTGCCCGACACTAGCCCTCCAGGGTAAGGTTGTTTAGAACCAGAAACCTATATAACAATGGAAATGACAGGACCGCTTTGGTACTCTATTTCCAATCAACATATTTTTCACGTTATCACCTATAGTAGGCTTTTGATGCAAAGTTATTTTAAAGATATATCATCCTGAATGGTGTTACATGGGCTTTCCTGGTGACTTTGGCTTGGTTTCGGAGGATTCCTTTGCTTGCTTCTTGCTGGATGATGATGATGATGATGATGATGATGATGATGATGGTGGTGAGAGTTTGTCTGCTACAACTGCACTTGCCTGTGTAGCGTTTGTGGTAGGAAGTAAAAGAGAGGGGTAGGGAGAAAGAGAGAGACAGGGGGTGAAAGACAAAGAGAGATAGGGAGACAGAAGGGGAGGAGGAGAAGGAGGAGGAGGAGGAGGAGGAGGAGGAGGAGAGAGAGAGAGAGAGAGAGAGAGAGAGAGAGAGAGAGAGAGAAAGAGATAGAGAGGGAGAAAGAAAGAGAGAGAGAGAGAGAGAGAAAGAGAGAAGGGAGGAGCATAAGAGGAGGGGGGGGGGGGGGGAGGGCAGAAAGAGAAAGCAAGAGAGGGAGAAAATAAAAGGGGAAAAAGATAAATAGGGAAAGTAAAATAGAATAAAAGAGCAAGAGAAAGAGAAAGCCGTACAAAGAGATTCATATCAGAGAAAAAGAAAGAAAAGGAGAGTGGATGAGAAAGAAAGAAAGAAAATGGAGGGGAAGGGGAGAGAAAGAAAAAGAAAATATTTGTTTAATTACAGGAATGAGAACGAGCTGGCCAGAATATTAATCATTCCCAGCTTTCGTGACACCTTTCAATGGTGTTCCACAAACATGGTCCAAAAAGTCTCCAAATGCTTAATCTTCATATGAAGGCCCTGTTAAAAAACCGCATGACATTTATTTATCTTTTAAAATTTATTTTATTAATTTTGAATTGATTAACAACATCAACAATAGCAATACAAAAAATGTATGTACATGACTGAATTAACAAAGAAAGAAAGAAAACATTTCCTCCAAAAAATAAACAAACAAAACTGGCAAGAATCTAACAATGAATGGAGAAATACGGCACGTTACTTGTGATGCAGCATTTTTAACAATTTTGTACAAGAGTGAAAATGTTGATAATGAAGTTGTTAACAGGAATCAGAAGTAAGCAGAAGTGCTAGTCGAACCAGATTCTTTAAATTCATTGGTATGGTAGTAACAAAAATATCTTTGGTAAGTAAAAGCTTAAACACTAATACACATAATGATGATGATGGGTATATATAAGAAGTATACATGTATTTACTATAAATCTTATCTCCTAGATATAAGAGTATTATCTTATCAACTATACTTTGACAACTACTTTAAGTCATACTAATGAAAACAAAAAAATAATTAAACAAAAATGAACACCTCATACAATCTTGATTACCTCACAAACAGGATACACAACATGTTGACCGGTTAACAGTTTCCTATTGAAACTGAAAGCTCCATTAAATACTAAATGAGTAGCTTTCGGAAAGTAACTCTAGTTTTCACTTCTCGAATGTTTTGGGATACGATTCCATAATTCCACTCAAATAAAAGATATTGAAAGTTGACCTTGTGTTGTTTTACACTTAGGTATATATAGCTGTCCTTGATCTCTTCCTCTAGTGGCATACCTGTGATCTATCAGTTGACAATATTCTACTAGAGCGGGAGGAAGGTTTTTATTGACTAAATCTAAGACAAAAGTTGAAACTGATCAAAAGTGTAGATTGTAAACATCCAGAATCTTTAACTTGTGGAACATGACAGAAACTCAGTAGAAAGTGTTACTCTGAAGAAGAAATAAATTACTATGACAGGAAACATCCAATCTTGGTGACAATGGAGTGAATTTGATTGATGAAATTGATAAGTTTCGACTATGGGAGCACTGTCATATAGAGAAGTGAGATATCTTGACTGCTACTGAGAGGGCCTTGGTTTGACCCCTGCCAAGCGGATAAGGTGTTTTAGAAATATTTGTCCCTCTCAATCAGATGCTGTCAATTGGGGTACCTGTCAGAAATATATTCCTGATTGATTTACATTCACTAGCTACTAGCGCTGAATACAGCTGATAACTAAGGCCAGTGTAAAAATCAAATACTCTTGAGTAATACTCTTTATCTAAAATCCACTATATAAAATCTGATTTTCATTATTATATGCTATCATCAGGCTTTGTACTCATCTAATTTCCCACCAATGTAGATAAAAAGATGGACAAATATGAATATGGTTGTGGTATAATGGTGTAATATACAAATCTCAAGTGTTAAAATACATATTTATATTCACTACAACAATTTTAAAAATCATCTAAGAAATCTAATTCAATTAGGACACAGCATTTAGTTCTGTCCAAAGGCAATTCTTCAGCTATTTAGTGCATAAGCCCGCTTGTTTATTTCATAGCATTTTTTGGAAAAATGTGCACATTTCACATATGAACTAACATACATGGTAATAACCCAAAAGAAAACATTACACACACACACACACACACACACACACACACACACACACACACATACACACACACACACACACACACACACACACACACAATTGCCAGACCATAAAAAACTGTTAAATATAATTGTATATGTTTAGGTATCAAAGGTAATGTGTAGTTGTTAAATGCATACTTCAAAATAATTGAACCACAAGTCAAACTAAAATCAATTTCCTCCCGTTATTCAAAATTTCAAAGCAATTTTTAAAATATGTACCAATCCTTTGCGAAGTCAGGTATGAGATATAACAATTTTCCTTCAGATCGAACATCACTAACTGTAGTAATCAAAATCAATTGTTATATGTGAGGAATTTGACACTGATAAGATAAATGTGCAATAATGTTTCCACAGTCAATGTGATGCTGCCGTCAACCTTTTGTTTCAATAAAGAAGAAAGTGGGTTAAATTATGGTTATTGAACTCATTCATCCTTTGTACACATCAGTTTAGTCATTGTTTTTTGTTACCTTTCCAGAAGCTCATATTCCACCAGCTGTAGGTGCAGTCTAATGATACAGTAAGAACAATGTTCATGGTTGGAGATTGAGCACTTGCATACATATGTGAAGACAGGGATTTTCTAATACACTTCAAAGAATACTATAGGCATTACTAGTAATATATCTGTTTATTATCTTTTCTTTCCATTTTCTTCTTCTTGAGATCATTGGCCCAAATATGAAAAAAAAATACTATGTTCAAGTTTTATAGTTTTCAAGCCACACTCCTCAGGTCAAGTTCATTGACCTTTGACCTTCAAAATTTGAGGGAGTTTACCCAAAATGTCACCACACTACGTCCATGAAGGGACCCATGTTAGTACCATGCTGGTTGGAATTGGATAATTGGAGTGTTTTTATATATTGTGAAGAAAAACAAATAAATTTGGGGGGGGGGGGGGTAAAAATTAATTGACCTTTGACCTTGATCAGATATTACCCAATTTTACATAATTCACTGGTTTTGTGGACAAATAGCCAGCAAGCCAGGCTAAATTTATGCAGTGGAAAATTTGATTTCCTACTTATCAACAAACAGTCTCCCTTACCTGCCCGTCCGTTGCCGACCCCATCATGAACATGTTTGGGATCTCATTGCCAAAGTATATCTTGGTGTTCTGTGAGAGCGCCTGGTACTTCATCATCTCCAGGTACTGCGGGGTTAGCTTCTCCTGAAAGCAGAACAGAAATGTCTTGTTGATCCCTGGCCCACAACCACATGTCACTTTTAATCAAACATTTCATTATCATGGGCTCATTCTCTGCATAATAAGTCAATGGTTTCTTCATGCCTTGTTGCCAATATAAGAGGGAAGAAGGGACAGAGTACAGAATTATACTTATAGTGGATATGTTGTAGAGAGCTTCTGTAAACAGAAAAAGGTAACTTTAATCAAAGGGACATGACACGTTACAGAATTCTCCATATGGGTAAGTCGTCCCATAATGCAACACTCAGCGACAGGCATTGTTTTGCAGTCATACCCACTTCCGGTCTAATGTATTAGTGTATGAGATCGGAAGTGGGTATGACTGTGCAAAATGCTGAGCAGTGCATTATGGGTACATGTTTCCTCATACGAGGTATGGAGAATTATTTTTATAGTGAATATGTTGTAAAAACTTCTAAAAACAAAACAAGAATGACTCTTTGATCCCCTGCTCTCTACTAAATGTAGCTTATCTTAGAGGGACATGGCAGGTAACAGACTTATTCATAGTAGATATTTATCGGGTATGATTATGTCCTACCAAGTTACAAATGCCCTATGAAAAAGTTTAACAGGGTGGAAGTATCACATGACCCATGTCACATGACCCAGTGCTACTTACTTGATTGGCCACAGTCTCCTGCTTGGCAGAGTACAGCTCAGCATCAGCACGTGCCCTCATCTTAGCCAAATGAGTTTCATCTGTTGGAGGTCGAATATCAGGAAACAGTTAGTACTTCAATCTATGAATTGTTCCTTTCTCAGTGCTTTTGAAAAGCCACAGAAATAAGTTAATAAGTAAATATATCTATTAACAAACAGCGCAAAGTACACCTTCAATCTGTGATCTTTCCTTTAATGAAATATTTTGTTGTGATTTTGTTACAGTAAATAGATATTTAAAGTTATAACTCAATGAAAAAAAATACAAACAAATGTCACCTTCAATCTGAGATATCCTCTGCTCGCTCTCTTTCTCCATAATCTTCTGAGAGTAGGTGATTTCTGCGACCTGAGCGATCTTTTCTGCCTCTATAACAGCCCTCTTCCTCTCCGTCTCTGCCTCCTTCTCCACCACCCTCTGGTGCTGTGCTGCAATCAGCAGTTTGGTCTTCTCATTCTCCCTGAAAGGTCAATGGTCAAAGGCCAAAATAGTTAAAAGGTCAAAAGGTTAAAATGCCTTTAAGACATGACCCAAACCGATGTTGCAATAGAAGCAACAATTTTGTTTTCTCATTCTCCCTGAAGGGTCAGATTGCAAATGAACAAGGGTCAAAAGTCGAAGCGCTTTTAAATCACAACCCAAACAGATGTTGAAATGCAATCTGGAATGTTATTCTCATTCTCCACAAAGGTTCAGATTTTCATTGATCAATGGTCAAGCATCCAAATGATCAAATGTCAAAATGCCTTTAAAAAACAACCCAAGCTGCTGTTGCAATGCAATCAGAAATTGTATCTTCTCAATCTCCAAGAAAGGTAAAAAATCACACGATCAAAGTTCAAAATGCCTGCAAAATACAACCTGATTGACACTGTAATGACAATTAGAAAGCTTTGATTCCTCATTCTTCACCAAACCGGGCTCTGCAAAGAAATCAAGTTTTGTTTTCTCATTCTCCCTGAAAGGCTGAAGGTCAAAGGTCAAATGATCAATGGTATAGATGCCTTTGGAAACGAGAGTGAATGCAAACCTGATAATGAAGAATATTTGATGATTTTTAAGGTACAGAAAATCGTGACTGAATGAGTTGGAGGGTGAGAAAGTAGAGCAGATCAAAAGTTAAAGACAGCCCGTCCCTTTTTCACATCATCACAAAACCATCGAAACATTGGCAAAACATATAGAGAAGTGTTAGCAAGCTGTATATTCATAATTTGAAACTGATACGTAGTGTAAAATTCAAATAATGCACGTAAACAACGTCTGATTAATAGTCTTTACCTCAGGCTCTTAGCAGTTTGTGTTGAAATATCTGCTTTATTAATCAATCTGCTTATTAAATTATAAAACGCATTATGAAAAAAAATTGTTCTATAGAAGGAATCATCTCCAAAGTTTGGTAATTACTCATTAAACTAGGATTTCACACATGCATAATAACCACATAGATACTGTAACAAAGACTAATACTTTTTTCGTAGTACGAAAAAAGTCGGTTTGAAATTTAACGGCTGAAATTTTTACATATACAGAAAGCTTCAACATGCTATATTCTTAGAAATGGTCTTGAATCACACTTTCTTCAATCTAACGATCGTGATAGACGATGTCAAATTTTAAGCTTGCAAAAGGGACGGACAATCTTTAAAAGGTCGTATCTCAATCTTTCTTCAAACGGAATCTGCTTATTCTACAAGCGGATGAAGATACCGGTATCTATCTCTACTCACATCAGCTCGTAGTTTTTCCTGATGCTTTCTGGAATCTTTGGTTTGGTGACCCGCACAGCCTACAACAAACAAAATGAAAATTATTTCAATCAATACGTAGTAAGAAAAGACGTCCCTTTCATTTTTTATCAAATCCATATGTATCAACATTTCAAAGAGTACTAGTAACTTACTTTGCAAACTGTGTGTCACTACGGTAAGATTGATGTTGACCTTAGGGACCCATTTATTGGTCTCCATTACACACCACCTCACAAGAGAATACAATTTGCGGTACACACTAAACCATTCTACACTACACTACAGACTAAATTAGATTACATTTATACAAACACTAGAACAATACAACTATACACTACACTACATAATACTGAACATAGTTTTATAGATCTACATCCAACACTACACAACTTATAATTCAACTAGAAATGCTCGGCGGATTGTGCGGCCGAGCACATGTATCCCCCGAACCCACCGCATCATCCGTTTTCATGATATATCCCCCACCAAAAATGATAGGCATCTTTACTTTTCCTTCTAATAATGCTTCAGTGTGCCAATTGTTATGACAAACTGGGAAAAAAAAGTAGAAATATGACGTGGCATCCTATAAAAGTTGGACCAATGATGGTGCTGTCACTGAAAGCTATTGTTACGCAGAATGACACCCCCCTCCCCCCTCCAATAAACTTTTGCAAATTTAGACCTAACAGGTTGACCTTTGACCTGTAAAAGGTGGAACATTGGGGGCAGCATCACCAAACGTTAAAGGTGTCTAAAGTTTTTGATGATACAGTTACACACCAAGTTTGAAAAAAATCCGTTCAGAAATGCGGCCAGTATCTTGCACGCAAGCAGACCATAAAAAAAAAAAGACACCAAATAAGAAGATGATCCAAAAAGATCTCTACGGCAGCGGCGGACACAGTATGATGGTGTTGTGGTGTTGTATCCCCCTGTTCGGGGGATACAATAAATACGTCATACATTTATTCAACACTAAACTACATAGCACTTCATGACACTCAACACTAAACTATGCTTCAATCCCCTTCACTTTATTATGGAATATTACAGTCTACAACTTACTTCATTACACTTTGCGACACTACACAGCACTCACCTGAATTGAGAGGCCCGGTGCCATTTGGGAGAGATCTTCTTGAATGGCAATCTTGAGATTCTCATCAATCTGATCTGTAAGGACATCAACAAGTCAATATTATGAAATATAGTCACACACATCTATGAAGTCAAGTCAATATTATGATATACAGTCCAACCATCTATGAAGACAAGTCAATATAACGATGTCCTGTACAGTCGAACCCGTCTACGAAGACGAGTCAATATTATGATATACAGTCAAGTCAAGTCAATATTATGATATACAGTCCAACCATCTATGAAGACAAGTCAATATAACTATGTACTGTACAGTTGAACCCGTCTCTGAAGACGAGTCAATATTATGATATACAGTCCTACCCAGAGGAAAACAGAGAAAGTGGTCTATATGAATTGGTTCGGGACACTTACTTGATCTATAGAGTACTTCACTTTATTTATATCTTCAAACACAAATACTTGTAACCTCCATAAAGTTTTCATTAGAAACATAACAAATACAATTGTTTTGGTGCTCAACTTTAAAAGTGTAAGGTTTCTTGCAAATTGATATTTCAAGAGCAGTTTGGTCAGAAACGTTCATGTCATTTTATGTTATGTCATTTAACACCCCTGAAGACACAACAGAGGACTATTGTTTTGCTGCAGTAGAAAAACACTTGTGTCAGCATGTGTAAGCCATCTGAGAATATTTTTGTTCCGACAGCAATTTTCGTACTTTTGATGGCCTCCTGAATAAATTCACAGCTTGAACTTGATAATTCTAGCTTAAGCTTAGGATCCAACCTGAAATAGAGACAGGGTTAGTGTAGCATATGGTTTAGTCAGGCAAATATGTGATTTTATGGTGATTTTGTGTCCCGATTGTTACAAAAAACAAACACAGGTTTCAATCATGCCAATGGCTTTTCAGGATGTGAGTTCACACTCAATAGTATATGTACATGTGTCCGATGAATTATAAATTCTGCTCATCTGAATTTAAAGCTAGACAGGTAAATGAACATGTGCCCTTCATATTACTTTTTCAAATTGTTTATATTTGTTGATTTGTAAGTTTCTTTACTTCTTTTGTCTCTCATAACTGAACTGATATTTATTGTTACATTGCATTCCAATCACAATGAAGAAATCAAACTCATGAATGTAAAAAAAACACAACACCATTGAATCATATGGGCTTGTCATCTTACCGAACAACTCGATGTAGACTTCCTGGAGATTGTGCGCACTGCAGAACTGATTGAGTTCGTGGTGGATCTTGTTAAAGATCAACGTCTTGTCATAATCTGCAGTGTAATTCTTCACCGTTTCGAAAACATGGTTTTGGTTCAGCTTATTGACGACTTCTATCCTATCAAAGTAGATCATGACACCTCCACTGCAAGGAAGATAAGAATCAAAGGCATAAACATGATTAAACAATATAGGATCCCTTCTCATCTTAGTGCTTGAATTGTTGCCTTACAATACATGCAAATAAATACAGCTCTATGGGCTTTGTGTGCATTACTTGTGAAAAAATGTGCTACATTTAGCTTTTTGGTCTAGTCCCTATTTTTATTAAAAACAAACCCTTTCATCTACCCTTTCAAGTTAAAGGATCATAAACTTAACCAAAACATGTGCCTCAAACCTTATCCCATTCTAAACCCTAACACTAATCCTGACCCCTAACCCTAACCTCCAAACATCAATTTGTGTTTATAGAGGACAAATGAGTAGTTTGTTAATTGTGAAATGTTCGTGGGCTGATAACTCATCATTTATTAATGGTTTACTTATGGTTTACTTACCTTGTTCCACATGGTACATTCTTCACCTCATCAGTCTGCAGCGTAGTCTGTGGGAAGTTAAAAAAAAAGGCACTTGAAGGAAACAAAACAGGGATGACATCTCTATTTAAAGGCCTGCTCACAATTATCATAACAGAGACCCCATGGGACTGCTCACATGCTTCTGATTTCATTGCAAGAAGGCCGAACAAACTTCATACATATATACGTTCTGTAAAATCTAAAATTCTATTTGCATTATGATAATAATAATACATAGAATTGAATACATAGAATTAGATAAACTATAAATTGTGTTTTGGGTCAATGTTTAACCATGATTCTACCTTTTCGTTCCCATGTCCATCTCTACCTCTACCTCTATTTAATAATTTTCCTATCTATCATATACCATTACATCAAATTTTGTAAACCATTTCTTTAGTTACGATATTAAGAAAAACAGACAGACGGAGAACCTGGAAATATACCACTGACCGCTTTGTGGCATAAGTATCAAACTGTATCATATACCATGTTTCAAAAAGTTTAGAATGCAAAATACACTGTAGACGTATTCAGCCCCATCAGCTTGCTTGATTTCTATTTTTAAGGACAATGTTACAAGATTATTCCTTCTTATATGGTATCTCTTATCGTTTCACTGTACCAGCAAAAATTTAATTTCAAGGCGATGATTGATGGGTTTCTGATTTCTACACATTTCTTCACAAAGATGACTGTTCTACCTGCACACTCCTATAAGTTGTGAGGAACGGAACCATGACATGAAAACCAGGTCCACTGGTAGACTGCAGTAAGGCTCCTCCCTATAAAGAAAGGAAAAGAGAACGATGTTAAATGTGTTCATTTTGTAATTTGTTACATTTAAAATTATTGTAAAGTGCATAGAGATTATCAATATTATGCTATTATTATATTATTGATTATATCCCTTCTATGATTATTCATGAGTATTCTGGGAACGTGATTGGTCAATTGATGATCGCAGACTACAAAATAATTTGACTACATCTGCCTCAGCTCCGGATATTTTTCACTATTTTTTCATGGGGAGGACTGCGCATGCTCTATTTACTATTTTCTTCCTTGGCACTACTGCGCATGCTCTCTACCTGAGCGGGCGTAAATTAGTGCGCGCATGAATGCAGTGCGCGGTGTGTTGCGCATTTACCTGGGATGAACCGATATCGAGACAGAGAAAAAAAAGGCGACATACAAAAGTACAACCACATGGTGTTACCGAAAGGTTTACTATTTTCTAAATAGTATTTATTAGTTATTGTTTTACAAAAGGGATATAAAACAAATATACCAAGCATTGAGTTCGAAAGTATAGTGAAAATTATCCATCTTCGGAGGGACTGGCATAAGTTACTATTTTTTCCTCGGGGGCTTCGCCCCTCGGAAAAAATAGTTCTATGCCACTCCCTCCTCAGATAGATAATTTCCACTATACAATCTCACAGCTTGGTATATTTGTATATTATTATCATATGTAGCAATACATGTTTAAGGCAGAATGTTCCTTCTGCAGACAAAATCAAACTGTCAATGCAAGGGTATGCACAGGTGCAAGTCGAAAGTACCAGTTTAATTTTTGATGACCCTCCAAAAAAATCAATTCAATGTATGATAAGACTTCATAACATTGGTTCAAGCCAAATAAATATAGTTGTGTTAATACTAAACTGAAATTGTAGATGAAACTCTTTCATTTTTCCTCACAATACAAAAAAATAGAGCAAATTCAGGTGTGACTTTTAATGGTTTCATGATTTTTGATTTTTGAGTTATCTTAAAAATATAGTCAAATATTTGCGGAACGTTGAACAGGCAACATTATCTTGGACATTTACAATCTTAGAAATTCTATATAATAAATGTAGTTTTCAGAGATATTTTTAATTAGCTTGGTGATGGAGGATACATGTATACGGGTTACATGCGTCCTGTAGTATACCAAGTACAGGGGGGGCTATTCATGAACATTGCCAGCACTGACAAACTGTCTTTCTCCGGTAGTTCCCATAGCAACAGTCAGAGGATAGTGCCTCTCAGCCAATCAAAACCGAGGATTTCACTGAAATTGTCGGCACTGACTAGTTAGTTAGTGCTGACAACTATCAAGAAATGCCCCCCTGGAGTACACATATAAAAAACGCAACTGGTACTAATTTAAATTGCGGAGGACAATGGATAGCAAACTCACCCTGTAGTAAACACCAACATGACCTTGGTTGAACAAATATTGAAAAGAAGAAAGAAAGAAGGAATGAATGTCAGATACAATACAAGTCTTCCAAATGACTCTTCAGCTGGGGGGGGGGGGGGGGGGGGGGGGGCTTCCTCTAAGGATGTGTTTGTAATGCATCATATCCACATTCAAATTTTGTTTTTTTGCAAGTCTCCCACATATTTTCATACCAAATGTGTGCATTTAGGAACAATGGTAGGGGTGTCACATTGCAATCATTGATTCAATGTCCTTCAAAATATGCATTTTTTTTAATTGGGTTGTATAACCCAAGGAACAATCAATGACCATTTAAATGTCAAACTTTTCAATTGGCTTGAGTAAACCAAAGGAAAAATCAATAATCATTTAAAAATCACATTATATGCCCAAATATTCCAAAGATTGAACTACTATTCTATTGAATGATATGTATCTTGGGTTGCAAGCTCCAAATATACAAAGCATTAACTTCATGTGCGAAAACAATAGTAAACATAAATTTACAGAAATAGAAATAATGTAACATATTTGAACCCTAGCTGCATATTCTGATTGACAAGACCAACATGTACCTTGGGTTTTCAAGATCAATAAACATATGAATTTAACAAAAACGATAGAAAACATATTGTTTGTGTATCAAAGAAGAAACAAAAAATACATGGAAATAATGTGAACCGTGAGAGGCATAATTCATGCACTGCAGCTGCACCTACCTTCTTCAATCTTGTGAATGGAGAAGTTGAGGAGGAAAGCTGAGACGCCGATCATGAAGGCGATGGCAGGTAAGGGATTAGCCATGGTGAGAGATCAATCACAAACACACCTGTAATTCAAGAGGAGCATAGCAAAACAAATTTGATGAGCTGGAAGATTGTTTACTCTGTCAACAGGTCAGGCGAAGAAGCCCACCATCGCATGTTGTTAGCATAATGCAGGGTGGTTGCAGATTTAACATTACATATATGGACCAATCATTCACCACATGTACATTTACGACCAGGATGTCCCTATCCCTAGTCCACTATTTAAAGCCAAATTTCAATTAAACATGGACTAGAGTCTATACGCAATTATTGATTTCGGGCATAATAACCATAATTCCCTATTCCATCACAGAATCGAACCTGTGACTGTGTTCATGATCGAAAATGAAAGTTTTAATTGATTTATGACATTAATTTATGTATAACACTCTTTTATTCTTTTGTAATTACTTAGCCTTTTTGATGTTGGAATATAGAGAAACAAGGTTAACAAATTTAACCTAGAGCAGGTTTGCTGTGAAGTCATATAAATCAAGAGCATGCCAATGTGTGTTTTTTTTTTGTCCTTTTCTCTCACTCCCCCCATTTTCATTCGAGTAGCGTTTACTGACTACCACCAAATGGAATACACGGGACCGTTATTAATCTAAGAAATCCAAGGCCAACCATGGGCACACAATCAGCCGATATTCATTCCAACCTAAACACACACTTTCCATGGCAAATGTAGTTATCATTCAAACACATTATATTCAGTAATAAATTCTAAATCATTTCAAGGACATTTTGAAGGAAATAACTCACCTTCCAGGTGAAAACAGGTACAAAATGCAGACAAAGTGACTAATATTTTCGTCTGCTCGAGCTCCGAGATCCAGGCAGGGTGTGCCTGCCGCGCCGCGCGTCGCGTCCCGTGCGCTGCTTGCGTGATATGAATTCGTGACACGGAGATCGCCACGGACACCACCGGAGCAAAGAGTTTTTCTAGGTTTAGTTAGGCCAGAAAAATGTGCATACAAACACGCACGTAGGTGGTTTTTATAAGTAAAATATAATAATATCTTTTATAAATAGTTCAGTGCATGTCGCTATACTAGTTTTATGCAGTTGTGTGACCAATATGTGTGTGTGAAAAAGTATATATTATCAATGTGAAACGGGGAAAAATATGGTTTGAGGTGTAACGTGGTACATGCAGCCTTAAACCTCGCCTTGAAATGCACACTTTATGCTTTTGATTCCTCTGAAAAATGAACCTATTTTGTAGAGAACAACCTAGAAAACATAAGGGCACGTCATGAAAAGAAAGACGTCATAGGCCTAAATGCTGATGCAACTTCCAACTTATCTATTATGTTCTGGCGTAAGATCGACGTCAACAATAATACAATTATTGTTCTTTGCTATTTCGTCGACATAATATGCCCGTATAAAATTCTTTTCCCCTGCATAGATGAATTTTGATTGTTGTACAAGGCGCGCGCCCGATCAATTAGACCAATGAGGCATAATTAGATGATTAGCTGCAGGGGGGCATTTCATCAAAGGACTTGTCGGACGTTTTATCTGACAAACTGTTATAAGCTACTGAAATGCTTGCATCTTATTGGCCGAGAGCAAACTTGTCGGATAAAATATCCGACAAGTCCTTTGATGAAATGCCCCCCAGCGCGTCCATTCGCCCCCCCCCCCCCACACACACACACACATACATTGGAACATCACTCACACATTCTCACACATACATGTACATATCACAAACCGCTATACACACCACCAACAACAACAACAACATGCAACACCACCACCACCAATCCCCCTGACCCCAGCGGTGCACCATGTCTTATGTGCACCCACACACTGTGACATATTATACACTTGTAACACACACCACCACCATTACCATCACCATCACCACGCCATACGCCACCACCACCATGCCCATACACCAAGGCCCACGGGGCCCACGGACTGCGGAAAGTTTATTTTACATGACATATCACTCCTTGTCTATGTCCATGCAGTGTTTTCACTTTACTCAAACAATTGCAAGCTTTACATTTTGTTTTTGCAGGCAATTATGCCACATCTTCAAGCAGTGCAAAATAGTTTCTTAAATATGACTTGTGTTTTAGGGAGGAAAAGTTCATAGCAGTTTATGTGAATTTTGGATTTCTTTGAATATAGGAATGTACCATTTGTTTTCCATCATGACTCATGTGAAACTACTGCGTGGGCTCGTGTTAGCCTATCCAAGAAAATAACTTTTCTTAAACACAATTTTAAACATAACATCTTGTCATGATAATGATGAAGTGAACGATAGCATGGTGGTACGGCAAATAATTATGATCTAAATGCATTCATAGAAATCGGATGGAAATAGCACTTACAGACATGTTCTTGCCAATCCTGACATCCCGAAAGTATATTTAAAAGAAACTTCACTCTACTTATTACCATGCGGGCCCCGGCCCCCGCCCCCCCCCCCCCTCCATCTCTCTCTCTCTCTCTCTCTCTCTCTCTCTCTCTCTCTCTCTCTCTCCTTCTCTCTCTCTCTCTCTCTCTCACACACACACACACACACATACTCTCTCTCTCTCTCTGTCTCTCTCTCTTCTCTCTCTTCTCTTTCTTTTTCTAATTCTCTCTCTCTGATTCTCTCTTTTATCCCCCCCCCAATCTTTGTTTTTTGTTGTTTACTAAAGCGACTTTACACTCCCCACATCTCTCCTTCCCTCTCTCTCTCTCATTTGACGCGTTTAGTTCATTTTCATTATCTCCCCTCATCTCTCAGCTGATTTGTTTTCTCCCCCTACCACCTTTCCTTTGACGTCCTCCCCTGAATGATCTTCCTGCATCTACCATTCATTCCCGTTTATCTGGATACCTTCGTTCAAATGAACTAAAAAAAAGAACCAATATAAATAAAAAGGAATGGAGCAGGCCATCAAAAATGTAGGAACCCTATTTAAGAAATCAACCAATAGAAGCAAGAAGGATGATGATGGGTTAATGATCTGGGTGATTATGTAATCAAGAATGTTCAACAAAAGAGCCAGGTGTGGGGATGGAATAAATGAGCACATTTGAATAGGAAAGGAATGAAGGTGATCAGAGAAGTAGGATACTTACTGATAAGATGAATGCGAAAATAATTCCAAACAGAAGTGAACTAAATACCCAACCTAATTGAACTTCTAAAGAAAAACTAAACAAATGAGAATTCAAAAGAACAAATAACCTCCCTACAATACGATTTTTGACTGACAATTTAAAAGAAAGGTGGTCAAGAAGTGTACTGAGGTAGTGTGGTTTTTTGTTACGCTTTCTTATGAATTCATTTGTGTTCTGGAAGTCATATATATAGTGAAGACTGCCAGACTGCCTGCCAGTCTCTCATCTCTCATCTGATTTTTTTTTCTCTCCTGCCACCTTTCCTTTGACGAACGTCCTCCCCTAAATACTCTTTCTGTATCCACCCCGGGTATCCACCATTCATTCCCGTTTATCTAGATACCCTCGTTCATAACTATAGTTCCACCTCTCTCCCACCCCTGTCTCCTTACCTTCACCGGCCATCATTGTCCTCATCCACCCTACCCTTTCCCCATCAAAGGAATATTATTAATCTTATTTCCAAACTTTTTTTTTCTAATACATGCAACCATCATGACCACATGTAAAGAACTATTCCATACGTTTGAGTGAAAGGGCCTTCTGAAGTAATTCCAATGCTCCATCTTGTATACAGTAGATTGCATGTTCAAATCCAGCTGGTTCCAAGATTTTTGTCCGACTCGTTTTTCAATCATTTACAGGATGGATCACGCTGTACATGCCTAAGATTTCTTGCCCGGTAAGCAGTAGATTACAAGATTTTTGGCCATCTAGTTTTTCATTCATTTGCACTACATGATGGAACACGTCTTGCAGACTTGAAGTACTGACATGCCTGAGGTGCACTTATTTGTTCTGGGGCTTTTTGCTCGCAGCAAGATTTCCTATCATGAACATAATTATCATAAAGTACATTTGCATATTCAAATGAACTAAAAAAAACAATATAGATAAAAGGAATGGAGCAGTCCATCAAAAATGTAGGAACCCTATTTAAGAAATCAACCAATAGAAGCAAGAGGGATCATGATGGGTTAATGATCTGGGTGATTATGTAATCAAGAATGTTCAACAAAAGAGCCAGGTGTGGGGATGGAATAAATGAGCACGTCTGAATAGGAAAGGAATGAAGGTGATCAGAGAAGTAGGATACTTACTGATAAGATGAATGCGAACATAATTCCAAATAGAAGTGAACTAAATACCCAACTTAATTAAAGCTTAACATGACTAAAGAGAAACTAAACAAATGAGAATTCTAGAACAAATAACCTCCCTACAGTACGATTCTTGACTGAAGGTGGTCAAGAAGTGTACTGAGGTAGTGTGGGTTTTTTTATTACGCTTTCTTATGAATTCATTTGTGTTCTGGAAGTCATAGTGGAAGGTTGTTGTGCTCACGGCCCGTTTGAGTGTGGAGAGTAAAACTAGACTGCTCTTGAGACTGCCAGCCAGTCTCGACTGCCAGCCAGTCTCGACTGCCAGCCAGTCTCGACTGCCAGCCAGTCTCGACTGCCAGCCAGTCTCGACTGCCAGCCAGTCTCGACTGCCAGCCAGTCTCGACTGCCAGCCAGTCTCGACTGCCAGCCAGTCTCGACTGCCAGCCAGTCTCGACTGCCAGCCAGTCTCGACTGCCAGCCAGTCTCGACTGCCAGCCAGTCTCGACTGCCAGCCAGTCTCGACTGCCAGCCAGTCTCGACTGCCAGCCAGTCTCGACTGCCAGCCAGTCTCGACTGCCAGCCAGTCTCGACTGCCAGCCAGTCTCGACTGCCAGCCAGTCTCGACTGCCAGCCAGTCTCGACTGCCAGCCAGTCTCGACTGCCAGCCAGTCTCGACTGCCAGCCAGTCTCGACTGCCAGCCAGTCTCGACTGCCAGCCAGTCTCGACTGCCAGCCAGTCTCGACTGCCAGCCAGTCTCGACTGCCAGCCAGTCTCGACTGCCAGCCAGTCTCGACTGCCAGCCAGTCTCGACTGCCAGCCAGTCTGCGTTTTCGAAAAGAAGTAAAAATAACATATGAGGGCCCCTGGGGCACTTTGGGGGCTGCTCCCACGCGACCCTGAAAATATTTCGTGTTAGCCCATCCAAGAAAATAACATTTCTTAAACACAATTTTCTGAAACATCTAAATCTCAAACTTTGATTTTAACAGCTAAGGTCCATAATTTAAAAGATTATAATGGGAACACCAGTGCGACAAAACACCAGACCTTAAAAAAGGGCACTTTGGGGGCTGCTCCCACGCGACCCTGAAAATATTTTGAGGTGTCTGAAAGTACTGCGTGGGCTCGTGTTAGCCCATCCAAGAAAATAACATTTCTTAAACACAATTTTCTGAAACATCTAAATCTCAAACTTTGATTTTAATTTAACAGCTAGGGTCCATAATTTAAAAGATGAAAATGGGAACACCAGTGCGACAATACACCAGACCTTAAAAAGAAGAAGAAAAAGAAGATGAAGAAGAAGAAGAAGAAGAAGAAGAAGAAGAAGAAGAAGAAGAAGAAGAAGAAGAAGAAGAAGAAGAAGAAGAAGAAGAAGAAGAAGAAGAAGAAGAAGAAGAAGAAGAAGAAGAAGAAGAACAACAACAACAACAGCAACAACAACATTATCCTTTGCCTTTCTAAAAGGTGTGCGCCACCCTACAACCCGCCTACAACCTTTTACCTCCCCTCCTCTCCCTTCCTTTTCCTTTTCCGCTTCCACTTTCGATCAGTGCACTGTGGGACGTACCCCCGGACATATAACCCGCCTTTCCTTGATTTCTCTATTACAAGCTGTTGGAAGAATACATTGTAGGTCTTGTGTCATGCTTGATATGGCAAAACTAATTATATTAACAACTAGACGAAACAATAGAGACAAGAAGAGCGAATAGAAATACTGAATAATTGGGGGAGCTATGTTTTATTGGAGGCAATCGAAATAAATTTTTTAAATATCGTGCATCAGACTGTTATAGCGCCACCACACCTAAAGTGGGATTTCCCCCTCTTTACTTTGGCTAGGTACACAGGCAAGTTCTTTGTATACGTGTACAATACGCTGTGTAGATGCTGACTTCCGTAGCTAGGTCCTAGACTAGGTCCAGGATTTCTGCTTCACATCTCACTGTCCCGTCATAATGCGCATGGCAAGCGCTAATAAATGCCTACATAATAGAACTTCCTCACCTTTTCATACTCGTAGTCGTTACACCTAGTAATAGGTAAATGCGTCGACATTGATTGACCCTTGCAGACCGGGCTAGCTGCTTTCACACTTGTTTGAATTATCCATTGACTGCACCCTGGTTTTACTTTAGTTTTAGTTCTGCTGAGTGTGAGTGTTGCCACGGCTGATCTCTGCTAACTGGGCGGCCCTAGGCTAGGTGAGTAGAACTTGTTTTCTCAGTTTAACTTGGTTAATGTTAAGTTCAGTGGTTTTGCCATTAAACATGGCTGATATCAACGAATGTGTGTCTTATTCTTAATTTACTTTAACTGTACATGACTACCTGACTACCACTAGTGACTAGTACCAGATTTAGGGCGACCAGCCTGCTCAAGCGTGGGAGCAGTCCAGGGGCTAGTAAGCAAATAATCAACTTTGGTGAAGGTGATCGTGATGGGACGACCTATCACTTCCTCAGTGATCTGAATGTATATGCTATCTTTCCTCAGCTGCGCTTCGGAAAGATAGTGTATACATTCAGATCACTGAGGAAGTGATAGTTCGTCTCATTGCCTGAAACCAAAAGTCGATTATTTGCTTTATATTCTACATCTGAAGCCAACTATCTATACCAAAAATGTCAATTTGACATACAAAAGTAATATTTACTTCTCTACCTTACCCTGAGCCGCTGCCATGGGGAACACGCGTATAGGATGCGCGTTACTTAGGACGCGTCAGTCAATTGATAGTCCGAGTGTAACGCTCTTTTATTTCGCTCGTATTCAAAAATATTGATCATGCGTTAGGACTGTGAGGAGTGAAGAGATCAGCAAAACCAAAAAGTACTATCACCTAGAGTGTAACAAACTTTTCTTCTCAGGTGATCAGATTAGCAAAACTACGCTTATCACGTGATCAACTCTTGACCTATCATATAGCAACATTCTTAGTATGTGGAATATAATACCAGATGTTTTGGAAGAAAGCAGTTTCTCAGCTGTTGTGCTTCCACTGTTCCAGGTCACATTTTTTTGCATGTTTGCCTCATCTTAATTACTTATCATAACTGACTGTTTTAACTCGTAGCCTGCCCCAATGAATAGAGCCCAGTGCCACGCCGCTAATCCCCATTGTGCCCGCCTTAAATCTGCCCTGTGCCAAGTTTATTTTGAGACCTTGTTAGTTGCACTTTATTTTCTGTGTTGGCATTTTCAAACCACTATATTTTGAAACCTATACACTTTTACAGTAAAACTTGTACACAAAATTTGTAGAAAATCTTATCATCTTTATTATGATATCAAATTTCTAAAGAGATCTTATTTTTTATTTTTTTTTATAAACTAATAATTAGTTAATTAAACGTTAAGTTGTACTTTTTATTCTGAAGTCTTTTCTGTGCTATATTCGGTTCAACTGCATACATGTGTATTTATCTTCAGATCATATTCACAATGTTGTATGTTTATATGGTAACTTGCATTTGGCATTTTGTGATATCCCCCTTGGACCCCACAAATAGGCTATGCCTTGACTAGAAACGATTGGGTACACAATGTACATCCTGTGTTTTGTTCCCATATTTACATGAGGAAATGATAAGGTACATCCTGTATATCAAATACAAAATGCTAAATTACTCGAGAAAATCCAATCTGAAACTAAGGTGTGAGCAAACATGCGTAATCCAAAGCCGATTAGCTGGTGCATGCGATACGATGAACAATAGCGTGTGCGAAGCATTCAGTACATGTGCAAGGAGCATGAACAATGATTGCTATGACGAATGCGAGCAAGGGTGCTTCTGGCACTCGAACGGTAGCGCCCTTGCTTGAAAAAAGCAATCAATCGATAGCACGCTAGCTTGTATGAAGCACTGTAACAATAGCGTGTTTGCGGCGCTATGGTACACTAAGAGTTAAACAATGTTCAGATGTTTCATATTATATTAAAAAATGATTAGATCATTGGTGCTTTTGATTCAAAAAGTGTAGCTCCCTCTTGTGTTTACTTCTTGATTCTATAGATTGATAGAATGGCTTCCAAGGCTGCAGCTCGCCAGAGGAGCAATCATACCCAGAAAGATGAGAAGAATGATGATAATGAACGGGACAAAACCAGCAAGATAGCGAGAGGTGGAGAAGACGACAATCAGAAACAAGGGGGTGATGTAGACTGGAGATGTGCCACCGTAATTCTGATCCTGATATTCATTGTGGTGTTTGTGGGAAGCGTTGCTATGAGCATGCAAGGTTTCTTCCCCTTGATCGTTCAGAGACTGTTAGGACAGGATGGGGCTGTTCGTTTTACGGAACCTCATGTGCATGATCGCGATCAACCCGACATTACCGTGGATGATTTTCTTGCGGGTGTTCGCCTGAAAGCCGAGAAAGAGAGAAATGAGAATTTGACACCGAAGCCGGTCCTTGATAAACCCACGATTTTATGGTGGACGGATGCGCTGTACCCTCACGCCCACCGTGGGAGCATCTCCGAGGTAACATGCGGGGACTTCACCTGCCAGACAACGGGCGATAAGAGGCTCTTGTCCGACCCGCTTCTGAGAGGAATCATGTTTTATGGCACGGATTTCCGTGCGTACGAGGCGCCGCTCCCCCGCGAACCATGGCATGAGTGGGCTTTGCTTCATGAGGAGTCGCCGATGAATAACTATGCGCTCGTCTTTGGCATGAAGCTCTTTAATCACTCTGCTACGTTTCGGAGGGAGTCGGACTATCCCACAACCACGCACACCCTGCCGGATCTGGACTACCTGACGAAAAGGATGCCGGTTCCCATCGCAGAGAAGAATAGACTACGGAAGGAGGAGAAGCTGGCTCCGATCCTGTATGTGCAGTCTCACTGTGATGTGTCGAGTGATAGAGACCGCTACGTCGAAGAGCTCATGAAACATGTCAAGGTAGACTCATATGGAAAATGCCTCAACAACAAGAAGATGCCAGAACATCTGAGCAACCCGGTCGAATCAATGGAAGCTGAGGACTTCTACGACTTCATCTCGAAATACAAGTTCCATCTCGCTTTTGAAAACGCAGTCTGCGACGACTACATCACTGAGAAATTCTTCCGCCCATTTCACGTCGGATCCGTGCCAGTTTACCGCGGGTCATCCAGAGCACAGGATTGGGCTCCAAGCTCCAAGTCCTTTTTGGATGTCAACGAATTTGAATCGCCGCAACAGCTCGGGTATTTTATCCGACTTCTAGATGAGCATGACGATGTTTATTTGAATTACCTTGAATTCAAAGATAGGGGGGTCAGTAACCAAGTCTTAATAGAGCACATGCGAAATCGTCCGTATGCGGTGAACAAGTGGAACAAACACAGCTTCATCTCAGGCTTTGAGTGCCATGTCTGTGAGAGGATCTCGGAGAGGTTTCAAGCAGAGCAGGATGGGAAGGAGATGGAGAAGAAAATTGGCCAGAGCGACCAGATGGGGTGTGGGCCGCCTTTTCATTCATTCGGCAACATAGAGGACATCCCAGAAAGTGATGGGTGAGGATTTCTGTAATTTGTTTTTTTTTTGTTGATTTTAACACTCTGTGTGCAGTTGATGGATGGTTCTCTGCTCAAGTGATATGCTCACAATTCCCATAGAGCAGCGTTTACCTGGGGGGTGTTTCACTAAGCTGTTCGTAAGTTACGAACGACTTTACGAACGACTGGTGATCCCTTCTTGTGCTAAATCAGATTCCCAATGAACAAAGTGTGGTATCGCATTTAGGACAAGAAGAGATCACCAGTCATTCGTAAAGTTGTTCATAACTTACGAACAGCTTGGTGAAACACCCCCCTGGCACACAAAGGGTTAAATAGGACAGGGCAATAAATGATTGGACAAGTTGCCCCTAGAAGACAGGGTTGGCAGACCAGGGGAATGGTCCTAGATGACATGGGGTTTCGGGTGGGGGTGGGGGTGGGGGGGGGGGGGTTAGGCAGAGGGGTTAGGCCTTAGGGGAGGGGTTAGGGGGAGGGAATTGTCCGAGGGGGTAATTGTCCTAAGAGATATATATACATGAAGTGGTCCTTAAGTATAATTTTCCCTGAGGGTGATTTCACGGGGCAAGGGAGGAGAGGGGGGGGGGGGGGGGGGGTGGTATTATCGCGATACTCACATATCAAATTATATCATAACATTAGCTTATTCTGATCCCTCGGAAAGAAACACAGTTGCATCTATTTTTAATTTCACAAGGTAAAGGGAGTGCAATGTTGTAGGGGAAAAACTACCCAAAGGAAGGTTTCTTTTATGACCAAAAATTAAGAAAATGTGGCAAGAACACACAATTTTAGCCCATCTGTGAGTAAGCGACTTCCTTTCTTTGAACACAAACAGGAAGAGAGTATTAGAAGCAGAGGAAGTCACTGCTTTCTGACATTCCCAAGGTGGGAGACGCGAGATGTATGGTGAACTTAAATTGTGCTAGGTGTTGGGGATAGATAAGTAATGACCTGGGAATTGAAGCTCACATTATGGCTCGTATTCTGATCGGAGGTTTAGTCCAGACAGTGTACTTTAAACTTGGGCTAGCATTACAGGACGCCAAATGAAACAACATAAGACATTATTATTGATTCAACATAAATGACTGTGTCCTGGGAATCACTGTGATATATTGAATTTGTCCACATAATAATTGCAGTGAATAATTGAAATCACTCTTGTGATTCTGTGATGAAAATCAATGATTTTGTGACGGCTTCAGATGATTTATTTTGTGCCCCATAAAGATTGTCTCTGTTTAGGACACGGGTCTAAGTTAAAGCAGTGTCTGTGGTGAATACAGGCCGGTGGCTGTATGGGAGTTGTCATTGGTGTGATACAGCAGTTGGAAGCAATGAATGATCAATTCCAGGGCTAGTGTGCTACACACAATGGTATATGGTATGATTCTACCCTAGGTAATGCATGCTGCATGATTTGAAGTGAAATAAGAATATTTATGATGATATATTCCTGGAATGATTTAAAGCTTTTTAATCCTATATTTACCTCTGTCTTTTATGCTAGTGTTTATTGTGAAATAAATTGATTTTTCAGCGCAATCCTCAGAAATTCATTTTTTTTTCTGTAATTTCGTAGGATTCACTCCTGGATACAAGACTACTGGGGGATGAGGGACCAGGTCGTTGCTCTTGAGGAGCTCATTGAAGAGAAAGCGACGGACGCATCAACATTATTCGAAATAGTTGAACGAAATTTCAACGACCATCACTTATCACCGTAGATTTCGTAAAATATTGCAGTTTTTAATTGTTGTGGACATTAAGTTCACAAATTCATATGAGAGGTAATCGGCTTAGAAAAGATTTTAGATCCTTTCTAACTAGAAATAAACTGTGATCTTTTTCTCTGAAGAGCTTGTTAGTTATTTAGAAAATTTTCAACAAACTACACTCATCACCATAGAGAAAGTAAAATATTGTCTAGTTTTTCATCGTGATGAGTGTTTTTTCCATTAATTTATATGTGAGGTAGTCATTTTTTTGTGGTCAGCGAATTTTCAATGAATGACACTCATGACTACAGAATTTAGAGATATGATGATAGTTATGAAATTGCTAATTTTTCGTAGAGTGTAAGGGTATTTTTTTTTATGAATTTATATCCATCACAAAGTCACAAACTCTTTTTCTTCAAGAAATAGCTTTAAAAAGTGATTAATTTCTCATTTAACTGTAGACATGGCTGCGAGTAGAGCATTATTTTTTTTTAAAATAACCCAGCTAGCGGTAGTTATTGAGCTCAATTTTTGCATGTGGATGGGTGGCTACATAAACTGGGTTTATAAGATGTAAGGGATACTTTTTGTCAACATGATATCTATGCCAGAATATTGCCAACAGTTCACAGTTTGCACATTCAATCTA
>OZ022593.1:16439757-16740088 GCA_963669155.1 Arbacia lixula
GATCCATAAAAAAACCCAGACATTTTGCAACCCTTAAGCTAAGCAGGCAAGCAAACAAATCACACAAAATACACTCATACAGCCAAACGTCCAATTCATTTTATGCAGTAAAGAAAAAAGAAAATGCCAAAAAATGAAGATTAACAAAAATGCAAAGTTTTCAGGTGAAAGCGAGAAAAATCAATCCCAATCTTTGGTATTAAACGGCTTGGTCACAAAAGATTAAAAACATTTATTTTGCACAGGCCTAAGATAGACCCATGCATCCCATGGGGGATAATTTTTCAGGAATTGAAAGAGTTAAAAAAAGTAAACAATTAATAGAAACATTATGGTTTCTTTCTTTACACCTACATAATTCAGTAAGCAATCACAATTGTCATTTGATAGCTGCACAATTAAATTATTCCTTTGAGAACACCATTAAACAATTCAATAATTTCCCTAAAAGGTTCGAACAATAGAAAGCTTGACTTGTCTTCTCATATCAATAATACTATAACTTCTATTATTACAGTGGATGAAATAAGTTAAATAACTACTTTTTATGGAGTGTTCACACAAGTCTTCATTAAACGAGATATTGCACAGTCATTACTGGTAGCAGAGTCCTCAGGGCAAGATGCATGGTGGAGTTGGAGGAAATATATAAAATGTCAGTTTAGCACAGACTGTATATTCTTTTGAGGGTCGTATATAGGTTGTGCATAATGCTCAAGATTCGAGACATGCCATGGAAAGGGAGATGTGGGTTAATCTCAATAGCCTTGCGTGCTCTCATTCTAGATTCAATACGAGGTGTGATCATTGCAATACTGGCAGCTATTCTGCCCTACTCTGGCAAAAGGAAGCAACTAACAAAAGAGACTTTTTCTTCTAAATGCGCAAAATGTGCCTGTCACTTGCATTGGCATCAGTGCAACACCACACTATGTTAGATTGAATATCTCGCAGCAATTAAGATAAACATTTCTTGTCCAGATTTTGCATGTATGTAGGGAATGCTGGGTACAATCTAAGAGTACCAATAACCCAGATTTGAGTGATTTGTCACTTGTTTCCCTTCGTCAGAGTAGGGCAGTATTTCCATGCACGTCTCTTCCTACATGACATCTCACTTAAAAAATGCTGCTCTATGGGATTTGTGTGTATTACTGGAGACTGAATACACACATGGCATAAATCTCTTTAACGCTTCATGTGCTACTGTTCCAGTTTTGTACCGGTAATACACACAAATCCCATAGAGCAGCACTGAAAGGACTTTGAGATGACAAGCTCTAGCTGTCACTTCATGATTAGACCTGCATGTACATGTTGAAATGAAATCATTCAAAATCATTCTCCAATGGCAACGTTCCACACAAAAACATGTTGTCTCTTTTCTTTTCATTAATGTGTGTATATACTCATACAAGTATTTCACAACATTTTTCCCCAAACAACATATTTACATTTAAAGACAGCCCGTCCCTTTTTCAGATCACCACAAAACCATCGAAACATTGGCAAACATATAGAGAAGTGTTAGCAAGCTGTACATTCATAACTTGAAACTGATACGTAGTGCAAAATTCAAATAATGCACGCAAACAACGTCTGATTAATAGTCTTTACCTCAGGCTCTTAGCAGTTTGTGTTGAAATATCTGCTCTATTTATTAATCTGTTTATTAAATTATAAAACGCATTATGAAAAAAATTGTTCTATAGAAGGAATCATCTCCAAAGTTTGGTAATTACTCGTAAAATTAGGATTTCACACATGCATAATAACAACATAGATACTGTAGCAAAGACTAATACTTTTTTCGTAGTACGAAAAAAGTCGGTTTGAAATTTAACAGCTGAAATTTTTACATATACAGAAAGCTTCAACATGCTATATTCTTAGAAATGGTCTTGAATCACACTTTCTTCAATTTACGATCGTGATAGACGATTTCAAATTTTAAGCTTGCAAAAGGGACGGACAATCTTTAAGTTCTCCATTAACATGAAATCATGTTGGTTCTATATCTGTGTTTAATGTGTGCAAGTATGGACATTCACAAAGATCTATCTTAAACCATTGACAAATTTACCCTCTAAGATGAATAAATCGTTGTCAGTGCAAAAAAAATAAAAATAAATGGGGGCTGAAGGTGAATGAAAGGGTCCCTATAAAGGCTTGGACTAGGGGACATAAAAAAATATTAAGTGCCGTTTTTCAGAACATCATTGTCAAAAGGTTGCCCTCAAGGCGCATTCCGAAACCATCTGAGCTAAGTTATTTGGAATTATGAAAAATGGCATAATTCAAAACTGCGCCAATAGCCCTATGGCAGGTAAGGATCGCAGGGTCAAAACTTGAGTGTGTTTTCAGAACACCACCCCTGAATGCAAAATACCCCCATCCCCGCTTTTGAATATACCCTGTTAGCCTCCAAAAGTGTTTTTTTTTTTTACGATGATCCACATTTTAGGTTCATTCACTCATTCATACTTAATATCAAATAAGTTGAGACATATAAAGGTTGGGAGATGGTATTGAGCTCATCAATAACAAGCAGGTCCACCCGAAAGAAGCCATAAATGGCGTACCACACACACACACCCAATCGCCCTTGGTGAAACGGAATGTAAGTGGCATTTTTGTTTTTTGCTTAAGCTTTTTGTTTTTACCATACTGTAACTATAGGCCCATTTACACTGGCCAGCAAAAATCAAAATTTTTCTAAGATCACGATCTTTGGGTGTAAGTTGCTAGACATCTTTCACCCAAACAACCAAAACATCGCGCCAGAAAAATCACTTTCAAAAGTATGATTTTTTTTTTAACTTCGCATGAAAAATTGCCAAGTCTGCCTGTGTAAATGGCGAGCGTAGAAAAATCGTGATTTTTGCCACGTGACATGCAGCACTCCTGGCGGGTTGACTTTGATCTTTCTCTGTAAGCACTCCACTTATGACGTCATAATAACCATGCAGCGTGCCGGTCACCTTTTGATGACTGGTGGACATGCGCAGTACCTATCCAAAAATCGCAATGTTTCAGATCGCGGTTTTTGGGAGCAAGTGTAAATGGTGAGACATAAAATTGTGATTGTTAAAATCGCAATCTTAGCAAGTGTAAATGGGGCTTATGTACCTTTTATGGATGGACTGTCAACAGAGAAATTCATTTCTGCAGCTGTCCTGTTCATTGATATTTCAATGGAATATTTCTGTTTTACTGTATTTTCACTGTTACTGAAATAGGTTAACCTTAAAATCCCACATTTACAATGGAGACTTAAATCCTTGCATTGTTTTACAGGGAAAGAAGCCATAAATAGTGTACCACACACACCCAATCACCCTTGGTGACGTAAGATAAACGGAATGAAGGTGGCACGTTTTTAAAAGCATTTTGCTGTCAGCATCCTCTAACTTTGTACCTTTTATGGATGGACTGTCAAAGAAATGTATTTCTGCAGCTGTCCTGTTCATTGATATTTAATGTGTTTTACTGTATATTTACCGTTACTGAAATGTGTTAACCTTAAAGGCCACATGCATTCATAATGGAGACTTATATCTAACCTAGGCTCAAATCCTCATATTGTATCGTTTTATGGAGCTGTTAGTGTCAACATATCCTGTGTACTGCAGATGTCACTGATAAACTTTATCTTTTTATATCACAATCAAATCTATATCATTTCAATTTCCTTATGGCCTAATAGTATAAGAGGTTATCAATTGGTGTTCTAGAAATCGATTGCTTCAAAATTGTTCAAGAAATAGGAGTGTCTTTAAAGGAGAATAAGAGGGTTAGTGAGTTCTTATGCTCAAATTTTGTAATGAAAGAATTTTTATTGGGTTCATATCTAAGATTTGTCAAAAAGTCATCACTGCCTTATTATGTGAAGTTTTGTTTCGACTTTCGACTTCTTTCTGAGTTTTCTGCTCTGATAGAAACCAGAGTTCTTTTTAGGGTTCAATTTCTTCATTCATCATTTTCATTTTTCACTATCAAAGCAGGTGAGAATAGAACTCCCTTCTTTTTTGCAATAAATACATATTAGTCCCCATATTCTTCTACTGAAATGTGCATGAATAGCAAAGGTAATTTTACAAAGTTATTTGAGAGTTTCACTAAACATTGTAAGTTCTACAGAATGAGATGTACATAGGTTAGAGCTGTGCATTTCATATTTCATACTTAACATTACTTTCAGTTCAAAAATGTGTTAACAATTATAACATTTAAAAGGAAAATGGAATCATAATTACAGAATTCAAGGAAAAGGTGATTATACATTCAAAGTATAAATAAGACATTATAATAATTTCATGCAAATAAACTAATATAATGGAATGTTGAATAATGAAGAAACATACAAAAAATGGTGCCACAAACTTAGATAAGTAGTAGGTACGGTACTGCACAACATGACATAGTCTTTAGAAAGAAGGCATCACTGTATTTGTTTTCTTGCTTATAAATATGTTTTTTTTTTATTTACAAAACCTGCACAAATGTGGATGGATTCTTCAGAGTATATATATTACAAATGTTGAAGAATGTGGTCTCAAAGACCTGTTCATTAATATTCACTGAAAAATCATTTATAAAATGATTTTATGACAAAGAATTACTGAATACAAGTGAAACCAATAATGCAAGTAGATCCTGCTTGCTTTTTTTTTTATAAAGATCTTTACAAGTTCATAACCTAAGAAATAATCACATACATATTTACTCCACTCAATATTCACTGTCTTTTCAAACACAGTAGCATACTATGTATATTTCTTGTGATAAAATTTTTAAGGTGATAGCTCTAGCAAGGGCAAAATCAGGAGAATTAAGAGAATGATTTTATGACAAAGAATTACTGAATACAGGTGAAACCAATAATGCAAGTACATCCTGGTCAATTCATAAGCCTCATGGAAACACAGAATAAGTGTAATACATTTTCATCCAGCAGTTCTGCATTTTTTGCATTTCAAACAAATATTCAAAGCAAATTTGCAGAACATAAACAGATATATTCATGCAGAGTCATTTCACATAATGCCAGTTTGCATGAATAAGCTATTTGCATGCCTCTTAATCCTTAATGCGTAATGAGTGGATTATTTCACCATCAATACCCGCAAGTCCCATAGAGAAGCAGTTTATCTGGCACTCAACGGGTTAAGAAAAAAGCAGTGTATGAGATCTCCCTCTACCAGGCAAGGTTGGCACAGACTCAATGCGAGCATCCAAAAACAGGTCTGAAAATACAAGACTACCCCATCACAAACCAGTCATCTCTCAGCAGGTGAGCCATGTTCACTGTGTAGAATACCATGCTTAATAGTCTGTCCATGCAGACTCTGTGATTGGCCGATTGAAGTGGGTTTGCACCTGCACACTATATAATCTTCTTCCCATACTACCAGCATGGAGATAGTGTACAAGCCATGCAAGCACAGACGTAACTGTGTGATGCTGTCTCCAAACACAATCTGGTTAGATAAGACTATAGCACCTGTCAGAGGGCTTGGATGCAGCCTTTGGCCTGTAGTCTTCGTTCTCCAAATGTCAATAGGGAGCTTTCGTTATAACCCCACAGACGAGGACAAGAACAGTGAGCAATCTGTTCTAGCCGTCCGTCCGCGGGAGTCACAGGCGCTTTCGCAAAATAAGACAGAGAACGCGAACGGCGGTGCGTGGGACGTCATCTGACCCCCTGACACCCCCCGACCCGGGAGCACGTGCGATTTGCAATGACATCATCTGTACGGGCGCTGCTTGGCTGCTGTCCGCAACTCGTCGAGAACGAGAAATTTCAAAATTCCCGTCCGCGCGGACAGCGAGGCGGAGGGTGGCGCATGCGCAGATCGATCTTCGTATCGGATTACCGTTCTGGAGCCCATCCCTCCTCAAAACGAAAGCTCGCTAATGAAGGTCTGATGAGGGTTAGTATCTACAAACTATGCTACTGGTCAGTTGATGGTTGTTTATCCTTCCATCCATCCTTGACCGCTTATCACTGAGCAACTAAGGGTAAACAACCTGCCAATTATGCTACTGGTCAGTTGATGGTTGTCCATCCACCCATGTCCAGTTAACCCCGTCAGTGCCAACCAAACATAGACCCATGTCAATTACTGCACAATTTATCATCTATGGGTCTGGGAAGGATTATTAGTTAATGATGTCCATTTGTGGCTTTGGGGCCTCGCCAACGTCCTTTTGTTGTTCCTTGGCCTTGGCTCGGACTTCTGCTGGACAGTTCTGGACATAGATGACCCTGTTGTATGCCTTCAGTCGCCTCCAGAGGTGGGCGTACGCCTTACACTGGACATACATGAACACCAGACCGCCTGAGGAAAGAAACGTGAGAGAAATATTAACTCTCTCATTATCTTTAGCATGTAGATGTATAGTAAGCCAAATGACATTTCAAGGCCGGTAATGTATGGATTAAGCGTTGTTAACTTTCATCATATTGAGATAAGAATAGTCTGTATGTACAATGAGAAGAAATCAAGGTCTTATAAGCTGGTGTCATCTCACAGACCAGTACATCTTAAGACTAGATATGTTGTGGTCTGAAAATATGAAGGTGTATGTTACCAGTTATTGTCATCTTATTAAGATATGAAGACAGTGTTAGAGTGCTACTTACATGCCAATTGATAACAAGAGAGTTTGATTTGAATAATATGACATTACTTAAATATCACTCCAATTAATATGAATACATTAAATTTCATCACAAATGCCCAGCATTTTACCAGGTTAGCTTTCAGTACATGCATGTACATATAAACCATCTTGTTCTTTGTTTCAAATACCGGTATGACTTAAAAAAGATTGCGATACGGGGGAAAAAAGTCAACCATCAAGATGACCTTGAGGAACCAGACAAGAAAAATGCCAGGAGTACTTTATAGGTGCGATTATATAGAAACTACTTTGAGGGAACTGCACTTGAGTGGTGTCTGTAAGAAAAATTGCCTTTCTACACAGATTTGACTGTACAGTAAATGTGTATATAAAGGCCATTCAAGGGAGACAATGAATGTGGATTCATGAGCAGGTGGCCTTTATGTACAGATTAATTTTAATTAATGTCACTTTTTGATGAGAAACATTTTTCAAGGGAAACGAGGCATGTGGTCTTTACAGACAGGTTACCTTTCTTTACAGATGATCTCTGAATCATTTTATCATCGAAATAATTTTAACTGCCAGTTCTTTTTTTCTTTGACGTCTTGAGGCTACCTTACCTGTGAACCCTACAGCTACAACGACGAGCTTCGTCCAGAAAGGCCACTGCATCCCCTCGCTCTGTACTTCATTTGAGGTCTCGTTGATCAGCACGTACAGCGCCCAGATCACGCATGTGACCGCGATAAGGTGGAACGACACCGAGCAGATGATTTTGCGTTTCTCTCCGACTGTCATGTCCAACCTCTCCCACTGGGTGAAATGACACCAAAGAAGAAAAACATCGTCATAATAATATGTAACTCATAATTAAAGGGAATATACTGTACTGGGAAGACAAAAAACGCCTTAAAAAGGTGATCATGATCAATCTTCTTGCCAATGGTCTTAAATTTATGTATTATCCACTTTAGAAACTTGCTGAAAATTTTTTGCCTTCACTTGATCCACATTTGGAGTAATTAATGATTATTAGTAGAACCCTCAAAATGTTGAGGATTGCTGATTTAAACACCAATTATTCAAAATGTGGATTTTTAAGGCATTTTTGTCTTCCCAGTACAGTATATTCTCTTTAAGAAATAGAATGTTAATGCGTAGCCTGGCTTCCAGGCTGTTAGGCATTTCTAAACCATAATATTCAATTAAAGGGTCTGGCTACAGTAGACTAATCATTCTTTACTTCCAGTCTAGTCTTCCAATATTACACTCTACTGGTCAGTCTGGACCAAAGATGGAGTATGTGAGACTGACTAGTCTTGCGAGTACTAGATGCTATTTTTCAAGTTTGAATTAGATATGTCCAAAAGTCTGTAAGCCGCGCTACAGATTGGATCAAATCCAGGATCAAGAGCTCATCCTACTTAACCACAGTGCTTTCAGAATCTATCCACTTATGTTTGCTTTCCTACTTTTATCATGAGCATGAACAAGGATTTAAGTATTATTCCTAGTAGGAAGATCATGAAAAAACTCACATACAAAATTCACAGCTCTTGGAAGATTTCCTTGAAAAGAAAAAAACATCTAAAATCACATACCACCGACAATCAAGACATTGCGGTATTGTTTATTTGGTTATTTAAGTCTTCTTTATATCAGGAATCCAACACAGTTGTCCCTATGCCCCTTGAAATAAGGCAGAAAGGCATACAGAGAGATAAGAAATAAAAAAGTGTAATATAATTTTAATATATTTTGGAGTTTATTCGCTATCAGCACGAAAATCAGACCGATGAAATAATGAAAAAATTGTAATATAGCCTTGATATACATTGGTGTTTATTCTGTATCAGACAGAAAAAAAGAGAGATGAAGAAATAACAGAACTGCAGTATAGTTTCAATATATTTTGGAGTTTATTCCGCATCAGAAAGGAAAACAACAGATAAAGAAAATTAAAAATTCTAATGTAATTTTTAATATGCTTTGGGGTTGATTCTGTATCCGATTTTTCTCTTGCTACATGAATTTTGAACTAGTCAGTCGTCACTGCATCCATGTGATGCTCAATCATGATCATATGGATTACCACCCCCCCCCCCCCCCCCCCCCCGCAATCCTTTTACCAGAGATGCTAAATAACAGTCGTCCGCAAGAATGTAAATTATTCACGCTTGCATATCGCCCACACGGATCAGTAACATGTTGCAGACGGAGCAAGGTGCTCAATAACGATGCTTCCGTTACCGTGGCAATGAGAGAGAACGCAATCAGACACGTCCTGTTGATGAAAGTTTAAAGGGTACCATACGTTTCCCACAAGAGCGATTTGTTGCCTGGAGCATGTTACCATTAGTGATTTCCCAGTCAGTACTCATATGTCTGAACAAGTACGAATTTCTTGTTTGAACGATTCACCTTTTCTGTGATGTATTGATTAAGTTGATCTGAGAACAATACAAATGCTATTGAGAGAAAGAACTTAAAGGGTATATATATTTTCATTTGCGAATAGTTCTCAAATGCTATGTTTAAAAGGTGAACAATAAACAAATTTCATGCAGATGTATTGATAAAGTTGATCTGAGAACAATACAAATGCTATTGAGAGAGAGAACTTAAGGGTATGTATTTTCATTTGGTAAGAGTTCTCCAATGCCATGATTCACAGGTGAACAATTAAAAAAAATTGCCAATGTTTTTATTAAATTGATCAGATGTCGATACAAATGCCATAGAGTGAAATCACTCCAGATATTTTCACCTGGGAAGAGTTCCCCACTATGATTCACAGGTGCATCATGTGTCTGTGTCATACTTATATAACGGGATGAAACTAGTCATGGATGATGATTCATACAAAGTCACATCAAAAGGTATACAATTGTCCTTGAAGAAGAAGGTAATTAAATAAGTCAATAATGTACACGGTTGAGTAAGAAACCGCATTACGAAGCTAGAGGTGTGATTGATTCAATGGTGATCTCACCAAACAGAAGTTGAAGGAGGTAGGAAATGAAAGAAAAATAGAGAAAGAGTAACATTAAAAAGGACAACGAAGAAGAAAGGAGACAGTAAAATAAGTAGAAAGTAGAGAAGAACACATCAGTAAAACAGAGAGTAAGGATAAGAGAAGAGAGATGAAAGTAAGGGGGAGTAAAAGAGAGAGAGAGAGAGAGAGAGAGAGAGAGAGAGAGAGAGAGAGAAAAGAGAGATAGAGAGAGAGAGAGAGAGTGAGAGAGAGAGAGAGAAAGAGAGGGTATGTAGAGTGTTCATGTCAGTGAGGAAAATAACCTGCCAACTGAAACTGGTGTCAAGAGAATGCATATATGAGAGAGGTAGAGAGAGGGAGGGAGAAAGAGGGAGAGAGATAAAGAGAGGGAGGGAGAAAGAGAGAAAGAGGAAGGGGGAGAGGGAAAAAGTGAGAGATAGAAAGAGAGAGGGAGAGAGATAGAAAGAGAAAGAGAGAGAGAGAGATAGAAAAGCTGAAGGGGTTGAAAAAGAATGTAAGAGAGAAATAACTAGCTAACAGAAACAAAATTACTAAGATCAACAGATTAAAAATGCAAACATGAAAGAAAGAAAGATAGGGAGATAGGAAAAGAAAGAGAGGGGGAGAGAGTGAGAATCAGATGAAGAGAGAGAGTGTACATGTGGGGGAGAAATAACTTGACAACAGAAGCTGAAGGCAAGAGAATGCAAACATAAGAGAGAGAGAGAGTCAGCGTGCTATTGATGATGTAAAATGCAAACACAGGCAATGTATTCATCGATATCGACGTACATCAATGTACGCCGTGCCAGAGGCAGAAATATTCCTTCTTGCTTTCAAATTCATACTCAGTCAGACCTTTCCCTCCATCTAAGGCAGGAGATATACATCGCTCTATTGTTCCGAAAAGAATCAAATTTCATGAAAAAAAATTCGCTATGTCATGCCTCCCTCTATTTACATATGGCGTACAGTCGTGTCGCTAGGAGGGGCATGGGGCTGTGGTTACATTCACTGTCTGCTTGCATTCACCACTAAGGGGAAGAGGGCAAAATGTTACATAATGATAAGTTTATATACTTTCTATTAACTCTTTGTAAACCACATTTGAATTTATTCACAAATACACATAAATCCCATAGAATGCCAGTATGTCAGGTGAACAAAGGATTAAGACCATCTCAAGGGGAAAAGCTCTATAACCCTCTCAGTCCCACAGGCAGACTTATGTGTTTTAACTTCACAGGAACATCAAGGTTTGGTACTAAGAGAATTAATGAGAAGTGTACCTTTATAGACAGGTGCAATTTTGTAATGTCACAACTCCTATCTTTGTGTAATAACACATTATCCCATTCATCCATACCTTCTGATTCAGTTTCAATGGGTTGAATCCACTCTTAATCTATTTACTGTAGTTGCTGCTAAACAGACGAACCTTGGACAAGCTTTGGGCTTACCATTAGTAACATGTTGTTTGGAAGATGTGCATTAAATTTTGCATTGAATTTGCATACATAATAAGAATGGTCTATCATTACCGATTGACAGGATTTGCTCTGAAGGGAATCAAGTTGAGTGGTCATTACAAACAGGTGGTATCAGAGACAGTGGTTGAGAGGGACAGGTTTGACTGTGCATAACCAGGAACGTTCAGACTCAATTCGACAAACATACAAGATGTCATGCACAAAACACACAAGGGAACAAAAATCAAAACAATTTTGTTTATGTCTAATTCCAATAGCACCACTGCAGTATGTATTAATACCTCATGTATTTTGAGCTTAACATGCATGACATCTATTTAACTAAAATTACAAATGGTGAATTGTATATAAAAAGATATTGAAAAAAAATTGTGTATAAAAAGATATAAGGTAAGGTGACTACATGTATATAACAAATAATGCTCGCCCTAGATTCTGTGCAGCTGTAATCACTTGCCACATATAATTTTCATGAAGTCATACCTCGTGCCAAAGAAATAAATCAGCAACGTTGAGCAGACAAGGGAGAAAAAAGGACAGGGCTTTCTAGCTAATTATAATTTACACAACGGAAACCTAGGGCAGTGGTTTCAACCAATTCAATTAAAAGCTAGCATTGGCACTTGTCATTTTCAGCCTTTATACCTTTTTTTTGTTGTTGTGAGCACAAGCTTGGAGACAAAAATTTCTCATGGCAACTATAGGAAATGGAAGTCTCCAAATGTCAGGTGCTGGTAAACTGACAAATATAGGTATGTGAACCCTTATTCAAGAATTCCTTGCTACTTCTTCCCATAATGCATCTCTGTTGCATCATTCGGCGGCACTCTGTACCAGGTATAATATTTTGTGAAGAGCATAATAAACAAACCAGGTCTGCCTTTTGGCGCTGGTTAATGCGCTTCACGTCGCGAGGAACGGAAAGGTCTTCTTTTCTCTCTTGCTGACAAAAAGAGAGAAAAAAATATTAGAAGGAACATATTACTAAAAGGAAATTGCTTTTGGCTAGTTTGCTGCATCTAAATGCTATGACGTCTGAAAATAAAATGTATTTTTTTGTCTGATTTCATGTAAACTAAAGAAAAAAAATCAATAATTCTTGTCTTGGCGAACTTCCTCAATATAAGTATGTATGGTTTATTCACATTACATACATTCATCAAATACATCTCAGCTACCTTAGATGTTACAAGATATTACAAGATAAAGGACTACCATGCGTATATCAATGTGTGACTCTTAAATCCACTCTTAAATTCACTAAAGATCGTAATAAGTTCTTCCCTCTGACATATTCTCTTTCTCTTCGTATTTTATATGTTTTTATCTCTGTTTTTCTTCTTCTGCAACATCTTTTGTAATTCCTCAAATTTGTTATCTATTTCATAAGTTCACAGAACAGAAATGATCATTATTATCATTTGTTTGAAATTAAGTTACATCTTACAATTATGCAACAGTGCAAGGAATATATTCATCATGTACGTGTATAACACTGTTGTTTACTCCTACCTATATTCAACTACGTATGAAATGTCATAAACTTGTCCTTTTTAGGTTCTTGTATATGTTATGTAAGACCATGCACTAGCACAAACATACACACAGACACACACACAGACACACACAGATGATCGTGCATGGTTGCAGCAAATCATAATAGTTATTCTGACTAGATTACCTCCAATTTGCACTGCACTCAATCTTTATTGCGTGCTTGCTTGTATCAGCCAAATTTTATTCTCCCTGTCACACGAAGGGTGCAATTTCCATGGCAACCACATGCCATTTTCTCATCAATATTGTTATTCAGCCTCAACCACTTGTTGATGAGCCAGTGAGAGTTATTTGCAGTCTAAACAATTTAAAGAACTGTTGCATTGTTGGAAAATATATATATTGTGACCTGACTTTCAACCTGAGAACACGACCCAATGCTGCACACTGCATTTTAAATAATGTGCATGCATGTAACTTCTCACATTGAACCCCTTGGATTACCAAACTATTGTATTTTAAACCCTTTTTGCTTTTCTACAGAAAATATGCATCTGTGGTACTGAGATGTATGTACATTCACAAATGATGTAAACTTATGATCTATGATTTCAAGTTATTATGTATACATGTGAAATTTTTAAATAGCATATTCTGGCTGATAATATACTGATAGTTATGTCATATTTAGCTGAATGTTAAAGCAATAGTAGTCCTGGATTAATACAAATTTATCACACATTTGTTTAATGAAATATCTGTATTGGGCTGCATAGAATAATGGGAAATGATACTACAATAACAAGTTTCAGGAAGAGAAAATAAGGGAGAATTATAAATGTTTGAGTAATAGTATGGTAGTTTATGTGTTAAAGAATAATTTCAAAGAGAAGCAAAAACAAAACAGAGTTGATACTGGGTAATAATTATCTTTCAAAGATAAAGAGAAGCAAAAACAAAACAGAGTTGATACTGGTTAATAACTGGGTAATAACTATCTTCTGTTTGTATTTTTGTATTCTTGAATTGTTTTGTTGTAATGGATATGGCAAAATATGGTAGGCAGCTCTAGTAAACCTCTGAAATAATGCTGCAAAGCTCACATGGAGCACAACGTGCAAGCATGGTAATATATTTATAATTCCATCTAGGAAGCCCCCTCATCGAACGCCCAATTTTAATTTACATGATTACCTTGCTCAATCCCTCATCTATTTGAGATCTGAGGGAGCTCCGTGAATTTTCAAACGTAATCCATCTCACCCACAAAAATCACTCGATTATACATAACTGGGGCTTCCCACAACCATAGAGACAGGAATTGAAGTTATTCTTCTACACATTGTGTTTGTCATACTTGTATCGATATCAAATTCCTGGGCTTACTACTAATGAGTTTGTTCTACATTGTAGGACAGCCTCCCCCGAATAAGCTTAGAGAAACAGAGTAGTAGAGAAAGATTTGCTGGGATGAGACTTCCGGACCAAAATAGCTAGCTATTTTACCAAATCAAGCTGATGAAGACACAAACAGCTAGCTATTTTGTGATCTGGTGATATAACTAGCTGCATGTGGCAACCTCTGGCTAATGAAGACAGCAATTTTATGTATGGTTTGTGATGACCACTTTACAAGCTGCCAACTTTCTTGTGATAGATTGATTTCAATTTTCACGAAAATTTTGTATTTTTGTTTTTAAATGATGAATAAAGAATTGAATCAAATTGAAATTAAGATAATTAGTAGAAAATAGCACATGATTGTATTGTGCAATTCTCCGTACCACATATAAGGGTAAATTGTCCCACAATGCATCAGTGCATCCAGCCTCATACACAAGGACACAAGACTGGTAGCAGACATGACTGGAAACAAATCCGGATGAGGCTGCTCGGTGCATCATGGGAAGATTTCTCCTTGTATACGGTATAGATAAGAAACAACTACACTTCACCTTTGCATTGGTTTACGTAACCGTCATGATACACATTAACGATACTGGTACGATCAAGACCTATTCCTATGTCACACACCTCGTCATTGAGATTGTCTATCTCTATCCTACGAGTTTAAGGATACCCTACATGAACATGTGCGTGTAGCGCTTCACTGACGTCTTGATCGCCATGGTAATTGCAATCCCACACACGTCGCTAGGTTAAAGGGCTTGTAATCATGGCAGTCAGTAATTCTGCCGTGACGACAGCTCCATTTCTGGTTTGATTTCAAAATCACAGGAAGAAATTATCTCCAAATCACATCATCTTTGAGATCCTATTAGATTAGTGTCCGTAAGGACAGCAGGACGGTTCTGCCAAAATCACATAATACTTTATATTTCTCACTAGTATCCTTTAACTTCAATTATAGAGATGATTAATCAAATTTACACTCTTGGAATGCCCCTGGTCATTATATAGATCCCTGGATGATTTATACAACAAATCTCTTACTGATGAAATCTAATTCTTGCAAATCTAATTAAAGCGATGAAGCTAAGCTCATTGTTCATACTGTCATGACTTGGAAATGTAGCTCTAGATAATTATTAATAAAGTGTGGGTTTTATATAGATAGTTATGACTCTTTCACTGATTTGGAAGAAAGGTATGACAAAAACATTAGAAAAATTTAAGTTTAATTGTCCTATTTCATCTAAGACATACTGACTTGATAAAGCAAAAATATAGTTGGTTAATTATATCTCTGCACTACAAGTCTCTCCTTATTCTTTTGCTTTTAAAATGATTTTAATGAGGACGTTAAGTCAGTTCTTATCAAATTGTTATCAATATCTTTTCCTGATTATTTAACTCTCAGTCAATTGAACTTAATATCAGCTTGAGAATTTCTGTTTCATCTCTTCTCCTTTAATTTGAAAAAGAATAGAAATGTGGTAACAGTGACGCTTCTTATCTCAAACCACAACCAGAAGTGATTTTGACCCAATTGCCAGTTGATACTTGTATGCATACTTTTAAACAAAACTCCATTTCTTTGAACTTTTCATATTTTCCGGCAATAACAGTATTAGGTTCGATCGTATGTATCATTTCACTATATCAAAATAATAAGCTTTAGTGTGAGGACTATTTTTGTGCTTTTTAATTTCTCTACAAGGCCTACAGAATTTCAATTTGAAAATTATGATTTGTAACTTAAGCATTCATGCTATGCAACTTAACTTCTGTACACTTCTCATATTTGCTGGCAATAACAGTGTTAGGATCGACCACATTTTTAAAAATCCACTATAACATTACAAGAATTAGGTATCATATGATGAGTGTTTTTGCACTGCCAGCCTCTCAAATTTCCTGTTGGAAATGATGGTTTATGAGCTTGATTCCACACAGCCTGATGTAATTTAGTCCCAATTAAGGCTCTCAGTCCCACAGGCAATGAAGTGTGTTAGGATTCACAGGGGAAAATCATTGTATGGTACCCAGAGAATTAATGATTCTTCATACATTTTAACCACTGCAGCAGATTCACCTCTCACTGTATAGTGATACCTTTTTTCAATGCCTTTGATTTGTCATGCCAGATTCTTTTTTTTTACATTTTTTTTGGGATTTCCTGTTTTTAAAATGAAAAACAGACATATAAAAAAGAATGTTCTTTAACATCTAGACTTCCATTTTTTATAAGGTTTCTTTGGATTTCCAGTAACGTTCTCGTTTTTTATTTTTGACAGAACACACAGGATGTATCTTGACAACTAATGAATGCTACTGTTCTTAGGAAGAAGTGTAGATGTTGAGGACAGACAATCAAACAATGCAAGCCAATACTCGACCGAAGAAGTGTTTCTCAAGGTGAATCTGTCACTTTCCTTTATGTAATGCAGCATTTGGAAAAGGTCCATGCATGTATAAGCCTATGTATATGCACAAACATTTCAAAAGACACACACAATGTAGACTTTGGGCTGTATTCACAATGATGGGTTAACTTAGACCACATACTAAACATAGACTAACTTTATGGGGTGCAAAATAGTCCTTCGATGCTGTCACAAAATCACAGAATTACAAAAGTGGGTGATTTTAATAGTTATGTAGTCTAACTTAAAATACCATAGTGATTCCGAGGACAAAATCAATTATACTGAATCAATAATAATGTTTTATGTTGTTTAATTTATTTGGTGTCCCATAAAGAAAGTATAGATTTACAGTAGTACACTAATTAAAACCCCTGTTCAAAATACAGTGAGGCCTTCATATACAAGTTTCTTTAATACATGTTTCAATGGTAAACCTTGCTAAAGGGAAACAAAAAGTATGGTCTTTATAGGCAGGTGGTCTATTTATAGAGTTGTTTGCTTCAGCAGCTTTCACTGCAGTACAAATAATGCAGCGGTGCATACTGATACAGCAATACAACGCTTACATTATAAACAGCAGTTGTAACAACAACAGCAGACCCAGCTTTCATCTTTCCCCAGTACAATTAATCGGTAATGGAGAAGGCAGACACCACATGTCACATCGAGTGACAATTCACATGGGCGCAACGTGACGAAACCGAGGGGGAAAGTGATACGGTGCGCTGCGATCAATAAACTCTGCTGGAAAGAGAATATTGTAGAATTGGATCAGTTTCCCCTGTGTGATTGCCAATTTAAACTCTGTGTATGAGTGGCATACATGTACATGTGTGATACGAGGCTCTTGTTTGAAGTGTTCAATAATTCATCGAGCAATTTAACTGATTCAGCACTAGATGCATAAATAACATATGTTCTACGAAATTCTGATTCACAAAGGTAGAGTATGGGACAATATTTTGCAGAATTAAAATTCAAAGTCTTTCAACTATCATGCAGAGACGCCAAGTTCAACAAAATGGTATGTGTGAGATTTCATGACTCGGCGTCTCGGCGCTAAGGAATAGAAAAACATGTAGTGGAATTATATTGCCTACTACTCATTAACAATATACTTGATTTATCAAAGGGTCATCTGTATGTAAAATCTAGACCTTGCACACCATTACAAGGTAACTGTTACTTTGCAACTACAGCTTTCACTACCCGGTATGTGATTTCTGTGTATCATTTGTGATAAGTGCAAGAATGATTCAATGGCACATAATGAGTTAATAAGTTCCCTTTCAAAGAAGGGAGTCAACCCTCATTAAAAAGTTGATTGGTATCAAATGAATGCAGAGCAATCAGTGAGGTAGACTGGGGATAATTTGAGCTAAATTTGATATAACAAGAATGTGGTGCGTTCATGAAACGACATTGAATATTGCACGTTTTGTCTTCTAATGACGTACAACAACATTGGGCGTTGGTTTGTATGTGTCTTATGCCCAAAGACAAGACAATAACAAGTCTATTTATATGAGTTCTATGTCATTGTTAATTTCCATGTACGCAACAGCTCAAAGGAATTGGCATAGGGAAAGGAAAAGGGAAGAAAGGGAAGGGGCCGCAGTTTTAAACCGTGGTGTATTTTATCCAATTCAGCATGAAACACAATGCTTTAGCCTAAAAAGCATGTTTCATGCTGAACTGGACAAAATATACCACGATTTACAACTGTGGCTCCTTCCCTTTCTTCCCTTTCCCTTTCCATACATGTCAATTCCTTTAAGCTGGAGTTATTTTAATGGTCAAATAAATAATAATAATAATGATGAGAATAGTAAAGATGCCTTTTTAGCACATGAAGGAATGGTCCAAAAGCTCTTAATTGCCTGATATCTCCACACACATTCATGTATGCCACTATGAATTTAGCATGTCATCATGGAAATCAATTAAAAAATAATTTGTAGGTGGCTACCTGTTCAAGCATTAAGTCATAATATGAACACCTTGATCTATGTTCATTATCATCTCCAATCTTTTTAAATTTATATTTCAACCTGTTGTCCATGGCTAGATTTTCAGGCTTCATGAGCCCTGGCCCATGCAGTTATGTTGTCAGGAACTACAATAACCAAAGGGGTGTGGCTTAATTGCACCCCAGAAGGATTTTTTTTTTCATAGCATGTCTATTGTCCATACAGCAGATTACATGGAAGTTGTCCTGCTCAGTATCCGAGTGAAGAAAGGCCAGCTCACAATGTTGAGAAAAGTCTCTCTCCTGTCTTGATATCTTGTAATTTATTCATGCTCTTAAACAGTGGGAGAGTGCATGTATATCCTGGTAAACAAGATGGTTCGCGAACCACGAGTCTCGCCTGATTTCACAATCAATATTTTTCAAATATTTTTTTCAAACTTTTTGACCCCTAGATGACCTTTGACCCCATCAGCCTCATAAAGAGACACATGTGGTATTATCCAAGGATCATTTGAACCAAGTGTGATCACAATTGATGCAGAAATAAAGAAATGAAAGCAAGTCAAACAAGAACTTTGAGAAAAAATGATGCAAATTGCCTCATATCATTTGACCTTTGACCCTAGATGAGCTTTGACCCCATCATCCTCATGAAGACACATGTGGTATTATCCAAGGATCATTTGAACCAAGTGTGATCACAACTGATGCAGAAATAAAGAAATGAGAGCAAGTCAAACCAAAATTTTGAGAAAAATTGTGCACATGGACTTATATCATTTGACCTTTTGACCCCTAGATGACCTTTGACCCCATCATCCTCATGAGGACACGTGTGGTATTACCCAAGAATCATTTGTACCTAGTGTGATCACAAATGATGCAGAAATAAAGAAATGAGAGCAAGTCAAACAAAATTTTTTAGAAAAATGATATTTTTGTAACAGACCAACAGACTAACAGACTAACATAACAGGAAAAGTGATTACTAGGTCTCTACCGAACTTCGTTCAGATGAGACAAAAACACTGTAGGGTTTCCTTACAGTATACGTCACAAATACGTCACATGTATTCAGCAACGCAAATAATTTCTGTGGCAGTAAATCTCTCTAAATTTCCTGCAAGTGGCATATTACACTTACTTTATTTTTACAAAGCATTTAAAAACCTTCATGCTGCCATCTGGAACCTGTCCTATAAAGAATTGTGATTGATATCAATCATAAGGAGCCTGTGTGTTAGAGATAGGGCATGGGACTTGCAATTGATTCAGATCACTCATAACTGTTTATGAAATAGGGCCCTAAGCAACCTACTACTCATCCAATTTATAAAGCAAACAGAAATACTTGCAAGGGCTATTTTTCAAAGCCTAATGTTCTGAATCAAACACATTACAGTTACTAGCCAATTAGCCAAGCTATACTACAAGAACAAAAAATATTTTCACAAGGGCTCTTGTTTTACTCGCAGGGGCACTATCTTAAGCACTTGGGGGCTATACATAGCCATATAGCCTCCCCCCCCCATATACTTCTGTTTTACACAGTTGTAGACACACATCCCATTATTATTGCTACATGTACATAACTAAAAATAGCTAACTCGCATCTGCATTTTAAATAAAATAAATTAGGGTTGTCTTTATAATTCATCAAACAAAAGCCCCGTTGTTATTTGATCATTTGATTATTAATGGACAATGAGCTACTTACTAGTAGCTAATGAAATTGCAATTAGCTCGTTTATTTGCAAACAGCACGGGAGTGCCCTTTTGGGGAGCAGAATGGGTCATTTGTTGAAAGTTTCCACTGATGAATAATTTTAGGCCTTATAATTTCTGATTATGATCTCAACTGTACATAATGCTTTCTAGTCATTTGAACCAGGTTTCAATTGATTTATGGATGTTTGCATATGGATTCAAAAATTTGTAAGGGTACGATCAATGGTAAATGCTGGAAAATGTTAATGTGTAAAATGGTTATGCTTTAAAAACAAAATATTAAAATTTATTAAATTGTACATAATGTTATGAATATTCATGACATACCCCCTTTTTTGATGTATTAAGAGCCCCATGCAGTGGATAATGGTCCCTCCGGGCAAATGATCATGTTACCCCTATTGTGAGAATGGCCTCACCTGACCACAAGAAGAGAGAACGACTCCACCACAAAAGCTGGGATACTGTGCGTGGTTCCTCACTCTGTTTTGCCACACATCAAAGGCATCACCAGTCTTTTCATTCTCTCTTCCCACAATCAATTATAAACTGTATGGGACTCTTGATTTAAAAAAAACAGAAGTATATTCTGTGGGGGCACCACAAATACCTGTAAATGCCATATTTGTATGTGTAAATTAAAGCAGAATCATTAGCAATCTCCTTTCCATTCATATTTTGAAGTTGTGTTCATGAAATCCACTACGATATTTATTCAGACTTTGCTCGACATCCTTCTGGCTAAAGCTATCATTTCAGATGGCTAATACCTCTAAATACCAACCAGATTACTTGTAGAACCAAAGCATGCATAATAAACGACAATATAATGTCACGTGCAGTATTCTACACCTGCATAAATAAAGTATTGAACTACGAGTTAAGGAAAACAAACTATTTTGTTTCCTGTGGTTGCTTTCTGAGAACAAACTTTAAGTTTGCATGATATCAGTCCAAAGCTCTTACTCCACATGGTTAATACACATGAAATCGATTACTTGCGGAGTGACAGCATGCATAATAAGTAAATATTTCATATGCAGCACTCAGCCCTGTAAAAAAGTGTTGAACTTCGGATCATGATTATGAACTATTCTTTGCCTTGCGTTGGTATTCAGAAAAGAAAGTGAAGTTTTGGCTGAAATTTTAAGTGAATCCTGTCAGTACTAAACCAGGAAAAGGCCATGTACTTTATATTACACATGTCATGCACCCATGGTAGTGGGAGGGTAAGTGTCCTATGATTCATACCTGTGATTACCCTATTGGTGCATTTTTAATGTTTTTTTTTTAGAAGTCAGTTTTCAAAATACCAACTCACTGCATGAAGATAGTTTTGGACATAAGAATAGCTCCCCTCTTCTGAGAGCTGTTTTTGGTTTGGTCCTAGGGGCCCATCCTCTATATGGCAGGGCCCACCATCTGGGCACCCATTAAAACAAGTGTGAATTAAAATGGCAGTGCCACACTGCAGTGCCATTCTGAAATCAACGGATGTTCACTGCTGTTCTTATGTAGAGAGTGCATTTAAAATGCAATGTGATATCATTGCACATGTAGAGCATGGGCTCTTTGCAAATGATTAAAGTAATGAAATAGAGACTGTGACAGGTCTGCCTTGCAAACACATCTTTGGATGAGTATTTGGTCGCCATATTTGTCAATCTTAAGCAATATTTACATAATTTATATACCGGTATATTGCAAAATGTCAGATTACTACCTGAACCCCTCGAGGTGCACTAACACGCCCCCTCCCCTCCTCCCCCTCCCCCCATCATACTAGTACCATTAGATTCTTCGTTGGAATGTACAGTACATATAACATAACTATGAACTTACGATTAGAACATCTCCAAAACTGGGTTAATTACCTTCGACCCGCGAGTATATGTGGAGAATTTATACCACCCAATGTACACATTCATCCATTCCCAGCATGCCTTGCAATGTCAACACAGAGCGCTCTTCACATCCTTTCCCGGCCCGACAGATTTATTTGCACTACATAAATTAGCCCTCTATATACAGTGCAGAAGTACATGTACGTACTGCGCCAAAATGTGTTAGATGTACACTGTGTACTGCACGTAGGTGGAGCTAGCTGAGGGTTATAGCACTGTAGAGCTGAGGACATCCTAAGAAAAGTGCTCTACATGTACACTACAGCTCAAAGGAATTTGCATAGAGAAAGGGAAAGGGAAGAAAGGGAAGGAGTTGCAGTTTTAAACAGCGGTATATTGTCCAGTTCAGCATGAAACACGATGCTTTAGCCTAAAAAGCATCATGTTTCATGCTGAACTGGAAAAAAAATACAGCTGTTGAAAACTGCGGCTCCTTCCCTTTCGTCCCTTTCCCTTTCCCTATGCCAATTCCTTTGAGCTGTAGTGTACTCCTCTTCTTTCTATAATTACAGAAGTGGGGTGGAAAGGGGTGAGGGATTAGCTGCTGTATAATGGTAACAGAGAACATTCTTTATCCTAAAGAGATGTAATTGTGTGTTAACATTTTGTGCAATTCTAGCACATTTTTTTAAAGGTAAGGGGAAAAAAGTGGACGATGGAACCTGTAGTTCGTGGAGTGCTATTCTGACATGAGCATGGGACCCATTCTAGGTTGATCACTAGGGGGAAATCATGTCAAAATAATACATCTTTAAGTGAATACATGCATGAATGCGGGCATTAAGATCACAGTGCTTACTAGCTAGTGAAATTTTACTAACTTGTGTGTGAATGCATGCAAGAATCAGTGATATTTCAACCCAACAGTCAGGATCTCACTTAATCATGCGTATGAACACACCTACTATCACGCACACATGTTATTAAATACAAAAAGAGCACAGTACCAATGAGACTTCATAGCTGGTGTACACCTATGGCTCAGTGCCCATGGTTACGGTAAGGCACGTCAATGGAGGTCATTTTGCCCTCTGGTCTACTGAAGATATGAACACAGCACTTAATTGTACCCCATTTATCCTCTCAGTCCGATTGGTGATCATCTGTGTTGTACTTGGGGACTTTCATTGTTTGGTTCTGACTGGGTAAACCCTTTATGTGTTAGACAAAATGCTTCTCTATGGGCATTTTGTATATTATTACGCTAAAATTCATCAATGAAGATTGAGAAGATTAATGAAGATCGCTAAGAATTTTAAAAACTTATTTCTTGGTTTGAAGTTTATAGGAAAATACATAACTTATAATTCTATGTTATATGTTACATGTATGTTTATGTGTAGGTAAATGTAGTTATTACAGGAGGAAGGGGGGGGGGAGACATAAACTCATTTCATCCTTGTCTGATAATCCTGAAGTACATTTACCACCTACATGATGAAGATATGTCCAATGCCCTCACTGGAAATGGGTGATAGACAAAAATACCTAGTTTAATCCCTGATCTTTAAATAGAGAGAGCAGTGCAAAGGAATGGTTAATTTCACCCACAAATGTACACACTTTGTCCTTGTACAGTAGTGTAGGGGAAATCCTATTCAATGATTTCTTTATTTGTTTGATTTCTTTTACCAGCAATCACTGTCATTTCTATTTCCAGCAGTACTGAGGATGCCATCTAAAAATTTAAAAATACGGCCTTGCTTTGATCTAGATCAGACATTGCATGGATGCACATATATGGCATTGCTCTGATCTAGATCAGACAATATTTAACTTGTGCATTGCGTGGACACATATTTTGCTTTGATCTAGATCAGACAAGTTTTTCTTTGCACATATGGCATTGCTCTGATCTAGATCAGACAATATTTAACTTGTGCATTGCATGGACACATATTTTGCTTTGATCTAGATCAGACAAGTTTTTTTTAGTTGGGCATAACTTTACAAGGGTGTTGATTCTTGCAGTGTGTGAAACGTGACAAGCAACACTTTCAGAGCAATCATTATGGGTTATTATCATCCATCATAATCATCATCATCTCTTCCAGCGTGTCATCTTGGACGTCTTACACAACCTTTACCTTTAATGACGTACAAAGTGCTTCATTAACCTAATTTTTACAACACGCACGACGGTAGTTATCTGTGCCCACTCAGGGTGTGTGCGTAGAGATGGGTGGGGGTGGCAAAGATGAAGTTGATTTCTCTAAAAGAGTCTAAATGTCACTATAAATCCAACAATTTTCATGCGAGGTAAAATCCATTTTTTCAAGAAAACTGGACCATCGGCTGTCACACCTATAGCTAATGATTGCTCTTTAATGTCATGGTTACATCGGTATTCATAAGTGCAAGTGAAAATACCTCAATTACATTTTCCATGGAAATAACAACCCAATCGCACTAACTTTACTTAATTTTCTCATGATTCTAATAGCTCATTTTTTCTGTAACACCTAAAACAAATTTTATATATGATTGAGACAGGAAAAAATGATTAATATCAAAGAAGTAGAAATTACTGAGTACCTGAATGCACGAGCATTAGGTGAGATTATGTACAGTTTGTATTGATTAAAAGGCTTTAATGAAATTCCATCTTCAAGGGGGGTTACACAAATATAAGCTGCCTACGCCATGGAATTAAAACATCATTGGGTAAGGCAGATTCCATTCATGTAAAGTAACTGACCCATGAACGGCCTGCCAAACATCACTACGTGCAAGGCGCAAGCAGATAGATAAAGTAGAGAGAGAATAGAATACTTTTGATAATAACTTGAGAATGTAATTTCAGCACTAGCCTTATATCAAGGTGTAATTACAAACAAATGTACATTTAGAGACATACTACAACATATAAGTAATTTCCATTTTGCAAAAAACAAGTGGCTTATTTTGTTTCCAGTCAAATAAAAAGTAGTATGCAAAAATTGTTTCTGCTGTTAGAGAAAAAAAAAACTATAGCAGTAACATGAGTAACCATTTTTTTTTTAGGAAGTAACATAAGAAATCTGACAAGGTCAGACTAGCCTTAATATCATGTGTTGCTGAGGTCATGTATCCATTAGCAACAAGCTGAGCAATGTTTTGTAATGCACTCAAAAAAAGTACATATAAGGAACTAAATGTTATATCAAGCAACTCATAGAATTTCTAATGTATATCTAGTATTGGACAGATGAAGTTTATTCACAAGCTACTATGGATGCAAAAATATGAGTAAAAAAAAGTATTATCAATTTGGTACACATTATTTTCATAAAACTTTCTCCCACCTGACTCTCTAATACGGCATTTCTGCTATTGAAATTAATTAAGTTTCTATTCCTTTTTATCCCATTTCAATCATCAATTAATTTCCGAATTGGAAGTAATACTAAGCAATGAGTAGATCAAGTGCCCACGTGAATGCCAATAGACCATTTTCTGCTCAGCCTGCAAGCTCTCTGACTTTAATCATTCATATATGCCATGTCTGCTTCTATAAAAATATGCAGCACAAGAGCTATTATCCTCTACCATGGGAACACGCTCCAGAAACTATAGCTGAAGGACACATTCTATATGATCAGTACTTTAAACTGTGTTGTTGCCACACGAGAAGCATCTCTAGGGAATTGGTGCTCACTATACTATTGAAAAAATACGCACCTGGTAAAAAAGGAGTTAAAAATCTCTGTCCCTTAATTATGCATAAGGATGGATACCATACATCATGTTTCTTCCGTACTTTTGCCACAGCGTTTGAGGCTATGCTTATAATTATGTCTATAAAAATGCTGGCAAACAGAAAATAGAAGAGCCACAAGCACCTTTTCAATAATGGTGTGGAGAAGATGATTAAATATTCTTCTAGGGGGGATGTTACGGACAGACCTTGCAAGAGTCATGTTTGCCAGAGCTTGCTTACTAGGCTGTGGAATGCGTGGACACAAACGAGTCTGTTGACTACAGTATGTCTGGTAACTAAATTGCGTTGTGTGAGCTTAAAGGTAGTATACTGTACTGGGAAGACAAAAATGCCTTCAAAAGGTGATCGCGAGCAATCTTCTTGGCAATGGTGTTAAATTCATGTATTGTCCATTTTAGAAACTTGCTGAAAGTTACTTGCCCTCATATGATCCACATGTGGAGCAAGTAGTGATTAAATCACAAATCCTTGAAATGTTCGGCCCGAACAATTTGAAGATTTGTGATTTAATCACTAATTACTACAAATGTGGATAATTCTATGGCAAATAACTTTCAGCAAGTTTCTAAAATGGACAATACATGAATTTAAGACCATTGCAAGAAGATTGCTCACAAACACCTTTTGAAGGCATTTTTGTCTTCCCAGTACAGTATACTCCCTTTAAAGCAAGTGGGAAGAGGATGTAGTTTTTGTCACCAGACACGATTGTTAACATGTTGCTTACTGTTAGATTTTCTGGCTTTGTAAACCCTGGTCTAGTAAGGATGTCAAAATTTGCCATGGAACTGCAATAGCCAAAGGATTGTGGCTTAATTGTGTCCTAAAAGGTATTTGAAGTTTATTCATAGCCTGTTGTCTATTGTCCGAACAGCAGATTGTATGGGAGCCATGCTACTTAGTATCTGAGTGGAAAAAAGCCAGCCTGCATAGTATATATATGCAAGCTCAGTACAGAACAGGATAAAAGACTCCGTTGTATCCATGTAAACCACGACCTAGAAACTGGGTTATATTTCCCTATTATGGACAAACCCAGCAAATGTGAGCGAGCGTCAACTTAAATTTTATCAAATGCCTCTGGCCAATGTGTAGCTATATATAGAGAAGTAAGAAATAAAAGAAATAACAGTTTCTACACTTGTAGAAAGAAGTAAAAGTTCATAGTCTTACAAACCATTCTTTCACCATTAATCAATTGTGTGACAGATGAATGGTTCTCTATGGAATTTGTGTCAATTACTTGACTGTAAAAAAAAAAATGTGCGGCTGAAACACTTGAGAGTTAATCACCTTGACATTTACACTGAAAAACGTTTACCTGTATCACCCTGTTTACCACAATCTTTTATGTTTAAATATAACCAATGAAGCCAGAAAAATTATGGACCATACAAAGGACATGGCTTAGTGATAGGGTAGAGTTTTCAGCGCCACATAGTTGCAAAATAGATCGCCGGCTTAGCTAGCCAGATCACAAAATAGCTACTTTAGTTATTTGTGTCTTCATCAGCCCAGTCTAGGTGGAAAACAGCTATTTTGACTGAGAAATCTTCCCCGATAATCTTGGCTATTCAGCAAAATACCTGCTAATTTGCATAACAGTAAGTAATAACAATAACACAAACACATGCATGTCCTGCCTTGAAGAGTCACATCACTATGTGACAAAATTTCAGATTTCAAATTCAAAATGGAATCATTAATGTCACAGTCATTTCTTGAAAAGTTTGCAGTCAGACACTCAGCACAGTGGAAAGCAAAATGCTGGGAAGCAAAATGAAGATAAATTAACATAGTGGTCACATGACTATAGATGCTGAGTGGCTTCACCTTGTTCAGCTTTTATCTGTCTGTATCCTCTTGGTGTACAAGCATTTCAATTTTATTTAATTTTGCTTTCTAAATTGATTTTACCTCATAGCATTATTACATTAGTGTACAGATGTCCCGCTTTTCATGTTTTGTGTGCAGGGCCCCTGTTAAGTCTTCTTACTTTTTAGGGAGGAACACATAGCCTAGCTTCCAGGCTGTTAGGCATTTTCAATCCAAACTACAACATTCAATAAACAGGTCTGGCTGCAGTAGACTATAACCATTCTCAATTCTTTCTCCAGCTCATCTAAACAACCGAGAAAAGAGGAGAATAATACAGTGACTAGTCTAAGAGCAGTAGTCTCTTTTTGTCAGTTCGGATAAAAAATGTCTTACAGCCTGGTAGCCACGCTAAGGACCGGAGTACACACAGGTGCCTCCTAGGGTCGAGCCCTGAGTACATTGTTGCAATAAATGTCAAGTAGAGATTTAGAGGAGTAGCGTTGATACCAACCTTGCTTAGTGACTTGAGCTTGCTCTGCATGATGAGCTCAAAGCGACAGAGTTCGCACCGCTTGGTGTTGGAGCTCTTAATCCACTGCTGTATACAGGCCTGGTGCACAAACTGCAGACTCCCCAGACAAAGGCACGGGTGAATAAGCGGCATCTCCTCCTCCCCCTCACAGTGACAAATCCGACAGATGTCGCTATTGTTCGACATCAATGACAGCGATGACATGAGGGACTCCCGCTTTGGCAGCACGGGCTGCCGCGGCGGGGGATGGTGGCTGTGTCGCGATCCCGGCCGCGATGACAATGACGACGGTTTTGGTTTGTTGCGGGAGGCAGACCCTGTTGAGTGACGGAAGGGGTGCGAGGAGAGGGAGCCGGCGGTGGAGGGGCGGGTGAAAGGGGCGGAGGAGAGGGGCGTGTCCGGTACGGAGCCCGGTAGGTAGCTGCTGGACTGGCAGACGACAAAAGGCATGGCAGCGGTGGCGGTGGTGGAGGGGTAGTGGTTGGTGGTGCTGGTTGTGGCTGGGCTACTCAGGGTGCGCAGCTCTATACGGGTCTTGCTGGTCGCACTGCGGGGGCGCTCTGACGCGGATCTCGTCTTCATCTGTCTGTGACTTGCTGCAGAAGAGGGCTGAGGGAAAACAGGAAGCACAGAATTGCGTTACAATAATATTAATATTCACTATATATATTGTCTAACATAAAAATTTCTAAATGTATGATTGGCAGTTCTTTTTAATTGAAAGGAGGAAAAGGGGGAACTATTGGGAGAAAAAAGTCAACCAAGTGCCCCAATGCAACCAATTTTCTCAAAGTGCTTTACAATATTATTACTCTGGTCATTGGATGCTTGTAAGTCTTTATAACACCTATCTAATCCCAAGGGATCATTTTAGCGTCATGGCAGTGGCCAATATGACCTCTTTATGCACCATTGAGGCAATGTTTGCACTGGTAATACACACCATTCCCACAGGAGAGTATGGAGTCTGGCAAAGAAAGAGTTAAGCGCACTCATTTCATTCTTCCGCGTACCCAATTACACACCTTGGTGGAGAGTGGCGATGTGGGATAAGGACCGTATCTTTCTTAAGGACACAAGTGCCATGGGTGGTCTTAATTGAACCTGGGACCTTGAGATCCCTAGTCACAGTTCACAACCACTATACCACACTATATTGTTTAATGTACACTACAGCTCAAAGGAATTGGCATAGGGAAAGGGAAAGGGAAGAAAGGGAAGGAGCCCCAGTTTTAAACTGTGGCATATTTTGTCCAGTTCAGCATGAAACACAACGCTTTAGCCTTAAAAGCATCATGTTTCATACTGAACTGGACAAAATATTCCGCGGTTTAAAACTGCGGCTCCTTCCCTTTCCCTTTACCTGTGCCAATTCCTTTGAGCTGTAGTGCATTTAAACATAGTTGTTCTCGATTGTTGTAAACACTTCTAAGCAAAGCCTTTAAAACATCCCCCAGATCCTCAAGCTTCACAGGAAATAATCCCTGTACTAGTAAACAACTTCTTCAAAACAAGCGATATGTTCTAGTCTCATCTAGGGTATCCAGAAATGCACTGCTTGGTTCAGTTTGCTTGTTTCATTACATCAGAGTAGCCACTCAAATTGATGAATAAATTAGTGTTTTCCCCATCTGGCAGTAAAAGTCATAATTAGCCATTATTGCTCCTTGATATTTCAGCTAGGGACAAAATCACCTGGGGTTTTAGGGTGATTTAGGAACGACTAAATGAGCGTCTGTCTGTGTGCACATCAAACGATTCCCTGTGAAAATACTATTTCTCTCATACAGTATAATGTGCATGGGGATCATTTTAAAAGCTTTAAATTAAAGCTTGATAAGTGCAGTTTTCACAAATAACATGTAATTTGTTTTCTTCCCACATTTGTTTTATTTCTGTATGCAGTGATAAAATGAGCAGTGACTTTACTTGTAAGCATTTATTGAAGTAATTACCCACTCCCATGACAGCTTCAAGTGAAGTTCTAAAATATGATGTTTATCTGTTCCATACTTATAAATCAAGCTATCAAATATCTTGAATTCAAAGCATTTATTGAAGTATCACCCATTTCTCAGCCTGCTTTTAGCTATAAGGACTTAAAAGAGTACTGAAGTGTGACTTCATTTGAACATATTGTCAAGACAATTGGTTCTAAACTTATGTGGGTAGAGCACGCTTCAGTGATCAAGTTTCATACTGCATTGTCATGTTCATGTTGAAGCCATTATATCTTTAATTCAAAGCATGTATCAAAGTAATTACCGTATTCTACATCAGCCTCCAGTCAAAGTTTCAATACAATATCAATTTCATATTATGAATGTTTCATAGCGCTTGATAATCTTCATTATCAAGTCACTGCGGCTTCTTAAATCACCACGCTACAGACAACGTGTGGTTGAAACTTCAACAACCATGCAAGATGCAATCCTCTTTACGGTAAACAGAAATCTATGGTAATGCAATCTAGGTACTTATTACCAGACTATCAGTTGAGGGACACCATACAGCCTTCCAGTGCAAAAAGAATAAAAGAAGGCATGGATTAATCTAAAATGCCTCTGCAAGATGAGGTGCAACGTGCACGGAGCTCACGTGCACCGACATCACCTCGCCGATGCGCCGAGCAGCTTCTCGAAATGACTAAATCACTGCGGGAGTGTTATATGAACGAGAATCTTATCATTCCAAAGTAGAGCCCATTTCATATCCCGAGGCCATGGAGCCAAGGTTTCGTATCGGCACGTCTTTCTAGGGGAGATGGAGTGGGACATGTATCATGCAACAAGATCACTTAATTACTGAAGTCTTTCACAAAATATGTGAGGAGGAATATGCCCTTGGAGAAGGAGACAGAGCTGATACATCAATCAAGTTTAAGACTTACGTGTATGAGCATCATAAACTGGGCTTAGCATGTAGGAGAGACAGAGTATGGTGTGATGTCATACCAGAATTGTTTCTTTCGAGGTTCATGTTGTTCATTTATTTTTTTTTATCAACAACAGAACTACGCATGTAGCCCCACATGCTCTTTGATATTCTTACTTTAAAAAGAAAGAATCACTGTATTACGCTAAGGCTACGCAGAGGGTAATGTGGAAGATATGACACTGTACGATTGTACATTATAGAAAACTGTTTCTTTTATTGTACATGGGGAGCAGGGGGCTTTTACATTTTGGGGGCTGAATCGCCATGAGCCCCAGTCCAATTTTTTTCAAAGATCCAGGCCACTGACTATTTGCTGTTTTAAAAGGAGTAAAGGTGCTCAGTATGAACTCCATCTGTTAAGTGAGGTTTTAGCCAATTTTCTCCAGAATTATCCTGTAGGCTCAGAGATCCAATAATGTTGACAAATTGAGAGCTGCCATTTTATGTTTGAGTGATTTGAAATCTGCTAAAAATCTCACAGAAACTCCCCCACACGTACCCAAATGATCCCAACAAGGGTCGAGCTCCTGTTAGTTAATCCAAGGTGGTCTATACCCATCAAACTTAACCCTCCTCAGCACAGAAAAAAAACCAAATTATTATCAGCAACACTTTTTGTCAACTCAGCAGAGTTAGATATCTGAAGTTGGCAATTTGAAAGCCCATAGATTTAATTTTGAGTGCCTTGCAATCCTCATGAAGATCACATAGAAAAAAACACACACAACTGATCCCAACAAAGGTTTCGATCTCCCTAGAGCTAATCCCAGGTGGTTTACCAATCACACTTAACCCTATTCAATACAGGAAAAAAAAATCTTAAGCGAAATTTTTGCCAACCCAGAAGACTTATCTAAAGTTAACAATTTGAAAGCCTATGTACAGATTTAATTTTGAGTGCCTGGAAATCCTCCTGAAGATCTCCTAAAAAAACAAAAAGCCCCATAAAAATGATCTTAACAAAGGTTCACTCTCCCTATACATGTAGCTAATCCCAAATGATAAACCGTTATACTATACCCATCACACTCAACCCTTTTCAGTACAGAAAAAACACATTTTAAAAGCAAACCAATTTTGGGCTACATACATTTGTGTGCAGTTCTACGTACACAATCACTTATCTATGTAATTAGTGTGTGTGAGTAGACAGTGATATATGCTTTCCGTGCCTAGCTGGCAACCAGTTATTCATACCATGCACAAATATATAACCATAATATGCACTTAATTATGTACATGCTATCTATCTAGTCAACCTCAAGCATGGTAATGCTATCGTCATGGCAACTATCTCCACGGCTACATGTTGATATATAGTGGTGCTGACCCCTCGTTCAATTTACTTGGGTGATGCAGCGATGCTCATGACGTTGTCACGATTTGGCTGCATGGTTGTTTGGCGGCGGACAGCAGTACCATGCACTTCATCACAGCAAAAATTATTTTATTATTGACAGGGGCCATATTTACCCTTTAGTTTGCTGTGGGAAGGTCACTTATAAATGTAGATCAAGCTACAAGTACACGCACATGTAGCGAGAGAAATTTTAGTTTCAAGAATTATTAATGTTTTAAATGTCTGCATAAAAAATCAACATTTACTGAGATTTACTGATATATTATTGACACTATATTTTCTAAATATGGAGAGTGTACATATATTCTGTTATTTCATGGAAACTTCAATATGTTACACAGTAAAATGTCCTGTTATTTCCGCTCACCTTTATCTCTGTCATCCTCTTCTTCCACCTTTCCCTCTTCCATCTCCTTTTCTTCCTCTCCATTTCCTGTTCTCTTTCATATAATGATCATCCTAAATCTTTAGTGTAATTTTGTTGTAAGACACCTGGCTTTTGAAAGAAGAACATGCAAATATTCTCTTTTTCCTCCTGGCACAGATGCAAACTTACACCGGGCCAAAACTATATAATAATGATGTTTTCTGTACGTAATCAGGAAAAATAAGGAAATAAAATATAGGTGGAAACCGTATTATGCATGGTCTTCTTTCCAAACAGGAAGTTATGTACCTACACTCACGATGATATCAGGATCACTTTTTGTTTGCATTCCAGGGCTTACTTACTTACGGCCCGGAGCCACTAGTAATTTTTTTTTTATACTACTGAGCTGTAGAGTATAAGAAAGCATCTTTTTTACATGGTTTAAGTACCTGCCTGCAGTGTACATGCAGATTGGTACAATATACATTACAGCTCAAAGGAATTGGCACATGGAAAGGGAAAGGAAGAAAGGAAAGGACCCACAGTTTTCAACCGCGGTATTTTTTGTCCAGTTCAGCATGAAACATGATGCTCTTTAGGCTAAAGCATCGTGTTTCATGCTGAACTGGACAAAATATACCGCTGTTTAAAACAACGACTCCTTCCCTTTCTTCCCTTTCCCTTTCCCTATGCCAATTCCTTTAAGCTGGAGTGCACATTGACACATACCTGTACATCCTTACTAATCATGTACAGTGCACATTAAAAATTACAAGAAAAAACAGTGTATCAAGGTATTGACAATGATGTGCACACAAAAATACATTTGGGAATGTGTATACCGGTAGGTTTTATCATTCTAATGTGTATGAACAGTATCAATCATCAATTCAATTTTTGATCCCCCCACAAAAATACATTTGTGTCATCAATTTCCCTAAAAGCGTCTACACGAAAATGGAAGTTATATGTACATAGTGATTAGAGTGCATGTGAGCAAACAGAAATTCTTTTTATATGTGGTTGCAATGAACATTTTGCCTCTCAATATCGTTAATGGATTACACAAACGTACAATGCGTCAGGGGGAAAACAAAACAAAAACATCTGCAGGAGGCTGCTCTTCAGACTGAATGTCATGAAACAATTGAAATTAAACAATGAAGTGTGTTATACCCTACACTGTTAGAAAAATCATGTTTTTTTCACTGGGCCCTTTTGTTATGTGTGGGGGCTGTCTTTTGCTTTTATAAGGAGGACGGAGAAGAAGGAAGAGAAGGGGGAACAGATAAAATAAGAGGTGGAAAAGGTGGAAGAAAATTAGATGAAAGAGAGGAACAGAAATAAGGAAGGTGATGAAGAAAGAGGAGAAAGGAAGAGCAAGTATCTTAATTCATATTTTCCACTGCAATGAGTTTTTGTGCGCAATATCTCTCCAATGAATGACATATTCAATTGTAAAATGGAAAAAAAAATCTTGTCTAAGCCCACATATGTAAATCAGCCCTTTTTGTGCCAACAAGTCTTAATTGAACCAATCCTGCCATGATCCTTATACACAGGAATATTAACTCTTTATTAAGCACCATTGATGAATTTCTGCACAGACAAAATGAAGCAGCAACTTGTTTCTATTTACACAAATGGTTGCACTTGTAAGCAGTGATCACATCAAACTCTGAGTTGATCAAGAATTTTTCAAATGGGTTGATTAAAAATGCAATGTACCTTTTCTTCTTGTCTTATTTGATTGGCACATTTGAGAGTACCCATACAGTATTGCAACATTTATGTTTATGTTTATGTTTATGTTGTGTCTTTCCAACATTTCATACTCCTCTTTAAGCATTAATTTTTGGGATAAAAGTTTTTAAGGCTCACTTCTCCTTTTGTTGACCCCTCCTTCTCATAATCTTGTTTATTTGTCATTTGGGTGTTTTATTTTATAACTTGTTGTATACATGTATTCATGTTTTTGTAGTTTCATGAAATGTTCTTTGTTACTGTATAAATGTTTTTTTGATGAATGAAATATATTGAATTGAATTGAATTAAATTGACTAAAATTGAATTGAATTGATTGAATTGAATTGAATTGAATTGAATGGGATTGAACTTATTTGAATTGATTGAATTGAAATGAATTGAATTGAATTGAATTGAATGGGATTGAACTGAATTGAATTGATTGAATTGAATTTAATTGAATTGAATGGGATTGAAATGAATAGAATTGAATTAAAATGAATTGAATTGATTGAATTGAATTGAAGCTCTGGGCAATATAGCCCCTTTGAAGTAATAAACAATCAAACTTGAATATAAAAATAAGCCCCTGAGAAAACTTAAAAATCCTCATAGCCCATTGAGAGTTCTGGATGTTTGTTTCTTGAGGTCAGGATTGAAAAGTAAGATGATGCTGGCAATTGAACAGAATCATCCTTAATGCATATATTAGTTTCCTTTGGCCAGGTTTCTTGACAGTATTATGCCTTTAGTCACTTTTTTCTGGATGGGAAATTCGGGACTTCGCTGCCAGAAAAAAAAAGTATGTTAAAGTTGAGTAATATAAACATGAATACAAATCAAGCAATTTAGCATTTTCTTGACTTCATGTTTCAGATTAAGAGTTAAGATGATTGTCAGAATGAGATCTCATCCATCAATATCAAACATGGCAGTGTAATCCCCTGGGGAGAGTTCACGCGAATTGCGTCCTGGCTCGCGGCCATCTTGACATCAAGAAGTAGATCAAGGTAAAAGAACGTAAGCATAACATCCTTCTACGTACATGTATGTACATGTGACACTATTTGCTCCTGAACTGTTGCGAGTCTAAGAAAACTGAATAAACATCAATAAGAAAGCATGAGGATTGACAGGGGAGAGCTGCTTTCAGAAGTTACTCAAAAGGTGCGTCTTCATTAGCTCAAGCTGGGCAAAATAGCGAGCTTGTTCTGATCCGGCTAGCTAGCCAGATCACGAAATAGCTAGCTATTTGCGTCTTCATTAGCCAGATCAGGCAAAATAGCGAGCTATTTGGTCGAGAAAATTTCCCAAGAAATCTTGGGCTAGATGGAGCTAGCTCGAGCTAGTTCGCGAAATAGCTCGAGCTAGTTCGGAGCGTCTTCATTAGCCTGAAAATTTCTCGATCCCGGCATGCATCAGCGCCCACGAGGCATTGTTACGTAATAGGTTTTTACACGTGCGTGAATGCGAGCTCACAACCGAAGCCATGCGGTCATGGCCTATTCCTGTCGCACACTGCTGGTATGTGCGAAACTCGGGATAATTTATGCAACCCGAGCTCGAGCTTACGTATCCCGAGTTTCGAGCTAATGAAGACGCGATTGCAACTTCAGGCTAGTTCCCCGGATCAGGAAAATAGCTCGCTATTTCGTCTGATCGGGCTAATGAAGACGCACCTAAAAAGACCTGTTTTTGAGGGATTTAACAAAACAGCATTTTAAGCAGGGGTAGTTCTGCAACCTTGGACGGGGGGGGGGGGGGGGGGGTCTCATTAACTCTTTATGCACCACTGAGATATTTTTGCACTCAGTATTTCTGGTAATATCCACACCATTCCCATAGGGCAGTATGGAGTATGGCAGAGGACTTATTACATGTATGTTGACAGCCTAACATGTTCCTGATCTGAAAGTAACAGATGAAGCTATGCTGTATAAGACTAATAATAAATTGCTTGAATTGCAGTTCATACTTATGCTTTCATTTCATGTAATATATCAGTAAGCTCACTTACAATTTGACTGATTATTGTGATAATGTGCAGATGAGACCGAACTTTTTGAATATAACAAAAAACTCTTTTGTCCTAGTTTTCCCTTATCTTATAAAAAAAACTCTCTAGTGTTTCGATTTTTTACTTCCAGATGTGACTATTATTGTCTTTCTGCAACCACATTTTTTTTTAGTAAAGTCTACAGTGTACAATTTAACTTAAACAACAATGTTGTTACTTTTTGCCTATATTTATTCTCACTTTCTCACATTTCATAATAATATATCCATGAATGATTTATATTTCCATCTTGAAATGCAGCTGACAATTATTTGTATTGTTGCTCTGATATGTTATGGAAACTTTCATCCAGTTAAAAAAAAGGAAATTAAGTCTATGAAAATATTCTTGTAATAAGACTCCAAATATTTAATTACATGTCACTTCTTGACATATATCAGGGACAAAAGAAGTATGTGAATCAGATCATTACTTCAGGACAAAACAACATCCATTATGCTTCACACATGTCACTCCACAAGATGACACTGATGGATGTGCACAAGGTGCATTTGGGTGTTCTTCATTCATTTCTTGTTTTGTTTTCATCCCGATTTATACAACAGGAAATATTAAATGACATATCATCAGGATTACTGCAAGAACATTAATTAATGAAATGTCACAAAACATGCTCCTAAAGCACTTCACATTCTTTGACTTTATGATGTTTAGATTTCATCTTGATTCAAGTTGTACTTATTGAGAAATTATTTTTCAAAAGTGTTAAATGTTTTCTTGGAACACCTACCAGTACTTGACTACATGTAGAAGAAATTACCAGTAATCAAACACCAAACAATTTCAAAGTACATGCGCTTAGGGGAGGAATACTTGGAATAACAACAACAACAATTTTTCTGGCTTCCCACATTGGCTCATGAAAAAAAAACACCGCCGGTTACCATGGAGACACAATTAACAAGAGGTTTGGAAGGGCCAAAGTTCAATGTGCGGGCGGAGGAAAGGTGAAACCCCACAAGCTCAGGAGCACTTTCCCCCCCAACAGAGAAATGAATTTGTTGTGTACAACTGGGCACTGTGCAATAATGCAATCATTTTGAACGATTGTACTGTATTAGCACAAACTGGTGGTACATCGCAGAGCTGGTGATTATTGCTGTATATTTGAGATTTGCTGCAAACTGCACATACATAAGCGTGCAACATGTAGGTATAGGGCTTCAATGTGATGTACACATTTCATATAATACTTGCTATTGATATGCTAGGAGATTTTTATTTTTTGAAAGAGCAAACTGACTTGTACTTTTCATTATCCCTCTCTCTTTTTCTCCCTCCCTCTCTCTCTCTTTCTCCTTCTCTCTCTCACTCTCTCTCTCCTCTCTCTCTCTCTCTCTCTCTCTCTCTCTCTCCCCACCCCCATCTCTCTCTCATACCCCTCTCTCCTTCTCCCTCCCTTTCCCATTATAGAGTTTTTACAATATTTAAGAGTTTAATATGTACACACATTAGGAGATTGAGCCAAGCTACTTTCCCAAACAGACTGTTTGTTTGTTGCTACATGTACATGCAAACATATATGTACAGCTTTCTCTCGATACAACGAGCACGGATATAACAAGGTTTCGTTATAACGAGAGAAATCTCTTGGTCCCAATAGTTTCTACATGCAAACATATGGTGCACCCAGTTGCTTATAACGAGCACGGTTATAACAAGATTTTGTTATAACAAGCTTATTCTGTTGACCCCAAGATAAACAAAAACATAACAATTGCGTCCCATTACAATGAGGAAGGAAAAATCGACGACGAGCTAGCCGAAAACAATCTTCTCAAAAGATTGAAAACATGGGAAAACACCGACACCGCAAGGAACCAGACACACATCTCGTAATACACGTCCACACAACGCGAGCATGTGCACAGTTTCTGATACATCACTCCTTTGCACAGCGTGTACATTAAAAGCATATGGTTTGCAAGTCCGATTTCATCACGGCAATCAATGATACGGCGCCAACTGAATTGGGGGTGTCTAATGAGCAGCGATTGATTGGGTTTCTTGACAAAAACAAATGTGATCTCAGACGGGTGAAGAATATTTCACACACTATATAACAATGAAAGAATTGAGATCATAAAATATTCTTCTTTACATTAGAATATCGCTGGAAATCATAATCACGATATAATATAAATATGCAGGGGCAGTGTTAATCTTCTACATGGAACTCCCTCGTAATAATTTTGGAATGACCCACAAAGAAAGTGCTGATCATAACGGTGTTGCTACGTCGTCGCAAACCTATCAGACGAGCGAGACGCTCTTATCTAAATCCACCTTCCACTTACTTCCCGGCCGTTCGGCTCGTTGCGCTGCCCATCAACTCATTTTGACCAGTTTGTTTACTGCAAAACAACACCCATCGTATCTGGAATGGCGTATACCGGTAGTTATTGCATGCAATTAGCTATTAAAACGGCAAAAATATATCAAGGTCGGATGATGTGTTGAGCAAAAATAAATGCCCTTTTCAGCTTGAAAACATATTTTTCCAATCGTTTTTCCTGTTTGAAAACGCATGTTTCCAATCCCTTTGTTCAGTTTGATAACACATGTTTCCAAGACGGCTATGGATATCAAAAGATAGTAAAACACGAAGAATAAACAAGCACACATGTTTCAATGTATTTTATTGTTTTTTATTCTGTTTGGATACAACGAGGTTTCGTTATAACAAGGAAAAAGCCCTGGTCCCGACGACCTCGTTATATCGAGAGTAAGCTGTACCTGTCATAGTATGCTACCTCGGAGATGTCTATTTTTTTAAAAGTTTATTCTAATTTATACTGTGTATTATCTTTCTCTTTTCCACCTCTCTCTTTCCCTTCCCCATAAATGTTTTGCAATAATAAGATATGTACACACATTAGAAGACTTACCCAAGCTACTATATTGACAGACTGTCTTGTTTATTTAATCTTGGATAGTGGAACAATATTGCAAGAGCTCATGGTCATTTATCTGATAAAACGAGCAATAAATCCTCTGAAATTGCCATCCACTGCTATAATGCATGAATGAAACATACTTTTAGGATTTAATATGTGATTAGCATGAATTGTCCAGCACCTTCTTGTTTTTGATCATGAAACCGAAAGAGCACATAGAGAAATATTTACAGAGCCAAATTGAAGAATGTATCTGAGATTGCTGTGACGAAAGAATGATTGGAATGTCAGAAAAATATTTGTTTTTTAATATCCCGTTAGGATAATAAGAAGGAGAAGAGAAGAAAGGTGGAGATGGAGAAGGAGAGGGCACAGAGGGAGAAGGAGAGGGCAGAGAGGGAGAAGGAGGGGAGGGAGTAGGAGTGAGAGAAAGAGGAGGAAAATGAGGAAGGAGAAAAGTTGATTGAGGTGGAAGTAGGAGAGTGAAAAAGGAAGGAAATGAGGGGGGGGGGGGAAGAGGTGAGATGAGAGGGGAAAGAAGCAAGAGTTTGGGGAGGGGGGCAAAGGGAGACAAGTAATGAAGAGATCGATAAAGTAAAATAGGTGAGACAGAATAGAAAGGGAAAAAATGAAGAAGAGGGAGCAGGCAGAAAAGAAGATTATAGCAGGAAGAAATCGAATGGAAGATGGAAGATAATGGAAAAGGAAGAGGTAGGGAAAGAAAAAGAGGATGAAGACAAGGAAGCCCTACAAATTAAAAAAGTAGGAAGAGGAATAACAGAAAGTTGAAGAGGTAGAAAGGGCTGAAGACAAGGAAAGAAGATGAGAAGAGGGAGATTGGAGAGAAGGAGGTAGAGAAAGAGAAGAAGGGAAGTGAGGGAGAGGAGTGCAAATATGAAGAGAAACAGGGTGGTGGTGGGCAGGTGGAAGACAAGGAGGAACAGATGGACAAGGAGGTGGAAGAGAACGGGGAAAAGGAGAAAGAAAAGAAGGATAATAAGAAGGAGGAAATGAGATAAGGATGTTGAAGAAGGAGGATAAAGAAGAGATAAGAAAACTGTGGTGGCACGTGATGTGGAAGATGAGGACATACCTACTGTATATAAAAAGGAGGGAATGGAAAAGAAGGCAGAGACAGGGGGGGGGGGGAGATATATAGGACAGGGAAAGGAAGCAAATTAGGAGAATGAAAGAGAAAAGGAAGAATTCGAGATTGGAATGGAGTAGAAGAATGACAGGGAGAGAAGAAAGAAGAACATGGAGATTTGAGAAGGAAGAAAAGAGAGAAGAGGAGAAGGAAGAAAAGGAGGGGAAGTGGAAGGATGAAGGAGAAAAGATTGAGATGAAAGAAGAAAGAAACAGGAGATAAGAAGGGAGGAAATGAAGGAGAAGAGAAAAAGAAGAGGAGAATATGAAGGATGAGGCTCCAGAAAAAAAAAAGAAAGATGATAAAGAGATGGATAAAGTAGAAAGATGAAGTAGAAGAGAGGGTCACACTAAAAAAAAAAAGAGAGAGGATTAAGAAAAAGAATACGGAACTAGGAAATAGAGTAAACAAGAAAAGTTAGGGGATGAAATGTAGAAGAAAGAAATAGATGTGGAAGAGTACAGGCTGTTGAGGTTATGGAGGAAAGAAGAAGAATAAAAGTAGATGGAATAGGATGGAGAAGAGTAAGAGGAGAAAGGGGGGGGGGGGGAGGAAGAAACAATGAAGGTGGGGCAAGATTAAGAACAGGATAAATTTAAAAGGCAGAACAGGACAGAAAAAGAGAGATGGAAGAGAATATGGAGAAAATATGGGAATGGAAGCGGACCTGAAAATGGGAGAGGACCTGAAAATGGGAGAGGAGGAAGGAAAAGATGGTGGTACATGGTGTACAAGAAATGGTCACAAAAATAAAAGAGGAGGTAGAGGGTGAAAGCATACGAGAAAGGGAATGGGAGGTGAAAGGGATGAAAGAGAAGGGGTGGGGGGTGGGGGGGGGGGGGGGGTGGGGGAGTAAAAGCCAAAGAAGAAAGGAGTACTTTATCTCTTTTTAACTTCTTGCACAGTATGTCAAACATTATCACATGACACAAACTTTACAGTTCAGCTAGGTAAATTCGGGTAAGACACAGAGGGTATGTGAGAAAGTACATGTGTAAAATATGTTTAAAACATCCTTCATAACTGTTAAAATGATAAAGAATTTCAGTTACATTCTGTCAGCTAGCCATAATGCGATCTAGATCTAGATATAAATGTAACTTCTTTCCCTTTTTTTAACAGGGAACATACAGTATATTGAAGGACGACATACAATGTATTTTTTATTCACTTTGTTAGTACACAGACCAGACCTTGGCTTTAGCTCAATTACTGCTAAATGGAGGGTGAAAAACACACATTCACAACGAAAACGTAATTGAAACTAATTTCATATCAGAGTTAGAATCCAGAAATTTAGTATTGACTATTCATCCATTTGAGAACATCATTAATACAACTTACATGTCGGGATTCGCCGCTTCTCCCTGCCTCCTCCGGCGGTTGGGCTTCACTGGTTGCCCCCGATGTGCCCGGCGCTCCTCCAGCTCCAGCTGCCGTTCCTGATGCTGCTGCCGCCCCGGATGATGTTGTTACGGGAACAACAGCAATCTGCGTCACTGGCATTTTGACTGATTTTTCTCTGTAATGTTCCAGGAATGTGAGTCAAACAAATGTGTCTTCTTCCTAATCAGAGCATGACTGCTAGCGTTTACATCTTCAGAAGATTAATGCTCTACATGTAAAAGATACAGCGGTATCTAGACGGAAGATAGTACAAAAGCCCTGTAGCTACGTTCAGCGATGGATGCTTTGTGCGCAGTCTATGAAACACCTGCGCTGCATCGTACCACGTACCGTACACTTTTCATACGGGAGTTCATACGCGCGATTTGATACACAATGCAAGCTGCAGTCAGCGGACAATGTAAGCTCGCCCAAGCGATTATGTTGATTCTTTTGTGTCTGTTGATCATTGTATACATCGCTATTGAACTCGATCATGAATTACCCGATCCCGTGTACATATCGTATCTAATTAGGAATATGAGATGAGGACGGGGTTGGGCGGTGCATGAATAAACAAAAACATTAGGTAGAAATATGGCCTTAAAAAACAAAAAGGCCTCCCCTCCCCTTTTCCACTCCTCTCTCATCTCTCTCGCTCTCTCTTTCTCAACCCTGCCCCTCTCACTTTCCCATCTCTTTCTTGCTCCATTTTCCTCACATATTCTCTCTCCGTCCGTTCTTTCTCTCATCCTCACTTCTTTCACTCCCTCCCCACCCTACTTTCTTGGTTTGACTTATTAGAAATACACACCCTCTCACAATTCCCCCTCCACCCCCCCACCCCGTTTTCCCATCCGTCTTTCTCTCTCCTTTCTCCATCTTTCATCCTCTGTCTAAAGCCTCATCTATTCCTTCCTCTTCACCCCTTCCCCCATTTTGTCCCTTCACCGTCCCTAAAATTATCAACCCCACTCATTATTGCTTCTCTCACTCCCTCCTCTCTCCACTATCTTATTTTGACTTGTTATAAATGAACCATCCTTTCCATTCTTCCCTTCGCGACAACCCCCTCTCCCAGCCCCCCACCCCCCCCCCCCCTCTCGCTCTCACTTTCCCACCAGTCTATATCTCTCTATGTCCCTCCCTTTCTCCTCTCTAACCCATCTTTTCTATCCATTCTGTTCTCTCTCAATCCCTGTCTCTTTTCTTCCCTTCCATCTTCCCTCTTGCTGTCCCTTTACCCTTCAAATGAAATTTGTGTTTACGTTTATTATATCTGAATTTTATGCATGATTGTTTTTTTTTTTGTGGAAAAATACATTGAATCTTGAATGAAGAATCATTTCACCTCCCCTTCAATCATCCTAAACCCTATAGATCCATTCATCCACTCCTTCCTCTGACTATCCCCCTCTCGTTCCCCTTTCAATCTCCCCCAAACGACTACCCTTCTCTCTCTCTCTCTCTTCCTTCCTTTCTACATTCTTCTGTTTGTTTCTCCTCCTTCTGCTCCTTCAATTCAAATCAATGATTACACACAAAACAGCTGAACGAAATGGGTTACTCTGTAAGTTCCAAGGTGCAGAAAGTCAGTCAGAACATCAGACAAGTATGTTTCATAAATTTTTATTCATTTCATTTCATTACAATCATTACAGACATCATGTTCTCTTGAGACAGAAATACAAGACGAGATATAGAGAAAGAGGGGAGAAATCTTTAAGATATAGACAGCTGAACATATAACCCGACCCCAATACATGCTATAAGAATTAAAAAAACACGCAAATAAGACATTCGCAAAACCTTGTACAAGGCATTTTGACACAAATTGTTATACACAGTATATTAAATGAAGATCTTAAAGACACTTGAGATCTTACAGTGTACACAATAAACCAATTCATTATTTTAAGATTCACTACATATATTTCATACTGCTTACTAGTATTTTGCTTTCAGTCTTCTAAAAAAAAAACAATCACAGTACATTAATGATATATGTCCATGACATGAATGAACAATATGACATGTGTCTGCAATGGCTTCAAATATTAGACAAAGAGAAAAACATTCATTGTATGTGAAGGTTGTAGGAGAAAAAGCAAGGCAAAATGTGACAACTTCAGTTATCAATCACTACCATCAAACACAGTCAAATTGTAATAATAATAAAAGTGCTAAAACGCTCTCTCATTTGATATCATATTCAATTGTGCCAATACTACAGTAATATCAAAATTGTGCCAATTTCTAATGATATTTTAAATATCACAAACAATCATGAATGTTGACTGCATTAACAAATGTATCTTTGATATAAGCGCACCCATAACATATTCTTTTTACTTAAAGCATGACATGCTATAGGTTAATATTACAAAACAAATTCTGATAAGTCTTTCACTGTGCTCATAAAAGCAGCTTGTCGCTTGCCTAAATCACTTTTTTTTTTGCCTCTTACATTGTTTCTCCACGGAGGCAAATTGTTGAATCATTGTAGTATTTACAAAGCAATTCAAAGAATGGTTTGTATTACTTTGCCGTGAAGAAAAAAAAAATGTCTAAATGCAGGCAGTGGTCAGCAGTAGCAAGTGGCATTAGTCTTCCAATCTGCTTGTAAGGTGGCTCTAAAAAGAGTGGTAACAATTTGCTTAATAACGATGATAACATCTACAGCAAATGACTATCTAGCTAGGAATGTATCACTTCAATTACTTGATTTAAAATCAAAGGGTCATGTGATCACAATATGACATTTGAGCTGTACTTCTAGGGCAATACTAACATCTTGAGCATTGTTTACGGTTTCCTTTTGAAATCTTCTCCAAAATGGTAGTGTATCCCTTTTATAGCCATTAAACATAATGCATAAATACCATAGCATACATGTATAACAGAAAAATTACTGTAATGTGTAAAACTTCCAGAAGAATATACAAACTAAAAACTAACTTTAAGGGGACCTCTACTGACCGTTTCATTTCACATGAACTTATTGGGAGATTTTTGAGTAGACATGATGCATGCAAATTGACAATATGTGGCTTACTCAAATATTTCATGCGCATATAAAACAGAAGCTGAGCTTGACTGGCTTATTTAGTATTTAGTTTATGCATTATAATGTATAAATCCAACATCACTGTTAATTTTCTTGTCACGTTGCATGACTGCAAAAGGGATACACTAATATGAATAATATACTCATAACGCATTTTACTTCATTATTCAGTCGCATTTAACTCAACATTGGGAAACAATAAATGTACATGAAATAAAATTACTGTTAATAATATTATCAAAGCTACAAACGAGTTATAAGTATATACGGATCTCATGTGGACAGATAAAAATGAACATTCATTCAATTTACGTATCTATTCTTTAAATGCAAATGCCCAGCAAATGTTCAGGAAGTAAAAACATATTCAAGTCTTGATGAACATCATGTATGATAGCTACCGTAATGAATATCATATTCAGCAGAATACAAGAAATTAAACATGGAAAATATTGATTTTAACAGAATTTAATATCAGGTTAAATAACTATACACTCTGTAACCCCTCCAATACAAGGCAGAATGCTTCTCTTTGGGATTTGGGTGTACTGTATCACCCCTGTACTATCAATGGAAATATGATTCTTTTTATACCACCGTAAAACCAATTCTGGCTAGAGCCTTGTATGGGTAGCATGCAAACCATCCTCAATTTATGATATTTTATTCTTACCATAATTTCTAACTTCATTTGAGCACGTAGGGACATGCCTTCTCGCAATGTATTATGCGCTATAAAAGTAACAAGCATTATTATTATTACTATTTTGTAATGTCTGACTCGTGTACTTTAAGTGCATAGGGACATGCGTAGCCACGTGTTATGTGCTATACAAAAACTGAATATTATTATTATTATTATTATTATTATTAAAGTGAGTTTGAATAACAGCTCTTCAATGGGTGGTGCAAAACTGCAATTTGGAGCATAGAAACGTATCTAGCAAGTGAAATAGAGTCGCATCTAAGCAGAAACAGAAATTAACTAATTTAGTTGGTCAGCAAGTCCATAAACAGTTAAATAAAAGAATTACAAGTTGAATACCACGCTATATTCTCTCTCTAAATCTCTCCAATCATCGCATGAATCTGATCTGCATTATGGCTTCAAATAGAACAATCACATTAAACATGAATCTTGAATCACAAAAATTGCACAAATTTGTTTGTATTACGCAACTTGTCTTTAAGGTTCTCAAATATGTGTAGTCTGTCCATGGTTAAATCCCTTGTGTTATATAGATACCAGACAATGAGATACAGATACAGTTGTAGTAAAATCATGCACATCAGCAAGACATATCTCTGAGCTGCCGATCAAGATCTCGGATCAAATTTGTCAGCAATAAGTAACCATGACAACCTTCATCGCAATGTGATTGCCTTATTTTAAACCCAAAAGAATCCATAACCCAACCAGGGATATGTTATGGAAGGATATGAAACAACATTCTTTCTTTGAGCCCATGCGTGGCACCGCCGAAAAGTTGCGTGGTCTCAGCATGTGCTTTTCACGTGTTTTAACAATAACGAACACGATTGCGTAGCAACGGTTTCTCAGAGAGAACAAAAGATATGTAGAGTCTTATTTCGCTTGTCCACTTCTGTTGGATTGCATCAATACTTTTGTGAGGAAAAGCGATATCAGCGAACAAAAATAAACAGTTTTTTAAAGTAAAATATCTCATTTGCACGCAAATTCACGCAAACTCTGTTAATGAAAATAAGCAGCTTAATATATGATTTTGATAATGATTGAATCCGACATTTCCGGAAATCTCCGGAAAGTGAAGAAATTTGTTAATTATGCAAGTAAGAATATTATCTTATATCTCCGTTTGTGCATCATTCAACAATTATTTAGAAGAAAAACGAATACAGGATCTTTAGAGGTGTTGCCCCTTAACTTTCTTGAAAATTACAAAAAAATGTGACAAGAAACACAGCTTCGAGAAACAAATCAGGCAATTAAAGATACTGCTTTCCAAGTTGACGATAGCAAAATGACGGTGCCGCGCATGGGACTTCAAAGCATTGCAGTGATTGTGGAATGCTTTTGACATTCATTAGCACGCTTTAGTATCCATACAGATGTTTGAATATATTATGGTTGAGTTGTCCCTCCTTCCTAACACATCCCTGACCCAACTGAGAACATAACAGGAAAAGGAGAACAAACACAAAAAGGCAAACACAAAGAAAACATACATGTAAACATTTACACCATAAATCATTGCGGGCTAATGCACTAATATATAACAACTATTAGAATAAAGGTAGAATGATGAATATATTAATCTACAATATGCTGCTTTTCTTATAGTTGCACCACAATCAAGATTTTTTTGTTCAATGTCATAATATGTCTGTCATAGTGCAATGCGCTGTAATGCTAAACTGGACTACATGATATTCCATTTTTTCCCTTTGGAATAACGAAGATACTTCATGGGAGTAGGGTGCCTCATCATTAACATCATTAATAATAATTTCTTCTTCACAGCATTTAATACAGAAAATACACAAGCTATTAAGTTCTTCTATCCATCCATTTATGAATCCAATTACTGGTACTGCGTACGTGCATACATACATAATACTGACTGCAAATATTTTCATCATTGTTTTTCAATCCGGATATTTCCTTTTTTCAAGAGTATTTGACAACTATGATATATTATTTACCGGGTTACACCTTAGCATTCAATAAAGAGTAAAATGTTTAACTTTAGGGATATAGTATTGTCTCACAAGCAATAATGCCAAATTGTAATACATTTCAATCAATGTTAGTGATGAATATAACTTCCTAAATTTAAGTAATTATCCTCAAACCAAGTCACTCTGTATAAAAGGGTATAATTAACACATAAGTTAGAGCAATACTTGACAAAGTGTGTTGTTTAGTCCCACATTATTCTGACACGAACTTGCATGGGTGGGCTTATGGGTCTAGGAGTACATGTAGAAAGCACCCTGAAATCAATTTGGATGAAACCTGTGTATCCACAAAACAGCCTGCAATGTGGGTAATATAAAAACATGCTAGGGTCTTCATTCAGGCTTTCGACTGAAAGTCTGCAGATTTACAGAAGTGTGATATATGCATGAGCATGATGTCAAGACAACGAGGGCCCCGTAACATAAAGCAAAATGGCAATGGCCAATCAACATCATTGTTGCATGCTATTTGTTCAGAAGACCGACCAGTAACCAGTCAGAATTTGTCTTCCAAATCTGCAATTGATCGCAAACCTTCATGTTACGGGGCCCAGTTTTGCACTATGCAGGCATAGCGAGGAAGTCACTATTCTCTATACCAGCCCATTAGACCATAAGAAAATGTTGACCTAGAGATCTTCTTGCTCGAGTGATGTTGTTTTGAACCAGAAACATGCCCATGTCAATGAATTTTGGTACTTAATACAAACAAGCGTCCTTCCAACCTGCCACTACACAACAAGTAGTATGGACACTGCCTTGCAAGTAATAATCTGACCAATATGTGGGACTGAGTAATCCAAATGGTACACAATAAATCAGAAGTGATACAAGATGGAAGGACTCAAAGCCCTGATGAAGCAGACAATACCTAAGTCTTGTGATTTCCTCTATCTGACCTCTACATGACCTCTATTTGACATCTACTTGACCTCTTTCTGTAAGTGCTGCATGAACTCGTAGTACGACATGGATCCTTCTGTGCGGTCTTGGACCAGATGCTTGATGAACAAGCCTCGATCTCTGCTGTCATCCCTAGAAGAAGTTGCCAAGCAGATAAGAAATGTAGTTATATGTCATGTATGCCTGGATTCAACCCTTGGTTATTTCATGTCCATTAAAAAGTGTTGCCTCAGCAAATAAGAATAGGCAGTTTCTGAAGCCAAAGGTCTAATTAATAAACTATGCTTTGTGTAAACATCCCTAAGCATTGCCAGAACTAAATCAGAATGGCTAGTTATACTCGGCATTAGCATGGCTTATGCGTAATACACAATATGAATTTTGATCTCTGTTGTCATCCCTAAAAATTGTTGCCAAAAATTCTTTGAAGATTTAGGAAAAAACGTATGTTCAAAATGTAATGGTAATTGACGTCAATTGCACACAAATTAATAAGTAAGAATATATGAAACCCATTTTGAAAATGTCTGTACAAAATTTCATGGTTAATTGTGATGATTGCTCACAAAAATTCATAAGTATATGAAACCCATTTTGCACATGCCTGTACAAAATGTCACAGTAAATGTAGTTGATTGCGCACAATCAAGTCAAGAGTAAGAGTATGGTGTCTTCTCCCTTAGCAACAGGTAGAATCTATATTTACCCTTAGCAACAGGTAGAATCTATATTTACCTGATAATGAGAAGAGGAGCATGGTATGGCCTCTTCTCCAGAAGCCAGTTGATGAAGATTCTCAACCGGTCTGATGTTGGATTATCCAGATCTGGCAGGCCGATCTATAGTCATGCAAGAATAGGAGAAGGAGGAGGACACTTACATTATACGACCTGTGATTTGCATCATCATTATCATTCTTCTGATTTGTTTGTTTACGAACAATTTACTGGGACTACAAAATTTCCAAATTGCTTAAGAAAATAACATGTTGGATAATAAAGCTTTTCGATCTGCGGCTCATCAGGTTATCACACAGTTATGAACAAATTACAAGAAGAACCAACTATCTATACTGAAAGCTTAAGTTCACCTCTATTGTTAGAACACAATGCCAGGACGAATTCCTTTTGTCTGCACAAAAGGGGGCCTCTGGAATTTATAAACGCTGCTTCAGAGGTTAACCTTATCTCTCAGCATAATTAGTTGGTTCTTCTTGTAATTTGTTCATATCTGCGTGATAACCTGATGAGCTGCAGATTGAAAAGCTTTGTTATCCAACATGTTACTTTTTAAAGCAATTTGGAATTTTGTTTGGAATTGTTTATTTTGGGAGTTCTATCCACAAGATAGCTCTGTGTTACAGAAGCTTTGTTTTGCATTATTATTATAATCATTATCATTATAATTAGTGATATCATTATTTGTTGTATTTTGGAAAGTTCTATCCAGAAGAGGATGGCAGGCATAATAACATTTGTAGCACAACTGTGTCATATATCATCACTGCCTATAGTCATTATCATCACCACCACTACCAACATACACTACCATTACCACCAAAACCATCACTGTCACTACCAAAACCGGCACCACCACCACCACCACCACCACCACCACACCACCACCTCCCTCACCTGTCCCTCTGGTATGCTCTGGAAGTCCGGTACATCCAGCACCTCTTGGCAGAAGGTTGGAGAGATGGTCTGGCCAACAAAGAGGTACATGACGTCCCCGCAGTCCATGAGGAACGCCCCGTCCCGGCTCAGGTACTCCGAGGACAGACCGATCAACGCTGGCTGGGCCACTGCCTGGTCCTGGATCAACATTGCACCCTGTCATAGGGAAGGAGTTGATGTGAAAATCAACTGATTCTTTACGTTACACTATATTAAACGTACCCAGACTACTTCCAAAATTCAACAGCGATCATCTAAGCATTAATTCCAAGGCTTATTATTCAATCCTGCTAAAAATAATATAAAAAACAAAACAAAACAACAAAAGAAAACATTGAAATTTCCATATGCCAGTACTAAGGGCAAATCAATTGCTTCGCCAATGTTAAGTTACATCAGAAAGCATTCAAAAAAAGAGAGCTGTCTTAATCTTGCTAAAATGTACATGGTTTGCCTGACCAAGCACCAACTAGTGTTAACAAAATTCATTTCACTTGAAAAAATCAAATCACACTATCACAATAGATAGAAAAGAAATGTTGAAGTACATTACAAAAGTTGCAGGAAAGCTAGCAGATTGAAATGTTTGGTTGTTATTGTATTTTCTCCAACTAACTCTACAAATGAAATAATCATCTTTATAAATTATATATACTTATATAAAATTATATGAAAATATATACACCCTATTTATGATTAATCAAATATTAAGCTACAATCATTTTACTAATCAATTGTTTGTCAATGATTTAATGGAGGATATAATCTTTTGTTGTAGCATACTTGCATTGCTGCAGAATGACTTGTCTCTCCGCTTAAGAACTATAGAGGGCGGTATGTCAATTTTGCCCACTTGGTCATGAATATTCATAAGGTACATAGGTGCATGCAATCACATGATTTATGTCATATGATACAATTTAGATGAAAAGTCTCAATTGTTTTATATCAATAAAATGTGAAATATAATCTGAAATAAAATATTTCAAAAAACTTTTGCAATAATTTAAAGGATTCAAAGGAAAAATAAGTTAAAGGACTCTTGTTGACAAGTCACTAACCACAATCAAATATTTTATTCAGTGATACCGTCATCTACACTTTCCCCTCATAGTCTCACTTTCAGACACAAGAGTTATCTTTGAATTTCACTTCAAAATTCTCTAGGAGGACCTATCGCTGAAGTCAGTGACAAGGTTCATTATCTCAATGCAATGAAGACTACAGAACACAGGTACATGCTTGCGGGCCGTTCACAGGATCAGAAGAAATTATGCTGCATCATATATTTTATCATGGATATCTAAAGTTAGACTGTACAAATAGCTCAGAAGTTGAGCTGTTCATATATATTGCCAGCCAATCAGTTCCATTACCTGTGCACCAAATCTAGATAATTGTAAATTTGTTACAAAAAGAACATAAATTTCTGTTTCCAGCTTGATAAGTGCCTTCTCCCATAAGAAAATAGTTGGTATAGCACTGGCGATTTTAGTCCATTTTTTTTCCCAGGACAATACATCCTACAATTTGTTAAGGGGTATCAATAGAAAAAGTGAAATGTTGGGTTTCTACATTTCATTCAGTTTTATCTTTCTTTACCTACCAGCCAATGATAATTTATATGTATTGCCATGAAAACTACTTTTCATTGTAACTTGAATGACATAGAATTATCAAAATGTTGCTCATTGTGAAGCATTACTGGTAATCACTACAAAAAATAAACAAATCTATTCATCAAAATGTCTGTAATTGTTCCTCCAGTTTCACATTTCTTTTCAATTTGTCTTTACGAGTGTGCACTGTGCAACACTTACCTCGTCCGACAGGGTGTGTACGGCGTACATGTTGGGGTGAATGTGAAGCATGATGTAGAGCGTAGGCATGCACTTAAACATCTCCATGGCAAACACCCGGTTATCCAGCTTAGTACTCATGCCCAGCCGGAAAGCAAGCTATCAGGGAACGAACAGACACAACATGAATTTTCATCATCATATTGATTTAGACTAATAACTTCCAGTAAAATAAACCTCAAAACACACATATTATATGGAAGCTTTTCATCAATTCAAATGAGAAATATGTAAAATCTGACTTGCTTCTAATCAATTTGAAAGATCAACATTGGATGTCCTACAACTTCTAAAAAATTAATTATGAATGAAAAGCAGTGAAAAAATTACATGGTGGTTCAATACGATTTAGATCTCGGAATAAAAAAAAAAGCCCCCATGAAAATTAAAAGCGCCCCTGTGAAGAAATTTTCTTCCTCATAGTGAACAGTGCAAAATATATTACAGGGGGTTTGTTTATTGACATCCGGTCACTTTTACAAAGAGTTGCGATGAAATTGCAAGTCTCATCCCATATCTCCAATGTACAGAGTTGATATCAATCCCAAGTCAAGTTGCGATCAATTCTTAATAAGACAATGGATCAGCATGATATGTAGCCCCTGAAAACAAATGTCCATTTGTCAAAATGTGATCGATGCTGCAAACTCACGTTCTTGAGAAGAGACAGGGTGTAGAGGGGCAGCATCCTCAGGTTAGGAGGGCACATGAGCGCCCCCATGGTGTGCGAGCTGGCCAGAGTCGTCTTGTAGGCCGACAGGACGTCGATGCAGACGTTGACCAGCGCATCGCGGGCATCGCCGAGCGATGAGGTTTGGCACTTGTCCACAGCTACACACAAAAAAAAAGAATGAGAATAAAGACTCACCTTTTTCCAGCAGAGACTATTTTTGAAATTGAATTTTGATTTTGATTTTTTTTTTTTTTGCTGGTGGCTACTGATTTGGTTTCAGAACTGTCTGGTCCACAATGAACATTCATGTGGAAAGTAAATGTGGGATATCATTAAAGGGACAGAAATATGATTCACATATTTTAGTCAGCTAGACAGACGTCATGATTAGAATACTCAATTGCTACAATTCTGCAAATGTCACTATTCTTCTGCTGTCACATCAGCTTTACTTTCTTGTTATTTCATCTAACTATATTTTACTACAATGTATATTTTAGAAGTCATATAAGGTCACGTTCACCTGAGTAATGAGACAAGGAGGTCATAAACAAATGGTAATAAAATGTCTGACATTCGTTTCAGAAATTTAAAAGAAAAAGAGTCATGGCCGTAAGAAAACCATACTTTTTTTTTTTTTTTTTTTGGGGGGGGGGGATTTTATGTGCTATCAATGCAAACAATGTGCAGCTCTATAGGGTGTGTATCTTGTATCTTTTTTTTTTCTTCAAAAGGTGAAAGTGGCAGTAAAAATTAGGTCTGTAAGTGTTTCGCATCAAGACAATTGGAGAAAAGCTAAGACAAAAGTTGGCCTGAGTGTCACAAATTCTTAATAGATTAGATATCAACAAAGTAGACAATTGGAGAAAAGCTGAGACAAAAAGTTGGCCTGAGTGTCATGAATCCTTAATAGATTAGATATCAACAAAGCAGATAAATGTATGCATTTGAATAATTACATGCAATTGGGCTTTTAAGGTTTCACGAATAAGTCCCCAAGGAGAACACCTATATTGACCTCGAATAAGTCATTTCAACGCAATATCGTTAGCTTCTATCATGTACTCTCAACTAGGGAGAACAACATATATGTCAGAAGCCGTTTATTGCAGTCAACCACTGTACAGATACATGTAGCCAATTTCATTTGACGCAATAAGCTGTATTTGTAATTATTCAAAACTTTTCCCTGCGTACTAACGCGTAATGTTGTTCAGAACCAATGAATGAATGAGACAACACCACTTCGGTACTCTGCACTCACTTCACAACATCAACTCCAACGCTAGCCAATAGACCATGACTATGACCATGACCGGTCTGAAGATGACAGAGACTCTTTCTTACCCATCCTCGCCAACAGCCCACTGATAGCTTGCGCGTCTGCCCCAATCATGAGGTCCGTCATCTGATTGGTCACTGGTAGACACATGGTGTGCACTCGGATCCGTCGCTCACCTGTGAGGGCAGCACAACCAAACACAAATATGGTGGCATATATGTTTTAAATCTCAGTCTCCCAGACAATGAAATGTGTACTGATTGACATGGGGCTATGATTGTTTGCTACTAATATGGTGAAAGAATTCCTATTCCATCAGTAAAATAAATATACCACTAGAAAAGTTGATGAAAGCTAATAAACTGAGGAATAATCTTAAAAATTATTATAGAACAAACAGTATCACTTATTAGTAATTAATACAGATTTGGGAAAGGTAATAGGTGTTAAAAAAACCTTTTCACACTTTCTCTAAACATGTCAAAAGAAGCCCTATTAAAGGATTCATAGTGCAGGCATTTTGTGGTGAAAAGGGGCTCAACCTCGACCCAATTGAAACAGAAAGTTTGAAATCGCAATATTCATCAGAAAAATTTCCTCTATAACATATCCAAAATCTGCAAAAATCACAATAGTTATTTTTAACACATTTTTACTGAGTCGGATATATGCGTGCTGACTTTTTTCCACTAAGACACCGGGTAGCATGACTCCGGTGTAATTTGCTGTTCGGACGATAGAAGAAAGCTATGAATAAACTTCAAATTCCATGTAGGGTGCAATTAAGCCACACCCCTTTCTTGTGGATACTGCAGCTAAATGGCAAAATTTGACATCCTTACTGGACCAGGAGGGTGTTTCACCAAGCTGTTCGTAAGTTACGAGCGACTTTACGAACGACTGGTGATCCCTTCTTTTGCTAAATGCGTTACCACACTTTGTTAATTGAGAATCTGATTTAGCACAAGAAGGGATCACCAGTCGTTCGTAACTTACGAACAGCTTGGTGAAACACCCCCCAGGCTTCATGAAGACCAAAAATCTAAACATGAGCAATCGATTTAAAGGGACCCCCCCAAAAAAACAGTGTCAACTGGTAGCCATGGCAACCCGTACCTTTACTGCTGGTGTAGAGGAGGGCTGCCTGGAAGCAGGCCAGGGATGAGGTGTTGAGGGTGTCCTCGATGGAGATCTGCATGGCAAAGCCAGCGTCGGGGTTGATGTTGGGGAGAGACAGCAGGTCCGTGGACCGCACAAAGAAGTTGCCGTGGAATGTGTGTATACTCATCCCTGCAAAGTAAAATGAAGATGAGATATCCATGAGATCGACCTATGAATAGGCATTTCGGTCCATGTTTCAATCAGATGATCAAATTATATTCCAGATTTAAATACGATATACACCGTTTTGTTAGGAATGCGTGTTTACTCATCCCTATGAGTAAAATGGAGATAACATCCAGGAGATAAGGTTGTTTACTGACTGATTGAATTTTTATTTTTATTTCCACATGTTTTACATAAAATATACAAGAACATAAAAATAATCAGCTTGCATTCATCAATGAATACAGACAGTAATGAGCAACAAAGGTTTAATGCACATAAATTATACAAGTTACAAAGATTTCTTATACATTGACTGTTTTTTTTTTTTTTTTTACATCTGTCGTTCTCAGAGCTACCAAAATTGAAATTCAACAATGAAGAAGATTTAGTAAAATTTCATCAAAAATCAGGGAGATCTCTATCAAATGCATACAACCTAATAACAACAATTTATTAATAATCAGGGAGATTGGGTGATGTGATGAATTCTAAAGTGGTAATATTGGTCTATTTTCAGCGAGTCTCCTGCAAAATCAGGGAGACTTGGCAGCTCGGAGTTCTTCTTCAATCAGCCATGTTATTTCAAACATCAAGATTGGTCAAAACATGACACGTGAAGTGCACAATAAGGTATTGCACATTTCTCTGGGGATCCTGACATATATTTGTGTCAAATGTTTGTAATGTGTAACGTTTGTTACATTCTTCTTCTGCTGTGTCATACTATTCTACCCGGAAATGAGTCAAATAAAGTTGTAAATACCGTACCTTTCGTGCATCGTATCCTCATGACAGCCTCAAAGCCAATCTTCCTGGTCAGGTAACGCTTCAGGTCAGATTCAAGCCGTTCTGCCTGGATGGGGTTCTGGACAGTGTGGAATGCTGGGTAATGGTGGAGGCAGCCGCCTGAGAACTTCGAAATGCCCGCTGTAAAATAGGACAGACATCCAAATCTGATCAGTTAATTGTCCTGTCGTACATTATCGTTGTAACAAGTTTGGTGAAGTTTGGTCAAATATTTTATGAGTTATTAGGTACACAGTGAATTCACCAAATACTAGTCCTGATGCTTTCTTTGTACCAGTAATTATGCTGATGATGTGATTGAGATCGTATTACCGGTAATGTGTCAGGCTATCAAAGCCATCTATTTTGTTGTTGAATGTTGATTGTTGTCACACAATGCATAGTCCCATACATGTGTATACATGTCCGCGAGACCCGATTTTTTTTTTTTTTCAAATTGCGTGCCCAAAGTCGGGGTGCGCCCTATGTGCGGGGCGTCTTATCTGCCGGTCGATACGGTATTTATAGAGAGACTAAAGCTCTTCTTACCTAACGTGGCAATGTCCATGTACTGCGCACCAAGAAGGAAGATGTCTGTTGCAATCTGTTGGCCAGAGAAGTCCAGAGCCATCTTCTTGTAGAAGTCTGTCGCTGGTCCAAGGTTTGGCACATACTGTAATGGGCAGATGATATCACCATTAAATAATAGATGCAGTGAAGCTTATTGATATAAGACTATTATCAATACAGTCCATTCAACTTGAATCTCCTCAGAGCAGTTACATCTGACTTTATACCCCTCTACATGCATGGTTGTATGGTAGAAACAAACCATACAACAAGTACAAATGAGGATTGCTTGTCTATCTAATCATATTTTTTAATAAACTTCATGGACATATATACATGGAATGGAGTCCAATCTATGCCATCGAATATAACATATAATATATCCACCATTGTGATCATATAATCATTATATTATGACTATAATATCATGAAATATATAATCAATGGTGTGTCGATGAATTTGTGTCTCACCTTCGCCGTAGCTCGTTGACTGGGGTCCTCCCTCGACTTCAGCGCTCCAACACCGACGGATGGGAGCGTACAGTGGAACACTGTCACCCTGCCCCCAGTGGGGTTCTGACAAACGAGGCAACATTGAACACCGACAGTCAGAAAACAACATCGGAACTTACTGATTGCAACATTTTAACCCTTTGTACAATCTAAGAATACCAATAACCCAGATTTGAATAAATTGTCACTTGCTTTCTTTTGTCAGAGTAGGGCAAAATTGCTGTCGAGTGTTAAGTTGGTGTTTGAACATCAAATCAGTCAAACACATGAATGAACCACAAGTAGGTACAAAAATGCAGTCATAAAAGTTAATTAACCGGTTAGATTTGGGGGCTTGAAGAACCCTGGTCCAATTACAATTTCAAAACTTGTCATGGAACTGCAGTTACCAAAGAGGTGTGGCTTAATTCTCCCTTTCACATATAGCCGATATCAAGCCATATCACCTCGCGATACCAATATCTGAGCGACTGCTTGTGGGACGTATACTTCCGGTAAGAGTTTGGTATGTATCAAATTCATGCAATAACGCACAGAATCTGTAATTTTGACCCCCGTAAACCTCGTAATATTAAAATGGAAGGGTTGATACATGGACGTTTTTGCCTACCTCAACATTGATTGTGGATGGACCAATGAAAGAATGAAAAGACACAAGTAAGACGATGGCTATAGAATGTTCGTGAACTGGAAATTCATATCCCAAGAATAAAAAATAAAAAAATTAGAGCGCTACACTCATTCAGATTCGGAGAGCTAAATGTGATAGGGAGAATTGCACCCTGTAATGAATTTGAAGTTTATTCATAGCCTGTTGTCTATTGTCAATACAGCAGAGTATGCGCTGATCAGTATCTGAGTAAAGCCAGCCCGCATAGAAGCCGGCTCAGTGAAGAATCCTGTGTGCCATACTGGGTACTGCATACTATGCGTCAAATATTTGCGTGCTCTTGAACCCTCTTGCTTAGAGTGATTTGCGAAAGTCACGAAAAATAAAACCATTGTGATAATTACAGCTCACGCAGTACCTACCATGAGTTTATGGGCGGCTTGCAGGGCTGGTCCAAGGGCCGTCTGTGTGTTCTTGTTCCCTACAAACATGGCCGGCAGCTGGTTCAACAATTCACATATTAACTGAAATACAAGCAGAGAAACATTCATGATTTTAACACTGAAAATTATAACTAAAATCGGTGAAGTGTGAGACAGTGTAATAAGTTAAAATATAGATTTTCCTATTTCTTTCATTCCCTTTTTACACCTGAAATATCAAATATCCTGAAAGAATACAGAGTGTCTCGCCCGCCAACTTGAATTTGGTAACTCAAAGATAAATGGTGATTTCATCTGGCACATGGTGGTAAAAGCTTAAAGGTATTTGAGAAATCTGATAAGTTGAATTCAACAAAAGCTGACAAATCTGTCAAAATTAAAGGAACTGGCACAGTATTTTTTATATAGCCCTCAGCCTTACACTTTCTCAAACCTTTGCAAAAGTGTCATTTCATTAGTTTGCGAAAGAAAACAACTCAACCCAATCCTACCTCTTTTGAAGCGTTGATATTGACTAGAAGGTCACTCGGACATGGCAGGAACACATCTGGATAGTAAAAACAAGAGTGGTAAACCATGAAAGACAATGAAGGGATCAATTATAGCAAGAATCATGTTAATTTAATGTTGTCAATACAGTCCAATCCACTTCAGCAGCCTCTGATATAAAAGGTGTTTCTCTTTTCTATAGAACACCTGAAATGCCCCACAAAAAAATGGTTGTGTGGGTATACAACCTTTTTTCATGTCTGTTGAGTTGTATTTACTTCACTGCAGCAACTAGATGGAAAGGACACAAACTTCTCCATACTCCATGTTGGGGAAGGTCATCCCCAAACGCACTGTGCAGAAACCTCTGGAGTTTTCTGCAGCATGTCAAATTCCTGTCCCTCTAACTCTGTTCATCTCAGATAAAGTGAGTCTTACTCTGATAAACTATTTTTTTTTACCAGAGAGAAGTTTTATCCATTTTGTGAGCATTTGGTTAGCCAAAGGAGTCAACATGAATCCTCACCATCGACGTCTGAAACCACCATCATCTGCGGACGTGCGGCGCCCTCAGGCAGGCTGTAGAAGTGCAGGGTGCTATCGTAGGTCATAAAGCCCATCATGGTGCGGGCGTCGCCCGGCAATCTGTCCAGGCAGTCCTTGAGGGTCTGGCACACCAGCGAGAGGTAGCCCGTTTCCACCGCACTGAATGACACGTCCAGCAGGAACAGGTAGACGGCTGGTTGGGGTGGACGAAGCTGAAAGAGCAAGAGAGATCGAGATCAGTAACAGCCCAAAGTGTCTTCATAATAGCCATCATAATAGCTATCACCTTCATATAAGGTGCATATTCCGAGATACATATATCAACACATCATATTTGTTGCTTAATCAGGCATTTTCCAGAAAAGCTCATAGCCAACCTGACATTTAAACAAATAAAACGAGTATTTGGCAAAGGGTTTAATCTGAACACAAAACTAGAACCAACTCAGTTTTGGCAACTTTAGAAAAACAGATGATTTACAGTAAGCTCCTTACCCTTACAAATTTTTTGGAAAAACACTGTAAATTAAAGTGACTAGAGAACCAAATATTGTGGTACATTCAATTTTATGACCTTTGACCACTAAGCTATGCTACCAGCTACCACAACCTTACCATGTATTCTGATGGCGCGATGAATTCTATCGTTGCTGATTTGATTTCCGGTCTCCGCTGGGGATCTCCGTATGTCTTTGTCACAGGGTCAAAGGTGAACTCTTCCGGTACTACAATAAAATGAGATGGTATTAATATAAATGAGAGTCAAGACCATTGTAATCAATTCAAATGACAAGCACATATGTCATGTCTGAACAATTTTTGTCAACACTTGACAGTAACTGCTATAGCACCAAAACCCCAAATAGGAATTACTTGTGAGAAGGCCAATAAAAAACAGGTCATACAATACTTTGCAGATGTCGCATTGCAGGCCAACATGTGACCAGAGTTTAAACAGCCATGGCCCATTTGATGACCCATGAAAATTGTCCGCATTCACACACTTGCTGATTTAACCCTAATACTCCCGGGGGGGGGGCCATTATGGCCCCCCCCTGTTGAAGTTTTGTCGGTACTTCCTAACGCCTCAATATTTCGAAACGAAATTTCTTGACTTTTTTCTCTGATCCTTCCCGCACATTTTGATACCAAATTTATGGCGATCGGACCTACCGTGCGGGTGTCAGATTACGTTTACCGAACACATGTCACTGAAATTTCGCTTTTTCTCTATGTGACTGTGTATAACCCTATGGATAAAATCAGGCGCTTTTCCAATATATGTAAATACTTTTCTAAGTGTTATCATTGTTTCAAATAGTGTAAATAATTACCACACACACACACACACACACACACCCACATTCACACACCCCCACACCCACGCATACGCATCTGAATCTTGACGAAAAACAAAGAAATACATAAGAAAATTGAAAAACAATAAAATACATAAGAAATAATTACCACAACCTATCTTTTTCTTTCAAGAATTGATGAGGGAGTTATGAAAGACATTTGTACCAAAAATTTCTAATCCTGAGGCTTTATTTAGTGAGAAATACCAAAATCTACGATTTCTCGCATAAATTAGCATAAATTACCGTATTTTTCGGTGTATAAGACGCATGTTTCTTCCCTTGAAAATCACGCCAAAGTCCAGGTGCGTCTTATACACGGCGTTAGCAAAAATCAGGTCTTTCAAACCAACACGTATACACCTGTATGGGACTATGCATTGTGTGACATTAAAAAAAGTGGATGGCTTTGATAGCCCGATACAATTGTTGTACTGGTAATACGATCTCAATCACATCACCAGCATACTTAACTGGAACTAAAAAATCCCCAGGAGTAGTATTTGTCCGCGAGACAACTCAAAGAAACCGCTGATCAAAAGGCTTAAACTAGAAAACTCCGTTTGATGGAGACTGCGATTGATTCTGTTATCAGCTCTGGCCACAAGCTGGCGCTAGTACACAAAGAACATAGAGCTACATTGGGACACTCTATGACAAAGAACGATCTTTGTGTACTAGCGCCAGCTTGTGGCCAGAGCTGATAATAGAATCAATCGCAGTCTCCATCAAACAGAGTTTTCTAGTTTAAGCCTTTTGATCAGCGGTTTCTTTGAGTTGTCTCGCGGACAAATACTACTCCTGGGGCTTTTTTAGTTCGGGTTAAGTATGCTGGTGATGTGATTGAGATCGTATTACTGGTACATCAATTGTGTCAGGCTATCAAAGCCATTTATTTTGTTGTTGACTGTATATATAGTCCCATACATGTGTATATGTGTTGAAACTTTATACGGACCCGATTTTTTTTTTTTTTCAAATTGCGTGCTCAAAGTCGGGATGCGTCTTATCCGCCGTTGCGTCTTGTACGCCGAAATTTACGGTAGTTAAAAAAAAAATAAAAGGACTTTCGTAAATTTAGCTATACAACTTTGTAGATTACATAATTCTTTACCCTTGTGCAAAATTTTGAGGCAATCGGGCGACCCATGGCCGAGATCTCAGGGGGGGGGGCCATAATGGCCCCCCCCCCCGGTAATAACAAGCTTTGAAATACCCCGGGAGTATTAGGGTTAAGTAACCCCACAAGCTTCACTTTTGTTTTTATGCTCCCCCTACTTTTATAACATATTTCAATCATCCAAATGTACAAGAAATCTTTATAATTTATGTCATGTGTGGACATTATACTTTTATTTATTACTGGTTTTATTCATTCATGTACTTTTATATTTCATAGAAAAATATGGAAATCAGAATTAATTTATTTCAATTCATCATACCACGTATAAGGTAAAATTGTCCCATGAGCAACATTCAGATTTTCTTTGCAGTCATGTCCCCTTCCGGTCTCATATACTAGTGTGTGACAAGTGGAAGTAGACGTGACTGAAAAAAAAGAAAGAATATAGATGTTGCTGTGTAGTGAATTATGTAACGACATTATGCACAAATTGAATACGTACGATCGTTGACCCTGAAGCATAGATTGCACCTCCATCTTCTCTGATCGATGAATGCCACAAAGGGATTGATGTAGGTCCGACATGAGCGACACCTCACAATCACGCTAGACTGGATCACAGGTAGATGCTGTGGGAGAGGAGAGGAGAGGAAAAAGGTTATTGCATGAAATTTTGGTAGAAAAGGTGACTTTTACACAGTAGCACAAAGAGGAACCTTTACACAGATAATAAGAGGGCAAGGGAAGAAAGATAGTAAATGGGAGAGAGCACAGGCAAGAGCAAGAATGAAAGAGAGAGTAAGTGAGAGAGAGAGAGAGAAAGAGAAAGAGAGAGAGAGAGAGAGAAAGAGAGAGAGAGAGAGAAAGGGAGAGCAAGAATGAGAGCTAGAGAGAGAGAGAGAGCGAGAGAGAGAGAGGGAAAGGGGAGAAAGAGAGTAAATCGAAGAGAGCACAGGCAAGAGCAAGAGAGATAGAGAGAAAGAGAGAGAAAAACAAGGTGGAAGAAAGAGAGTGAGAAAGAGATAGAGGGAGAGATAGCAAGAGAGAGAAAGAGAGAGATGTTTAAAGACAGAAATGACAGAGTGAGAGGGTGAGAGAGAAAATTGAAGAGAGAGAAAGAGATACAGAAAGACAGAGAATGAGAGGAGAGGGAGAAAGAAAGGAGAGGGGAAGGTAAGGAGAGGAAGAAGAAAGAGGCAGAGAGAGGCAGAGAGAGACAGAGAAGAGACAGACATAGACAAACAAAGAGTGATGGAAAGATCCTTGTGTACCTAAATAAATCTTTGGGACTTACCGAGAGATCTCTAAATGGATGAATAACGAGACCTAGAGGGAGCCGTGACTTCTGCAGCAGGGACTGAGACTCAGGGATGGCATTGATTGTGCACCGGAAAATACTGTCAGAGAAAAAAACAGCATGCAGAACCATTTAAATATTCAACTTCATTGAAGTAAGGTGCTATGCCAAAGAAATGGCTGAACATTCAAAATTGTAAAACATCAAACACTTTGTCTGAATCAAAGAAATGTCAGCAGAATTTGAGCTGCAAGTGCCAAATCATTGAACCTATTCATGACCAAGTAAGCAAATGTTTGACATAGTGTTATAGCATTTGAAATCAAGTATTACAAATAACAGTAGATGTAGCTAATGAAAGACATAAGTTTCAGCACAAGATGAATCCATGATTGTTGTTAAAAGATATGTTTCTATCGCCTTTCAAATTATTTTTCAAAGGGTTTAAAGGTGAAATTATCAATTAATCTTTAAATTTGCAACAAGCTGCAAACATTTAAATCATATGACTATGCTCATGAAAGAAGTAAGACTATGTGTCAATACAGCATGATGCCTTGTACCACTTGCACACATACACACACGCACACACGCACACACACACACACACACACACAAACACGCACACACACACAAACACACACACACAAACACCAACCCTACAGAAAGGCAGAAAGGCTTAACGTCTATTGTCGAGGTCACTTGCTCATATTGTCTTCACCATGCAACAACCTTCTGCAAAGGAACATAGTGTGTATTACTTGTGGATAAATTCACATGTGGCATGGATTAAATTAATGTCTATTGTCAAGGTGACTTACTCAGGGCTGACTTGTAGTTTTTGGTAGTCTGGGTGAAGCTTGGCCTTGGGCGGTTTGAATTCCGTGGGCTGGACTATGTGCCTCTCCTGTAGGAGGTTCAAGGGTCTGGTCTCTTGGAGGCGCACGTTGGTCAGACCTGCGTTGATGTCATTCATCGTGGTCTGAGAGAGGGAGATAGCAGGGGGGATGGGGAGACATTAGAATATATAGCTCAAAGAGTCTGGTCTGCAGACTTTTGTTGATGTCATTCATCGTGGTCTGTGAGAGAAAAAGGGGGAATGGGGAGACCATTATTACAATCTAAAATCATACCATTAATCATAAGATTCTGAACAAAAACCAGGTAAAGCTCAGAATATGTAGGAGCCATAGGATATCAGAATGCATCCTCCAAAGTTTCAAGGGTCTGGTCTCCTGCAAATGCATATTGGTCGGACCTGAGTTGATGTCATTCATCATGGTCTGAGAGAGGGGGGGGGGGGGGATTCATTTAAACAGGCAGAGCTCAGAATATGTAGAAGTCAGGGGAGTTTAGACTATATCATTCAGAGTCTGGTACATGTATGTAGAATCACATTGATGGAAGAGGGGGTGGGGAGACATTAGAATATATAGCTCAGAGTCTGGTCTGCACACTTTTGTTGATGTCATTCATCCTGTTATGAAGGGGGGGGGGGCATTAATTCAAATACTTATAACAAAAACAGGTAGAGCTCAGAATACAATTGGAGCCATAGGATATACAAATATTTGCTTCAAAGCCTAATGGGTCTTGTGGTGATGCACATTGGTCAGACCTGAGTTGATGACATTCATCATGGTCTGAGAAAGGAGAGAGAAAGGAAAGGAGGGGAGAGTAATTCAAACAGGCAGAGCTTGGAATATGTCAAAGTCATGTAAAATTAGTCTGGTCTGCAGACTTGCACTGATGTCATTCATTGTGTTCTGAGTAAGGGGGAGGGGAAAATATTCATAACAAGAAATTCACACAGCCATAGAACACATATTCAACAAGAAATACTACGTAAGAAAATACTACGTAAGAAATACTACGTATGTGTATCAGATGTTGATTTACAACTTAACTGAATAGAGCCATTAGACTGCAATAAATAACCCTCAACTTCTATGTTAGCTTCATCTAGTTTTAAATGAGATATTTCATGCTCAAGAAAACTTGTACGTTTAGTTGAAAATGGGATGGTTTTATTCAATGGCAACCTCCAAAAGAGCTGCTGACATTGCAGTGTTATGCAAAGCTTATAAACAGCTTGTCAACCACACTCCTTATCACAATACCAGAGTCAACTATCAAACATCAAGTAAAATAATAACACCACTACAACATCAATAAAAACATTATTTACAATACCACCATTAACAACAGCTCCACCAACAACTACGACACCAGAGCTACCAACATTGAAATTCAACGATCAGGAAGATTTTGGAAATTTTCATCAGAAATCAGGGAGATGCCTTTCAAATACATATAACCTAATGACAATAATCTATCAATAATCAGGGAGATTAGGTGATGTGATGAAATCCAAAGCAGTATTATTGATCGACTTTCAGGGAGTTTCCTGTAAAATCAGGGAGACTTGGCAGTTCTGCAACAGCAAGTATAACAACTTCATCGACAATAGCAACTAAAACAAGTACATCCAAAACAGCAACACAGAGAGCATGCATCAACTCACTGCCTCCTTTTTTCTCATATCATTCAGCCCCTGCGTTGCGGGACCGCCCTGACCACCCACCTGAGAAGGTTGGTACGGTCTGTTTGGCTGTGCAGCACTAGTGGCAGGTTGGGGCATACCACTTCCTGATGGGGGAGGTGCTGACCCCATGTAGCCAGGTTGTGCAGGATATTGCCTCCTCCCTGCAGAGACAAAGATTTGGAATAAAACAGGAGGAAAATTAATCAACACATCAATACATCTTCTGAAGTACAATTGCTCTCTTTCAATATACTTGTAGTGAACTATTTCAAGCAGTTAGGGAATGGATTCTGGAAGTACTTAGAGTTAAACAAAGTAGGAGGAAGAAGTGTCAAATAGGGAAGGAAACAGGGCAGGGACTGTTACCATAATATATTTTGTTGTAAGTGTTATCTTGCTTTAACAGAGTAATTACCATTGTAAGCCACTTTAATTTAGTCCTTGGACTGCCACTGTGGATTGTTGTCAATAAAAAACATTTACCACTAGAGTAAAAGTAATCTTCATTTTCTTACACAAGGCAAATATCCCACAACCTGGGAGAAAATACCATAGATTTGAGAAAGATATTTGTTATCAGGGATATTATTAGAACTTTGCTTTCACACAGGCAAAATAACGGGTATTTTCAGAGTGGGGCAGAGTACCTGATCATAAACTACCAGGGGGGTGTTTCACCAAGCTGTTCTATACTTAAGAATGACTTTACACCTACTGGTGACCCTTTCTTTTGCTAAATCAGATTCTCAATGATTTTGATTCCCATCAGCTACAGTTCAAATCTGATGTTTATAAATTAAAATTCTGAAAATGTCTTGAGAACAAAATATATGATTTGTCAAATTTGATTGGGATTGTTGGAAATTAACTTCAATTATGTTGAAGCATAAGAAAGGGACACCGGTCGTGTGTGAAGTTGTTCTTAGCTTAAAAACATGTTGGTGAATCACTCCCCCCTGGGATTCTTTCTAATTAGGGAGGTGTGGACGCACTTTATGGGATTAGTGTGTCTTCCCCAGTCCAAAAATGCAACAGTGGCACACAAAAGCCCGATATTATACAGGAGTTTTCAATTTAGTCCACTTCAAGAAGGTCCAAAAATGAACACATGTGTCTGCAAAGGGTGCTAATTTCACACTGGTTGCTATGGTTTAGACCAAGTGTACACCACAGCTTAACAAATTATTTTAAATAAAACATCATCAAGACCATAGTTATTTAGCACCCTATGCAGAATGCGCATGTTCAAGCGTACTTATTTGCCTGTACGGCATGAAATTTCCTTTAAAAAATGGTCTAAAAACTCCTTTATGAATTTGTGCCAAGGACAGAATACAGTATACCAGCTCACCTGCCACACCTCCAGGCTTTCCTATCTCCTGTCCTGTTGGGGGTGGAGGGCCCGTTGGGGGGCCCATCGGGGGTGGGGGCCCAGACATGTAGTTCTGCCCCACTCCAGGGGGCCCTGTTGGGGGTGGCGGGCCCGTGGGCGGGGGTCCTCCCGCCCCTCCTGGCTGTGTTGGAAGATAGGGCATGGTGGGCAGGTGCCCGCCTGGGGGAGGGGGGCCCAGGAACTGCCCCCCTGCGTGCGGGGGAGGGCCCGTGTAGGTGTTTGGCTGGGAGGGCGGGGCGTACTGCCCAGGCTGGCTGAAATCTCCCGCAGGAGGAGGTGGCCCACCTGAAGATTTTAAGCAGAAAAAAATTGATAAGGCTGGCACATTACTTGGAATCAGTAGAGATTGTGCATGTACTGTTTTTATCAATTATCATTAATTAGTTTATTGATGTATTCAAATCTTATAAAAATCAATAACCTTACAACATATGGTAAAAGTACATGTATGCAGTTTTAGGCATTTATGTTCATTTAGAATAGAAAAAATGCTGCCCATCATGTGTTTCATAAACAAGTAAAAGTGTAAGGAGAAAGTCCAGTGTATATTTGAAAGAGGGGGATCAGTTCCTCAGAGCAGTAATATAGCCAGCAAGTCGATTTTTCATGTAATGTTTAATGAAAAATATATGCACAAAGACGAGTTTTCAGATGTTTTGATGGATTTTGCACAGCACAAGAATGCCAACGAGGCACTTTCTTAGTAAGCGTGCATCTTGCGCAAGTGTGAATAAATTTTGCATATTATGATAGTAATAATTCATTTTTTTTTATATACATGTAGCACTTAATATGAAACAAGAGCAATTCGACTGCCACGCAGTCGATAAATATGCCTCCGCCTCTTTGCTATTCTCAGAAAATGTGTATGTTTGGTGGGCAATGTACCATTGCTCCTATGTGAAATGAAAATATCACATTCTGTTTTTCCAAGTTTAGCCAAGTTTGGCAATGTTCCTTGACTTTTGACCTCTTACTTCTTTGACTTCCAATCTAACCAGTCTGTCTAAATCCATCCTTGTATCAAGTTTGTTTAAAATTAGCCAATTTTGGATGAAGTTCAAGATCTCAAGAACTTTACAATATCACTACCTTGGTCATCAGTGCCCCGTAACATAAAGGTTTGTAATCAATTGCAAAATGGCAATGGCCAATCAACATCATTGTTGCATACGATTTTTGTTCAGTAACCACTCAAAAATCGTCTTTCAAATTTGCAATTGATAGCAAACCTTTTTGTTATAGGGCCCAGGTCATTAGATGCACAATTTGAAAGCCGAGTGTTAGTGGGGTCTCCCAGACTTCAGTCATTACCACACCTTCCGACCACGCATCTGCTGACCTTACCTTGTGAGTTTGGGAAGAAGGGGAGGCCCCCCTCTAAGTTGTCATATTGCTGAGATGGGATGGGGGAGGGGGCTGCTGATGACCGGGCAGATGGTGGACCTGGGTCAAGAAGGGGAACAAATCAAAATAGAGTCAAACTGGTCTACAAAGGACGTACATGATGTATACATGTCTGTAAAGGCCATTGAATTTAAATCCCTTCACAACAGTTTGCATGTACATGCAATTTACACCTGTCTATAAAGGGCATTGAACAGGTTGCATATGTGTGTACTTGCACCTGTCTACAAAGACCACCATTCTGTAGAGGTCACTGAATTTGAATCATTTCCTTTTTCAACAGTGACCATGCAATTCTCCCCATCGCAATAGCTCTCTGAATCTGAACGTGTGTGGCACTGTAATTTTTTTACTTTTAATTCTTGAGATATGAACTTCCGGTTCATGAACATTCTAAAGCCACCGTCTTGCTTGTGTCTTTTCATTCTTTCATTAGTCCATCCACAATCAATGTTGAGGTAGGCAAAAACATTGCCATGAGTGATTGGTGGTATTCTTTTCAAGTCCTTCGCCCATGTAAAAACCCTTCCATTTTAATATTACGAGGTTTACAAGGGTCGTGCATTATTGCGTGAATTGAATACGTACCAAACTCTTACCGGAAGTATACGTCCCACGAGCAATTGATCAGATATCAGTATCTCGAGGTGATATCGCTTGATATCGGCTATAAGCGATAGGAAGAATTGTACATGTACTTTTCTACAAAGACCACCTTTCCAGAAAGACTTTGTTTACATGTAGTTTCCTAGGGGTGATCTTTAGATACAGGTCGATTGTAGTTAAACAAACCTTTATTGAAAAATGCATGAAGATGGAAACTTGGAAAGTAATGTCTCTTGAATTAAAAAAGTACACAGAAATCAACACAAATTTTGTGCATAAATGTGGTGATTACCTCTCATATTGTACATGTATTTTGGCATAATTTTAAACATCATTCTATCCTCTGTCCAAGTTGAATCCCATCTTCAAACAAATTACAAGTACATTCCTGCACAATAATATTTGTACAGCAAACCTATAGTCAATATCAAACACTCAATATTTGACTGCATATATATCCAAACACAATAGAAAAAAAAATGTGACAGAAAATCAATACAACCTTTGAACTTCATGATGATGATGATGCAAGAAATTGTACAGGGGTACATATACTGTAGGAATATAAATGTACACACATTCTACAGAGACTGACTGCACAGTACGAGACCAGTCTCTGCCTACATGTAAGCCATGTACAGTACCTCTGTAATTCTACCTACTGCATGCCTGCAGTACATGTGGACAGATGGGGTCCTACTAAAAAAATTGGTAAGAGTGGCCACGAGTTTGTGATCGATAAAGCTATCTCCATGTATCACAGCCAAGAGATTTTACCTGAGATCTAAAATACTGGTTAACTTCAATAACAAGCCATTTTGCAGTCTTGCAGAGGTCTAACATGTGTCTCCCTGTGTCTTATGCTATTTTGGTAGTTTCTTGGATGTTTTAGGCTGCTCTTGAATATTTGCCCTCTTGGCTGCTCTCGGCGGATTTCAGTAGGACTGTACAGATGCATTGAATGGAATGCATAATTTAATTTAATCAGAATCACGATTTAATTCATTATGTGCCACTGATGCAATTCTGCAGTAGTAATAACATCAATCCCACAGAGTGGCCATTTGCCTGGCACTTGATGAGTTAAATGTACATTTCAGGCACATTACGGCATGTGACGTAGTACATAATACAGTGTACATGCATCTTCCTCTCCGTTGTTCAAACATGGGGAAAAGACTTGTACATATACCTGTACAATGCACTGACCCATTATAACTTGATTCATTAAGTCATTTAAAGTAAATTACATCATTCCACAATCAATAATAACAGCAGCATTGAATAGTTAAGTTAAGTGCAAGGTATTCCTCTTATAGAAACTCTAGAGAAAAACCTACAACTGCATTGATGTATAAGTATCATGCTGTATGTTATATATCATTTGGTTCATTAATAACCAGTTACAGTAAATGATATGATTCCATCTGAAAGCAATGGTAACAGCAGCATTGAATTATAAAGCATAATGGGTGATTTGCTCTCTCCAGCTGCATTTCTTTCAGGACAAATGTCAACAACTACAGAGCATTACAAATAATGCACCTGTTTGCGGAGGCTTCGGGTTGACGTGTACATGTACATGTTGAATGCTATTATGGCATACACTGGACATGTGAGTAGATTGCACCAGCACATTACATGTTAAATGCCTCCTAATGTTATTAGCCTACCGTGCATGTTCACTGTAGTAAGTCATAGGCTACAGACTGCTATTTCAGGCTATAATTACAACCTATCACCCTTACAAACCAGGGCCCTGTCTTAGAAAGAGTTGCGAGTCTATCGCAAGTCCAATCCCTCATTTCTAATTACGATTGACATCAATCCCAAATCTAACAGTAGTTGCGATCAATCACAATTCTTTATAAGATGAGGCCAGGGTCTCCCAATGAACTAGAGTTCGATGGTGAAACCGTGAAAAAAGTTGTACAATTACATGTAGGTCGAAAACACCAATTAATTCTTGACGTACGTACACAGTACCTGTCCCTTTTAGACAGAAATTAAGAGGATGGCTGAAATGGGTACAGTACCGTGCAGCCCCATTTTCATGGAACCTGCATGTTTACTTTGCATTAATAAAGGACACAAGTACATGTATAAGGTCAGCAACGATATCATTCCAAATGAATTTTTTTACTGGATCAAATACGGTAATCAAAACCATATAAACCGTATGCTTTACAGATGAGGTTGCACAATTTTTCACATCTATACTTGTAACTTATGGATCTGAGGATTACAATGTTAAATCGCATTAACTCTAAGGATCGTCCACAGTACATGAATATGAATGTTGCTGCTATATGATTCATGAGTACATGAGAAAAATAACTTCTAATGTATGATACACACTCAAATAGAAAAGTTGGTGAATCGGTAACAAACATGTACAGAGTAATGAAGTGTGATGTCATATGAGCATGTTGTCAAGACAACTGGTTCGAAATATGAGTAGAGCAAATATCAGTGATTATATCGGGGACTCTTATTGGGAGTGCCTCTGACACTGGCCGGCTTGACACAGTCGCACCAGCGAAACTCACTTGAGCTTTGTTGTTTAGAACCAGGTACCTACATGTACATGTACATAACAATGGATATGACAACACCACTTTGGTACTCTACAGGATACTACACTGTATTATGCAAATACGGAAGTCAACATACGTTTACATTTAAATGTCAAGAGACACAAAGGCAGGTATTTACACCTGATGTATGACCACCCACAGTAGTGCAGTCAAGGGTAGGAAGTTAGGTAGTACTGTAGTAGAATAGCTGAAATACCAACCATACCACTCCATTGTTCAATACACAGGTTGCACCTATTGCAGCTATTCACCCGTGACCTCATTGCAATACACCCTCTACAGTTATAGTCATTGCCAGGCTATTCAATATACATGTACTGCAGGGTCTTGTCTTGATTTGCAAGTGACTTACATTGATATCATAACTCCACATTAGAGAAAAGGGAATGGACTTGCAATCAATTTAGATTAATTGCAACTCTTTATAAGACTGGCCCAGGACATTAAGTACATGTCCATGTAGCATTCACTAGTTTATTAAGAGTATGAAAGAATTAATGTACATATGTATTAGATCACAACAATACTCTGCAAAACATAACAGTATGGTCATTCACAGAAACAGATAGTCACAACTACTGTCTACATACAAGTACAATGTGCATTGAAAAGAAAATTAAATGGTCCATAAAGTTCAGGTACATGTACATGTACTATCTACATGTATAGAGTTGTTTATAAGTTTAAATAGTAGATTCACAACAATAATAAAAATCTAATACTAGAAGTGTCTGGTAGCACAGCTACAAGTACACTCCAGCTCAAAGGAATTGGCATAAGGAAAGGGAAAGGGAAGAAGGGGAAGGAGCCGCAGTTTTGAACCGTGGTATATTTTGTCCAGTTCAGCATGAAACATAATGCTTTTTAGGCCAAAGCATCGCATTTCATGCTGAACTTGACAAAATATACTACGGTTTAAAACTGTGGCTCCTTCCCTTTCCCTTTCCCTATGCCAATTCCTTTGAGCTGTAGTGTACACATACACGTATGGTGTATTAGTGTGTAAGGGCTCTAATGTACACAAGAGACACAGTAAAAGAAACAAACTACACTTTCACACAAAATCATCTACCTACTTACTGTACACGTATTTAAGATCAAAGTTCATGGAAGAAAATGCAGACCAGAAATTGGAAAAAAAGGAAAGACAGAAGGAGTGATGAATCAAAACTCGACAAGGATCTCTGAGTACCAACATCATTAGAGAAAACAACAACCACATTGTGGATACTGATGGATACAATGGCAGGGACGAACAGGAAAAGGTGTTGTTTCCATGGAGATGACATGGGTTCCCTTGCGCAGAAATTGATGCAGATATTACAGAGTGAAGTGTGTATCAATAATACTTGATATACACCCAAAATGCTGACTTTACAATGAGAAAATAGCCTTTTGGTATTGTAAGAATGCAAAAAGGAGGAGTACTACTGTATACGCCATATATTACGCATGTCTAATTTTTCGTGAATCAGGACTTCCTGACAATTTTGCGAGTGGTTAAATTTGCAATCGTGGAGTATTAGTGCTATTAGTACATGTGCTTGTGCACGTCGTATTCATGTTTTCGCATGTTGTTAAATAAGCGAATAGCACACGACTCGTAAAATTCGCGAAAATAAAAAACCTGCGAAATATATGGCGTATAGAGTATATGATAACATGTACGCATACTGTTATCTTGCACTAAGCAAAATAGTATACATGTACGTATCACAGTACATATATTACAGTAAGAAAGAGATGGGAAAGGGAGTGGGAGGTAGAGAGGATTAACAGAAAGAAAGACAGATGTAGAGAGAGATAGAGGGAGGAAGAAAAAGAGAGGGTAAGAAAAAGAGAGGGAGAGAGAGAGAGAAGGAGAGAGAGTTAGAGAGAATGACAGAGAGAGAATGATAGAGAGAAACAGAGAGAAGACACAGAGACAGAGAGACAGAGAGAGAGAGAGAGAGGAGATAGATGGATAGATACTGTAGTGGAGAACAAACAATGAAGGCCAGATGCAGACAGCTAAGTTTACATAAAGCAGTAAGCCACCATCGAAGTCAGAATATCTGTGAAAGAGTGATTCAATCAAGTACTATAATACACCGTAGGAAAAAATCACAACCCTTTGAAAGACATGGGAAGAGAAGAGAGGAAAACCTGGAAATAGATATGACCATCCACACAGGAAGCACCAAAGTGATTTTTCCCCGTAAATCTAGTCTATAGAGAAAATGGTACGTAATTAAAGGTGGTAATGGGGAAAAAATGAGGAAAGAATCTTTTGAGCGAGGATAAAAGCAAAGGAGAGAGCAAATGCAACTTAATGACACATGGGAAGCAACCACAGGTCTACAGATCTGCGTAAAGTGATATGCAGAGGTAATAAAGAGAAGAGAATCATCTGAAAAAGGAAAAGGATAGGAGAGAGTACAAACTATACATGTAGGCCTCAAAGTGTATCATGGACATCAATGTAGGAGAACACAAAGAGATGCAGTCTCTATGTCAATGAGATATCTGCATGTACATAATTTGACCTCCAAAAAGTATCAAAGAGAAAATAAAGGGAAAGAGCACAGAAAATAACTGTCTACCCATATTTCATGTGAATAATTAACTGATACGGCTACATGTACATGAACCAGGTTTGCAGAAACATAAAAAAGAAAGAATGTATGCTTGAGGTCATGATATCATGAATTTTTAAATGCTTTGAAGGAGAGGAGGAAATGAAATCTGAGAGCAGTGTGTGTACATTGTAGACTGGCCTGGCTTCAGGCTGTTGGGAATTTTGAAACCAAACTAATTATTCTCATTTTTCCCCCTCTGGCTCCTATGTGGGATGTATTGAGAAAAGAGGAGAATTACTGTACAAAGGGATGCGTCATACAGAATATTAAACTTTATTTTCAGTTTGGATCAGAAATGGTTAACAGCGTGGAAACCATGTACATGTATGTGTAGAGCCTAAAGGAGTGACCAAAAGCAGCAGATAGACAGAAAAAAAGAGAGAAAGAAAACGGCAAATATGTGAATTGTTTGAATGTTTCTTCTTTCTTTTGTTTTGCTTGTCCTGGTTATTGCTTAAGTTCAAGTATTCATTGCATTGTGACATCCATAGTCTCTGTTGGTCAGCAGTTCATTATGTATAGCATTGACATGGAAGTACAAATGTATTTCAGAGGAGTAATTAATCACAAGCATCGGAAATGACAGAAAATGACAGAAAGGAAGAGGTTTCAATCCCTGTGGCTCTGCAGTTGTACATAAAGCTGACATGGAAGTATTTCAAAGGATTCATCTAAAGCAGCAGAAATGGCAGCAAATGAGAGCAAGGGAAGAAGTATTATTGTGAATACAATATTTGAATGTTTGTTCTCCCTTTTTAAATGTTCCTGGTTAAAGCTGAGGTTCAAGTAGCTATTACGCTGTGACGCTATCCCGGCAGGTCTGTAGTTCTGTATACCATCTATATCTACTGTACATGGAAGTATTTTACAAGTGATCAAAAGCAGCAGAAATGGCAGCAAACGAGAGAAAAGGAATAGGTATAAATGTGAATAAATCATCTGAATGTATACCTGATCCGCAGGGCGAGGGGCTGCCTAACAGCTCCAGGGTGGGGGATGGTGACATGATTTCCAGACGGGGGCGGGGAAGGGAGCCAAGGGAGGAGGTGGAGGCAGACTTATGCAAGGCCATGAGGGGTGGGGGAGTCAACCCAATACCTGCCCCAGGAGTAGGGCTTGGGGGCATGATCAGAGGGGGTAAGGCTGAGGGTGGAGGGGGGGGGGGGCGTTGGAGGATGGGTGCAAGGGGGGAAAGGGGGTGAACAAAATAAATGAAGAAAAAAATAATGTTATGGATAATGGAGATTACGAGCATTAAGAGTTAAATACTTTAGATGTGATTCAATATCCATGCATTTCGTCATGAAGCACCATAACAGTTCAATAATATTTGTATAAAAATGGAAATAGAGGAAAAACCATACTGTACCCAGCCTCCATGCTTGTGTGTAGAATATAAAAACTTGTTTTATGTGCAATATGTGTAATATGTCTGTTGTGCATACTGTAAGAAGCTTAACTGTATGTTATTTATTAATGCATTAGATGTCAAAGTATATTTTGTCAAAAAAACAACAACAAAAATTCCATGAGGATTAAATACAATACATGCACAAAATGCACACATGTGTACTGTTTGCATTTTCGATGTACTGTTAGCATTTTTGTTTGCAAGCTTAATATGAACTCAAATCAAACATAACGTAAGGCAGCCTGGGTATTTGAGATAATGATTCACAAATACAGTCTTCATTGTTTGTACAGTATGCAATAAATCACATTATATTAGGTACAATATAAATCATGTTCATGTGCATATACTGTACTTAATTCTTCAGGGTTTGGCCACTAATGGTTATTGTCTAAACCCTGAAGAAGATACATGACACATAAAAAATGTGGTAGTAAACAAATCAGTGTAAGTCTTGACACCCGTTGTTTTCATTCATCTCATGTACAATCTCATTAAGTCATCATGTCGCAATGTACACACAGAACATCCAGTAACTGTAACCTATCACTACAAGTAATTCTCCACAAGAAAATAAAAAAAATACTACATAAAAATTGATCAGGAAACGAACATTGCCCATGATCGTGAACATGTAAAATGTGCATACGTGCACATAGGTTGATAGTTATTTCAAAACATTTTTGGCACCTCTCACACCAATGTACATTTTACCAGTACATCAAGTAATTGTTCATGCCATGTGCATTTTATGACTGTACATTGAAAATATCTGACACACTAAGCACTATTGCATGTATGTTTTCAGTATGCTTACACACACATGTAAGGAATGTGACATGGATCCGTTCATGATCATGACACATGTAGATGCTGCTAAAGATAAAAGGAATCAATCAAACAACATTTTAAATGTTGAACTCCTGTACAGTGTACACATTCATATTCACAGGATATCTTGCTAGTGTTAATTTTCAAATCCCTTCTGAAATAAATACATGCAAAAAAAGAAGAAAACAGTTAAATGCAAGTGTGATGAATACCTACTCTACTGATGGTTAAATTGTAACATGATTCATATCTGTAACAAGGGAGTAACAGTAGACATTCACAACTGTGGAGCTAGCCTTCCTCCTAGGCTGTTTGGCATTTATTTTTTCGAATTGATTTAAAGTTTTCAATGAACAAATCTCAGTCTGGCTACAGTACACTCATCTCTCACAAATTCTTCTCCAACTCGTGCTGAGAAAATTAGGAGAATTAAAAAGTCACGAGTCTTGTGAGTAGGCTGTATAAGACTTTTTTTTTCAGTTTGGATCCAAAATGTTTAACAGCCTCGAAACCATGCTATGTTACTATGGAGCAAGAAAGTTTTCAAGTTTTCAACAAGTACAGTTGTATAAGATGTAATGGTTTACACATTCTAATTTGTGTTGCTTTATTACATTACAAATGAAATGTCAATATGAACGTAATTATGTGTATGGCCGCACAAACATGTTACAGTTCCTTTGTTTATCTTGCTAGTGGTGAACCATAATTTTCCATATTGCTACATGTAGAGACCAGCCAAATTGATACAAAGAAAGCAAATTCAATTAAATTAAAATCAATAACAAATCATGTTAATTGCTTATTTGCTATCCCGATTGAGAAGGAATATTATTCAAAGCTTTGAATGGATTGAGCTGATTTTAATTGCACATCACTTTGCAAAAACATGAATAGTTTGAGTGTAACAAAAACAGAACAAAAACCTATAAATGTTTGAACAACAAATACACGCTGAAAACAAGTCCATTTTCAGAGCTACATGTATGCATAAATACATGTACACTGTATGTACAGGTACATATTGATGTACTGTTGTCATGTCCTTGACAATCATGAACACAGTCTGTTAACAGCTGAAATATAGCTACATATACATGTCTTTCTCATATTTCAAAGTTGTTATTTGGAATATTGTGCCCCTTTATTGATTCAGGTAAATCACAGTTCAGTTGAGAATGCATAATGTACGGATGAGACCTTTACATGCTTATTATGAAAAGCCTGTTGTAACATGTGTTGTGAATACGTACGGTTGCAGAATGCATCATGAGTCTAATGGAAGTGTTTTTTTTTATGCAATGACCGGGCCACAAAATGTTGATTAATTGTAGTAACCATCAAAATGAGAAAGGCTGTTCAATGATAACTTGTTGTGTGCCACCTGTGACTTTTGCCCCAATTAATGGTTTATACACTATTCACATTAAGGAGGAGTTTATCTGGAATGCAAAGGGTTTAAAAAACAAATCAATGAAACTAATGACATGTATTTACCAAGGGATGTTTCACCAAGCTGTTCTTACATGTAAGCTAAGAACAGCTTTACGCACGACTGTTGATCCCTTTTTGTGCTCTATCAGATACCCCAATTTGTTCCTGTTTTAACACAGTGGTAGTTAATTTCCAAAAATCCTAATCAAATTTGACAAATAGTAAAAATTTGTGTTCAGATACTTGTTAACAACAAAAATTTTGATTTATTAAGCCGATCAGAATTAAAATCAATGGGATTTAGCACAAAAAAGGGTCACCAGTCGTGCGTAAAGTCATTAGTAGCTTAAGCACAGCTTGGTGAAACAGCCCCCTGTACATGTATGTGTACTGCCCATACTGATTGCATATTAGTAAACAACATGAACAACAACATATAACATAGCACGGTCTCCTAAATCAACTACCCTCCTTTAAAGTTGAATTAAGAAGACGATCCCAAATAATGAGATATTTGCATTAATATCATCCTTATGACACTAGCTTACCTATGAGAGACCTTTTAACCCCCTAAAATAAGCTTAGAATATTAAATTTAGACGATTTATCCCTCACCATATTTTCTCTGATCGCTCCGGCGATGAGTACTCGAGACTATTGTTCGAGCACTGTGACGTCACGGACGGGATTTGGGTCACAGTGAGAAAGTAAACAAAGCGAGCAGAGCAGTATATTGTGTGTCCTTCATCACCTCCTTCAGCTTCATCATCTTCCATAAAGTCTTCAAAGTCCATATAAAGGTCATTTTGCTCCAGCTCTACACTAAATGGCTCCATTATTGGGTACTAATATTTTGTCAACAGCGAGATCGAGATCGAAAGAAAGCTAATTATGCACAACGAAAGTCAAAGCTAAAGAAAGCCAACATGCACAAGTTTCTCGCGATCACGTCACAACATAAATATAGAGTACACGTGCGCTGGCTGCAAGCATGCACACACACACACACACGAGCGCCCATACGCATAGCATGCAGTATACTGGACAAGTTCAAGCAAGCAGCGCGCTCGAGTGTGTATGAGCTGGGTGGCGATGGCCGGATCTACTTTACGCTAGTATTCTCAAGTTGTAGAAAATAAGAAAATCAAGTGAAAATATTGACTAATAACTCATCGTTTGCAATCTTACTTCACAATTTAAGACTTGAAAACCGTTATTTATACTTTTTTCTACATAGGGAGAGTAAAGATTTGTATATATGATTTGTAATTGTTTGATATGGCTTCCTTTGAAAAACATTGGTAAAATCTTCTCTCTCTTTCTGCACTGATTTTTGTATTGATACCAGACACTGGATATTACCCAAATCCCGTCCGTGACGTCACGCTCAGCGTGTACCTATGCGTCCAAGGCTTATCGGGGACTCTAAACAGGCTAATTTATATCGACTTTCAAACCAGAATATTGAGCGTTCAAATGAGTTTTCTGATATGCTCTCTGTTTGAACAGCCTATATGAACTATATAAAGTGTGTATAACCAAAATTTACGGGAATTCGCGCCCTTCTTAATTCAACTTTAAGAATACCACTATCAATTAACATTACACATTTTTACTGGTGGTATGGATAGGCATTTAAGGTCAAAGTTTGATTTTATCTAGACTACTACATCCTGTATACTGTACACTGTACACACTCAATCCCAAATGTGTATTTTTATCATGCAGAGTCAACAACATATGAAAGGCCACATCAGGAGAGAAATCAAACAGGCCATTATTCAAACCCATGTGTACATTCACTGACATGTACTGGTCCATGTATGAAAGACACATCAGCAAAGTGTAAGTGCTTGCCATTATGCAATAATGATGACGTGGAGGTTTTAGGAAGGATTATTTTCAGAAATAATTGGAATACAGTACCAGGGAATAAAAGGCAATGAGCAGAGAGCATTACTTTGTGAGGGGTACAAAATCTCTGGACTAAATGCCCAGGGGCCATATTTATGAAACCTTACTAGCCATCATGTAATTAGTTACTAAAATGCATGTAACTACATGCATTAGTACATGTAGAAAGCAAGCAACTAAGCTAGTATAGTTTCATACAGTATCCTGTATGACTCCTGGGGCCATATTCATGAAAGCTTACTAGCCTAGTTGGTTACTCTAATGCATGCATTTCAATGCTCTTTAATTACTAACTAGGCTTAGTAAGGTTTCATGAATATGGCCCCTGTTCTTTACTTTTCTTTCTCTCTGAAAAAAGCTAATTTTTCAGACCTTTTCAAAAATGATTAAACTAACGATCCTCTTCTAGACTGCACATTGTGTACCTTTAACACTTCCAGTGACAGACAAAATGCTGCTGTATGGGTTTTGTGTGTATTACATGTGCCAATATGCACCAATGTCATTTATAAGACAGGTTAAAGAATGTGACCAATAGGAATCCCATATGTGGGTCACGTGATTATGCATTAATTTTACTAATCATTCCAGCTGTGCATTTCTTGTGCAGCACTGTGCAATTTTTGTGCAGCATTTCCCGTTTGTGTACAAACTCTATGCAAGCTAGGTTGCTAGAGCTCTGGGCCGATTGATTCAGCACGCGGTGTATGCACGCAAGCTAGCATGCCTTTGCGCTTGATCATTGAGCGTGTTTTTTACACGGGAAAAAAATGGCTGCCTTTACGGACGATCTGCAATTCCAGCTTCTCTCGAACCAAGATATTAAGGAATTAACCAATGGAAACACTTCAAAAAATTATGATGGCATGTCGAGTCTAAACTGTAAATGTGTTCACATCAAAATTTAGGACATCGCCATGTCCTCGCCATGCCAGCAATACACTTTCAGCCATGACCATGTTACAGTGGATAAGATTTGACTTACTTGATTACAGTTCTATGTGTATTGTAGAAACTTCAAGGTAGTGAAAATGGGGATAAACATATTGCAACAATGATACATGTATGGAAGAAGGCAGCATACACTGAAAGCCATGAAGTGATTAAATCTTAAGTGGGATGGGGCTGCATTCAGGTGATCATTCCATACAGAATCAACATATGTGAACGAATTAAGAAAGGAGAGAAAGATAATACATGGACCTATAAGAATACCTCCTATATAATGATAATTAACCAAATTAAATGTATATAGACAATAATTCAAAGCCCAATTTTAATAAACCAAGAAAGGATTGCAGCTGTAACATAACTTTATTCATCAATAAAAAAAATAAAGAAAAATCCAAAAGTGTGCCATTTTGTCTGACACAGAGAGGGTTAATATGTCACAGACAATACTCACCTGATGAATTCAAGCTGGCATTATGGTCCCCTCCGGCAGAGCTTGGCCGACTGTCCGGTTGGACGGCTCCGATAACTGGGGGTCCCAGAGGAGGTGTTCCATGCCCTAGGGAGGGGGCACCCCCTGCCCCTAGGGGAGGGGTGCCTGTGGATGGGGGACCAAATCCTCCCCCTATAGGAGGTGTGCCAGTCCCACTAGGCGGAGGCCTAGCGTTTGGCAGTCCCTGTGGAGGAAACGAGGTCAACCTCGAAGGATCGCTCGCTCCATTCGGGAATGAGTTCGTTGATGCTGTTGGTGCAAACCGGTTGTGTGCGTTCAGCGGGGAGTGGTTCGCCATGACACCATTAGGAGGAGGGGGACCTTGGTTGGTAGGGGGTGGGGCAGGGCCCGTAGAGGTACCGGGAGGGGGCGGCCCAACCCTGTTACCAAATTGGTTAGGTTGTCCGGGTTTTCCCATTGGAGGGGGACATACACTGGGCTGAGGGGTTCTCGCCCCGTAAGTACCAGAGTTTGATGGCGGGGGCTGTATCACACCCCCTGGTCCTGGCATTCTAGTCCTTGGGTCACCCCCCTGTACCCCTGTACCCATCATCGGGCTTGGGTAGGGGTGTCGGCCGGGCGAAACCGCACCTGACGTGGGTGGACCACTGTATGTTCCTGCATTGGGCATTGGAGGTCCAGGCATCCCCATTCTTGGTGGCTGTCCCGGTTTAGGTGGCCCCATGTTGTTGGTAGGGGGTGGCCCCATGTTGTTGGTAGGGGGCGGTCCCATGTTGTTACTAGGGGGAGGTCCCATGTTGTTAGGAGGGGGTGGTCCCATGTATCCTGGAGTTGGGCGTTGTATTCCTGGCTGCATGGAGGGGGCATACCCCCTTGGGGGTGGCGGTCCGGGTTGTTGCATCTTCTCAGCTTTCTGAACAAGGTACGTATGACAAAAAAAGAAATTCACATCAAAAAGATTTTTAAATTTACGCAAATTAAGCACATTTGTAGCGTATGTCCACATTGTGCCTGCCTCCAAAAGTGAGCAAAACTGAGAAGTTACCGGAAGTTGTGCAGTGCTCATGCTCCAAAATGACACAGCTCCTGATCACATGACGATTTTCTCATAATTTCAGCAGCATGCATTATGACTGGCAAAATTACAAGAGGTTTCGCTTGAAAGGGAAAAACTTCCTGAGGCTGAGCTTGAGGTTAGCTGGAGCGGGAAGTTCCACAGAAGTTTGCGCGGAAGTTTTCAACAAGTTTGCGTCCAGACTAGCATAAGTAGCAAAACTACAAGTTCCTGCCAGCATGGCCAGTGTGGCCGCTCCTGATAAGTAAGTGCAAGCCACGTCATGAAGAATCCCATGATCCTGATGATAAACATCAACAACCCAGGTGAGGGAAGTAGACTGAGATGGTGTTTCATGTATGATGGGGTGACCATATTTTGCACACAGTTTTGTTTTTCTTAACGATTCCAAGACACCCAGATTATTACACATAACGTCCAAAAACCTCAAAAGAGCAAGAATATCTTATTTAATCACATTTCATGGCTTGGAATTCAAATTTCAGATTACAATTAATGTAATTTCGAGAAATTTGCAACGCTTACTGACTCCGCCGTCCGCTCACATGCATGACCTAATTTTGCGCAGTAAGTTTGTTGCCCCGGCCCTTGTGGCCGACGAGTGTCAAAACGTTCAAAAGCCACCTCACATTGTCAAGCACATACCAGCCATTTTGAGTAAATACTTATAAATTGGAAATACTATTATTTTTTTCATGTTTTTATTGATTTTACAGACGTTTAGATGATGAATCTTGTTCGACTGTTCGAAGACTACAGTATCTTAGTCCCGTGTATGCATCATGTCTCCTTTAAGCATATTGTATTATTAGTGTAATTTAGCAAAATTAGGTCACACCACCATAGTTATAACTTATACTTAGAAACATCTGTCACAAATTTATGACGGATGGCACATCATCATCACATCGTAATTTCAAGTTGCATGATTCTAGACTGCATCTAATTATTGTTATGAATTATGATCATCACTCCAGATTTGGCATTGCCATTCACAATTCATAGTCACCACCAACATTCCTGTATACACCTACACAAAAAAAGGATATTACTAAAATATCCGATTCGGTCTGCAGTGGCCACCGCCACTGCACTGATTGCACTTCCACTGTACTGCCACTGGCACTGCACCGGTCGACTGCAACTCAACTGCAACCAGTCGGGAAATAATTATATCAAATATCGTTGTTGATTATCCGTATTTCTTTATAACTACAAATTGCAGTAAAATGTCCTTTTTCGAAACGTTTCAACGACAACTAATTGAATATACATTACCTGAAATCACACATTTACAGTATAACACAAATGCCTTCAACATCGTCATAGACATGTCATAGTCTAGCCGTGTCCCACATATTTATTTTAGGCCAGCAAGTAATCGAATACGTAGAACATGTAATGTACATAATGCAATGCCAGCCGAGTGTACTATGTACACGCTGCAGTATACGGTACGAACTGATAATCGCCGAGTTGAACCGGATGTCATCATCTAAGTCAAAGGTGAAAGATCAAACGACATGCGCCGTGAAGCAGCTCCCATTCAACGTGGCAGTCTGACTGAACCAAAATCGGGGGGTGCCTGTATCATACTTTCATCCGACCATTGTTGTTTAAAAAGTCGACTACAATAATGCAGGCTTGAAATCAGCCCGGTAACAGTCATATTGAGTAAAAAAATAATGTAGAAACAGATAGCCCGGTATGGCAATGTCATTTTCGCTCAGAAGGGTGGATAACTTACATTAAAAGGAGAATGCGGCTAATACTGTATTAGTGCACGGAAGTTTTTAATCCACTCGACGCCTGAAAATCCGATCGAGTACAGGCATGGCAGATAGAATAATGTATTGCTTAAGAATTTTCCTCACCATGCAGAAACAGACATGTAAAATGTGAAAGGGTTATATTCATTTTATACTCTAGATATTGTATTTCCTTACTCCAGTTTTATAGTTTACAAACACGTCATAGCCCATGCTCGGTTCTTGCGCAGAGCATGCAATATTGTAAGGTTATATCCATTATACTTCATTAACTCAAGGAAATAAAATGGAACAGACAAACACCACGCGTGGAATGATTGAGTGTAATTTATTTTCAAACATGATACAAAAAGTGTCATTTCTCATTGGGCTTAAATAATCGCGAAGTTGGAAATATTGCGAGGTTAGGGGAGGGACAATAGAACCATTCGGCTTTTGGTACGGTTGCTATGCAACTTTTACCATAACTTCGCGATTTTTTAAGCCCAATGAGAATGGCACTAAAGAGAATTCTTTATGCCTGACGCGTATTCGTTGAGTACATTCAAATACTGTCCCGTTAATTCTTTATGCGCAATTAATGCATTTTCGCGCAATAAATGGCACACAAAACCTTTTAGGCCCTTTTACACTTTCCGCGGATCGCATAACGGATCATCCCGGATCGTCGCTCCGGGATTATCCGTGCTATCTCCGGCATTGCCGTGTATACACCGGGGGCACCCGGGGTGATCCTTGGCGTATATATCTGGGGAAAATTAAGCTTGCTTAATTTTTCACCCCGGCGGAGTTCACGGATGAAAAATAATCCGTCCTCTTCCCTGTAGGCACCATGTACCTCCGCCTGTGTAGCCGCGGGACAGTCCGTGAAGACACCGGGAGGTCCGTATCAACACCAGTTTCATTTGGGTTTAAAATGTCGTATATTTTGCCTATATCATACGAGTACACCCTGGCTCAAGGGCCTTCCTGAAAAATTTATCCATCCTGTCAATCTTTAGGCCAACTCCATTGTAAGGATGAATATGTCAGGGTTCATCCTTATAAAGTTCTAGAAATTACCCACTCTTTCTCCCAGGCTTCAGCCATCAACTTCTCATACTGTCTGTAAAGGGGTCGTCTGAGAAGCCACGGTCCACTCACTTCGTTTCCTAGCAGTTTTCTGTTTTTTGTTTATGCCATGCAGTTTCTGCAAAATAAGAACTCTTGCTTTACAAGAAGTTTTGCCTTTATGGTGTCCACAAACAAGAGCGATTATGCTGCAGATTTTCAGGTGTGCTTGCTATACTTGACTCCGAAGACCGTGTTGTTGCCCGAGAAGGTAAATGATCAAATGAGCGTCTACAAGCTCAAGTCACCCGTCAACATTCCGGGGATATCGTAATAGACAACGTATACCTCCGTGTAAGGACCGTCAAAGTACCCAGTACTAGCCTCTGTGCTCTTCCTTGAAATTCGTGTTAGCTCCGTATACGTTTCCGGCGTGGTCCGCGTTGCTACTTTGTCTGTCCGTTGAGACACCGTACTTGCCCGTGTGACCCAGTTCAGAATGTATTCCGGCATCGAGAAGAAATCGTGGTGTCGCACGCCGGAACACTTCCTGATTAAGAGCCGGGGTGATCCGTGATACGATCCGTGAAAGTGTAAAAGGGCCTTTAGGGCGGCAGTTTATCTGACACACAAATAGAGTACATCGTTTATTGTGTCATATGTTAGTTATTACTAGTACTATTTAGAATTATTAAGTCTCGAAAAAGGGCGTGAAGCACTTCTAGAAACGGGACAGAATTCAAAGGGAGTGTACCCATTTTTCAGAGAAAACCAATACACGTAAAACATTGCATGAACTTACAAAAGGCTTTCAAAATGAAGACACAGCTTGTCAATACGAAGCTTGGCAGTGACATAGAATTCAAATAAAGCACTGAGGCCTACCCCATTGTAGTTTGCATCTCAATTTCCTTTTCAAATATATCGAAGGTTATTCATCACGTTGCTGGTTCCAACGTAATATTACTAAAGTGAGAGGTTTTTTAAGTTGCCTAATGGGCTATATAGTTTCATTTTTAGGAAGCAAGTTACCAACTCGTTTGCAAGGCTGTTATGTCGCTTCCGACTTTCTGGGCGGATGACAACAAGTGGAAAAAAGTAAACAAGACAGCATTCCTCAATCAGGACTTATTCCCAAATTTTATATAGGAGAGGCACCATTTACGACGGTTCAGTGAACTTTTCGCCAATGAATGAAAGACCTGAGTAAGAGGAACCCTGATTGGGTGTTACATCTCCCCGATGAAAAGATGTGCAATATGTCTCTCGTACTCACTTAAAGGTTGAGCATTGCAACATCAAATAAAGATTTACTCCAAGGAAGATGTATGCAGCAGTTTGATGTTGCAATTTAAGGAAGGTTAGCTAAACAACATAAAAATGTAAGGTCAACTTACACTGTGATGCAGCTGCCCAAAGGACACATCGCCTCGATTGCATTGACCAATAGAACGCACCGTTATATGATCAGCTGATTTTAAGGATGACGTCAGCACACAGTCATCCATATTGTACATTCTGTCAAGTTTTGTATACGTAGAGCGTTACGAAAAGACGTTGAATGACGCTAGATTTCTATGTCGTAGTAAGTACAAGTGATTATATATGTTCATTGGGGTGTCGGATATGAGCTAGATCTAGTTCGAAGTACCATACTGTTAATTATTCATTCGTTTATGTGTGAGCCGTCGACGTTCTAAAAGTGGAATTCCAGAGAATATTTTGTCTAGTATGAACCGTTCGCATTGCGGCCGGTAAGTTGAAACTCCTCCTCTCTTGCGTGTACAAAATGAATGGGAATTCCGGCACGTTACATGCTAATGTAATCACGCACGTCCAGTTGCATTGCCTGTATGCGCCACCCACACCAATCTGAAAGTAACTGTGAAACCTCGGAAGAAAACAGCTGTGTGCATTTTTTTCGACCACTGCAATTTGCATATTTCATCTTTTCTGAAAATCACACTTGTCCGTGATCAGACATAAACAGTAGATCTCGATGAGTTGTCATGGTTGTACAGACATCTCTTCTTTTTTTTTTTTGGTGGGGGGGGGGGGGGATTTTAATGTACGAAGGCTATGGGTGACTGAGGTCTGAACCAAGTCATGTTATCTTGGCAAAATAATGAAACTGTGACCTCCGTGTCAATGTCAATTTGACAAGAAGAGACTCCAGAGTCTCAGAGTCGGAGACACTGCAGATGCAGAGCCGGAGATGTGTTTTAAATGCAACCTATTCAGATTCAGAGTTGGAGACGTTTCTGTTGGCATTGCCATTTTGGCTAAATGAGACTCCAGAGTCTTGGACTCGAGACTCTGCAGAGCGTTTCACTTTCAGACTCTGAACCATTTCGCATTATCTTGGCAAAATTACGTAACTGTGACCTCTGTCATGTCTGTGTCAATGTCATTGAGACAAGAAGAGACTCCAGAGTCTCTGGAACTCTGCAAAGTGTTTGAAATGCAACCTATTTAGATTCAGAGTCGGAGACGAATCTGTTGTTGTTTTGAGTCATTGCGATACACCCTGTCCTCGGCTCAGATGTTCTGCAATCAATGAATTGTGTGAATTTTGATTGCATCTGAAGCGAGGTTGAATGTAATAATTACATGTATGATGCGGGTGCCTCAAACCGGCCCCCTTGTTTTCTTTTGAATATTTTCATTCCAAGATAAACAAATAAAATTCAAAAATTTCACACACAAATCAGCAAAATAATGCTCTTTCAAAAACTATTTTTGGATTGACGATTAACGATAAAATTTCGGAGAAATTGCGCTTCGAATATCGCTCAATAAATCGTCGCACATTCACATCACTGAACCTTGAAACCGGCCCCTACCCATAATGTGCGATATCTCCGTCAATCTGACGAGTACAGTGCCGACATTTCACCAGTATTGCGTCTCGATCATGCTCGTTCCAGTGCAGTGAAAAAATGACGGGAAAGTTTCGGCGATCGACGAGAAAATCACGGAAGTACGAACGCAAGTTGAAAAACTGAGATGTTTTGAACGAAAATGTGCAATTGCCAAATAAGTGCACAATTTGTCTAATTTTGCTTCCGAAAATCTTGCATTTGGTTTACTAATGCGTAAATACATAATAAATCGCGCATCCAACCTTCGATAACGCGCACTGCGCAGAAATACGCGGGGGCCGGTTTCAAGGGTAGGGGCCGGTTTGTGGACCACTTATGATACATGTAACATGATACAAAATACAAGATTCTTCTCACGCGTCACGGTTCACAGTTTATGTTACGTTAAATTAAACTTCAATCTACATTGCTTGATATTTGATACAGTCTTCTCAAACTAAGACTGGTTTAAGTTGGTCTTGCCTACTTCATGGTTGGGTTGATATTTGCCAAAGAGTACAGCTGCAATGACACACTGCAGTGGACTGTACCACGTCCACAGTCTGCAGTGGAAGAAGAAGAAGAATAATCTTTGTAAATGTTTTCATGCCATGTGGATATTAAACTCAGAATGTCACTTTGTGTTTTCCTCTGCAGGCTGTAGACAGACATCAAGAAAGATGAGTTTTATATGGCAAGGATGGAACTATGTCGTAGAAACTTTCACATCTCTACTCACAAGTCTAGGTAAGTGACTAGTTTAATGATAGGCACAATATGGCCCATAAGCTATGAACCCTCCATACGGCATACAAGGAGAAGTCATCCCAATATGCTTCATGCGGCGACGTTCAGATTTTGCGTGCAATCATGTCCACTTCAAGTCTCGTGTACTAAGATATGAGACTGAAAGAGGACACAAGTGAAAACATTCTGGATGTTGCTGGCATTGCATTATGGGATGACTTCCTTTTCAGAAAAGAGAATAAAACTATGCAATACTTAGTATGACAGGTGCATCAACAGCTATTTTGAAGACATTAGTTTGAATGCTTATGGGATTTACTAGATAGGTGGCAAGCTTGATGCAAATCACCAGATGTGTAAACATTGCTGCTTAAACAGGGAGGGAATTTAGATTTCATCATACACTCACATGATTGAGTGTGTTGTATGTATTCTAGAATGCCCCTGTAGCGTGTTTTGCCTGTATCTAGTGTAGAAAGTACAGTTACTAATGAAGGGTATGCAGGATGTTAACAATGAACATTTATGTACAGGGGCTCATTTTTAAGCCTGACATTATGAAACAAATACACCGAGCTATTTTGTCCTTTGAAAATAGTGAAATGTTCATAGGGGCTGTTTGGTTGCCTTATGGGGCTCTTTGTAACAATACAGGAACTGAATCACCCTGAGTCAGTCTATTTGTTTCATTGGAGTATAGTTTATGAAGAATTATGTGAGCCAGCTTACTACGATTATTTTTTTTGGAGTATACGGGTAATTGACTATGAAGTGCGTTGTTTCCAATTGTCCATACATACCCAAATGTATGTTATATGTGACTCAGCGACTCATTGTGATCATTTTTGTTCAGGTTTATGGGGCAAGACGGGCCGGCTAGTATTCCTTGGACTAGACAACGCTGGCAAGACGACACTCCTCTCTGTCTTAAAAGATGACAGGATGGCACAGCACGTCCCAACGTTACATCCCAGTAAGTCTCGGGCTCTAAAAACGGAATTTCACATGCCCATATGAAGGGGGAACAAACCACAAATTCCAGGGACTTCTTTTCAAACTCGATGGTATGAAACAACATGGCTGTCGATTATACCTCGGATGAAAAAACCCCCCACATTTTTATCAGGGGCTCATTGTTTGGGTTCAGGGGCTAAGTTTCCCTCAACCGTCACTTACATCTCTATGGAAAAAAAACTTTTCTCGAACCACCATTTTTAACTGCCCCAAATCATGATTCTGAATACATTTGGGCTACTTCTGATTAAATTCTCTTGGCTGTGCGTTTTTGACAAGCAGCGATTCCAGTTTTCTGTGCAGTGAGGGGCATATTTTCAAATGTTGGTATACATTTGTCAATAAATTGCAATTTCATTGACTGGCATCTCATGAGTTTTGCAATCCTCCTTTGGAAAGTCAAAGTAAAAGGAGTATTAACACAATGATCTCCCTTCCCCAAATCATCAAATTCTTGCATGTGATTATTTGAATGCTAACTTACATAGATGCTAACCAACTTTTTGTGACATATTTTCAAAACAGCGTCAGAAGAGCTGAGGATCGATGGAGTCACATTCACGACCTTTGACCTTGGAGGCCATTTACAAGCGAGAAAAGTCTGGAAGAAGTACCTCCCTGCTGTGGAAGGAATCGTTTTTATCGTCGACGCCATGGACAGGGAAAGATTTGCTGAATCAAAGGCAGAATTAGACGTGAGTAGAGTAGCACTTGATCAAATTGTCGAAGTAAGATTGTGGGTGGTAGGGAGAGAAAAAGACAGACAGACAGACATAGAAACAAACACAGAGAAACAGAGACAGAGAAACAGAGACAGAGAAATAGAGACAGAGACAGGTGCAGAAACTGATTTTAAATTGTGTGATTGTATTGTTATTTTAAAAAAAATCAGGCAATAATGTGGCAAACACAGGGTATTAGAATGCCATGAAATAATGAAAAAAAGAAATATGCAATGTTAGTTCATGAAACCTGGGTTTGACGAAAAAAAAAAAAACTGATTTTAACGCATGAAAGCAAAATTATTCTTCCTTCACTTGGTACATTGTTAATTCATATTTGACCATGGATAACTGCACATCAATCAATTTTGTATAGAATACATGTCAAAATTACTCTTGTTCCAGGTGCGTAATGTCATTTGCACAAGCTTTCACAACATGCATCCACACTGCTTTGTGTACTATGAAACAGGGGCCATATTCATGAAACTTTACTAGCCTAGTTAGTCACAATAACTGCATGTAGCTGAATGCACATTAGCAACTAACTAGGCTTAGTAAGACTTCATGAATATGGCCCCAGGAATTGAAATGATATATTTGGTTACTTGCTATATTGAGCAAATGATAACGCAAGAAATCATGCAGGTTACAGACGGGCTAGAGGGTTTCATAGTGCAAGAGTACCTTTGTGCACAGTCTGCAAGATGTTGCAAGTGCTATTCTGCCCTACTCTGACAAAAAGAAGCAAGTGTCAAATCACTCAAATCTGGATTATTGGTATTCTTAGATTGTACCCAGCATTCCCTAGACAAGAAATATTCATCTTGCTGTGAGATATTCAATCTAACATTATGTGGTGTTGCACTGATGCCAATGCAAGTGAAAGACACATTTTGCTAATTTACAAGAAAATTATCTTTTATTAGTTGCTTCCTTTTGTCAGCGTAGGGCAATATTCCTAAACAATGTCCAAATCAAGCCCCCAGCAGAAAGTACTTCATGGAAGAAGATACAAACAAATCTACAGGAAGGCACCAGTTTGAACATTGCACTCAAGGGTGATATGTACATCCCAAAGTGCAGTCTGATAAATTGTTGACAAATTATTCATAAAGTTCTTTTGGTAATTCACAAAGCATCCTTCATGCACTTATTTCATGTCTTGTGTTACTTTAAAATATGTTAAAGCTCTGACACAAGCATTGGTTAATGTCACTCAACCCATCAAACTGCACAAACTAAAAATATTAGACAGACAGTTACAACTTGATTTTCAATATTGATAGCTGAGCAGCTATCCCTGACCCAATATGAAAGAATGATTGTGCTATCATGTGTTGAATTGATTTTAGATTTTGAGAAATTTGGAAACTTGCCACGGCTTTCCTCACACTGTAAACAATATACAGCTGTTGCATACATTTATGTTTTTAAGTGTAAACTTGCCGATGTATGTACAGTTGTCTAAAATGTAATGAGATTGGCAACAATTAGCAAAATGTGAGTAATTGCCATTTAGATATAAATCAACAAGAACAAACAATTTTATTTATCAGGAATAATGAATACCAAGGAATTCTCCATACTTCATATGGAAAAGTCTGGAATTTCTTTTAGTTATACCTAATTATAGTTAAACAGGGCTCTACAAAAAAAAAAATTATCACTTGCCCGACAGGGCAAGTGATAAAAATATTTGCTTGCCCTGGAGGAAAAACTGCTTGCCCTGTTTTTTTTTTTATTGTAACCTTTGTTTTTCACTAAAAAAGTTTCTGCAGAAGCGGCGGCATACCTTATCCTGCTGAATTATACATAATTAACAGCACAACTGAACATAACAATAGGTATTTGACAAGTTACTAGTGTTTGCAAAGAAATTTTAGGCATACACCCAGTAATAAGGATAGCGTGCTCCATCCTGTACATGAACGAAAAACAAGTCAGTCAAAAATCTTGGAATCAGACAGGATTTGAACCTGCAGTCTACTGCTTACCGGGCAGCGACTTAACCACGCAAGCTATTTCTAGTTCACGGGTCAAGACACGACAACATGGAAACAAATACCTGAAAGAGTCTCATTTCATCTGACTCATTCATTATTATTAGTGTTTGTTTTTAATCATACGAGTCCATCATGTTTAGCACTGACTCTCCAAACTATAGTACTCTTCTCTTGCTTTCATTCGATATGAAGTACAGACGCCTGACCTCCCTTAATAATTGGGCATGTTGGGAGCAGACTCTGCTCACTACATGTAGGTAGGTCTAGAGGCATTCATGATAACACTGACTACACCACGTAATTTGTAGGGGGCAAAGCTTCAAAGCTTGTCACAATACATGTAACTCGTAAACATGCTGACAGGATTATAAATAGTCACATTTCAAAAGTAAAATGTCTAACCCTAGACAACTTCTTTGCCATTGAATTCGTCCAAAAAAGTGATTTCTAGGTCTGTATTAGCGTCCGCTTAGACCCTATAGCCCCGGGACGGCTGGGTGGCTAGCTAGCCGTTACTAGCCGCCTAGCCGTAGGCTGTAGCTGCTGTGGATAAACTAGTCTAGGCCCATGATCTCCCAGTTTGGAGCTTGTCAATACAGGAAACCTTAGAGTAATCAGCCCAATATTCCTGGGTAGACTTCTTGGTAGATGTGCTAATTTTACTGTTTCAAGTGTACTGGTAGCGATCAAAATCATGGGCAAATCAATTAAAATATTGCTGCTCCACGGCAGGTACATGTGCTGAACTCATACAACTATCACTTACATATGTTTTCACATCATAGTCCCATATGTAGTAATCCACGTAAATACGGTTTATGGGCACCAGACACACGAATAAACACAGCTGTTCAGAAAAATTTCACATCGCGCATGCGCACATTCGTGATCGCAAGCGATCTCGTTTCTGGTGAAAATATCGGTAATGCGGATATCGCGCATGCGCAGATCTTATTTTTCAGTTCAAGATGGCAGCGTCCATGGAACGGAGTTTCAGACGAATTTTCATGACAAAATCTCGGTGATCTCACTCCAATTTCGGCTGTGTTTGCCTGGTTTGACATGATACGAAACACGTTCACATTAATTTTCTCGCATATGCGTAAGAACAATGTTATTTTCATATTTTTTGGTGAAAAATAACCACATGCCTGGACGGGCAATTGTCTTTGAGAAATGCTTGCCCGGGTGTCATTTTCACTTGCCCTGGGCAATCGGGCAAGCGGGTTTGTCGAGCCCTGGTTAAATGTATGAGCCTGGAAGTAGGTATGACTGCAATCAAATTCTTTATTGCTGCATGGTGCATTATGGGAAGACTTTTCCCTGTTTGCTGTACTGCTATCAGTGCTTCATATTGTTCTGTTTCTTGCCATTCCACAGAGTTTAATGACAGATGAGATGGTCGCCAACGCACCGATCCTCGTTCTGGGCAACAAAATCGACATGCCAGGTGCAGCAAGTGAAGAGGAGCTACGGTACCAGATGGGCCTGACTGGTCAGACAACAGGGAAAGTAAGTACAAGCTTATCATTATACTTAGAAGTCTGGGATATATCTTAAAGGGTTACTAAATTGGAAAAATAAGTTTCCACTAATCTATGTAAAATTATCCACTAAAAACGAATTTCACATTCGTTTGCTGCAATAAAGTCTCATTTTGATGAAAATTTGAAAAAACGCACGGCTCTAGTGACGTCAGAAAAGTAAAAATGCCATAAATATCAACAGCGTGAATAAGATATTTTATTCACGCTGCTCAAACAATACGTTACCAATGGGAACCCCAAAGCTTGTCCGAGGTTTGTCCGAGTAGCAACAACTAATAGATTCAAAGTGTATTCCATTCATTAAATCTGAATGACAAGATACAGGTGAATGCAATAACCTGTTACTACGCAGTTAGGGGGAAAGTTGTGAATACATCACAAAAATGGTCTATTGTTGACTTCCGTACAATCTATGGCATTTTGACTTCTCTGACGTCACTAAAGGCGTGCGTTTTTTCAAATTTTCATCAAAATGATACTTTATTGTGGCAAACAAATATGAAATTTGTTTCAAGTGGATAATTTTACATAGATCAATGGGAACTTATTTTTGTAATTTAATAACCCTTTAAAATGATTTGTTCCACTGTCACACAACTACTAACGTTGCTTAATTTGCAGGTACAAACCCTATTCAGTTAATCAGTGAAATTGAATCAAGACAATATGGAGATGTCCATGTAGTGACAAAGGGGCTTGGGTATATAGTCAAAAGTTTTGTGCCACATAGACAAGGTTAGCTGCATTTTGCGAGAAAAGGATCAGCGTAAATGAGGCTTACTGTTGATCATTGCTGAGTCCTCTTTCCCATACCCCCTTCTTTGTGTTTTTGTGTTTTGAATCTCTCAAATGTCAGTGTTGTATGTTGATTATCTTTGTTGTGCTGTTTTACTGTTTATTGGATTATTTTATTAATGAAAAATTGCATAAAATGAAACAACATTTCTTGATCATATTTTCACTGACCTTCTTTTCTTTTTTGCAATGTAGGGCAAGATTTCTCTGAAGGACTTGCCAGGCCGTCCGCTGGAGCTGTTCATGTGCAGCGTGTGGAAGAAGCAGGGCTATGGCGAGGGCTTCAGGTGGTTAGGCCAGTACCTGTAAGACTCAAAAAACATCGCGAGAGTTGAAACATCGTGAGACTCGTAACCGTATGATTACAAGGAGAATATCAAATGCCTTCAAAGGAATGGAGCAGTTGTGAGACCAAATCACCAAGAGAAAAGGAAATCATGTGTGTCTCTTCTTTGGATCAGTGCATTCATCGGGCTGCTTGGGGAAGGCGATGCCATGTGGGGCAAGGGCGAGGGCTGGAAAGTACTGGAAGGCGGAGCGGATCTTGTGATATCCATGCAACGACACGCGTTGCCTCCAGATGACTGCATTTTTGGGGGACTGAAATTTAGGCTGCGATATCTACATGTAATCAACTTATGTCATTGGTTTAACAGAAGAGGAAAACTTGCGTAAAATTGATAACAATAAATTATGGCTGGACAAGATAATTTTTTTGCAACAGAATTTCTATCATAAGGATTACCAATTCCATTGCACTACCCAGCCTGTATTACTCTGCAAATATCCAATGAACAGGCTTTGTATAGGTGGGGGCTGCACATATGTGTTCATCAGTTTGAACAGGTCGTTTTAAAAGCCGTCAAGAGCAGCCACGGGCTTGTGATTGTTATAACTATCACCGGGTGAGGTATCACCGTCAAAAGGATGCCAATAGGGCCCCAAGATGTAGGCAAGAGATTTTACCCCAAATTCTTCGAAAATACTGATTGGCTTCACTGAGCACCCAGTTTGGCAGTCTCACAGAGGTCTACTCTGTGTTCTCAGTGTCTCCTAATGTTTGCTGCAGCTCTTCGTAGCTTCTTGGTGGCTTTTGGCTACTCCTGCCTTCCCATGGCTGTTCTTGAGTCTTGGCATTTTTGGCTGCTCTCGGCAGCTTTTAGTTGGACCGGTTTGAATGGTACTCAAATTTTCCATATAAGTTTGCTTAACACATACAAATATAAACGGAGACAGGCAGTGTCAAAAGTTGTGACTGCCGAACATATCGCTTACCTCAGTGTAAGTTTGATTGTGACTTTGATACAGAAGTCTAAAACTATACCCCATATCTTGCACATACAAGTACATGTGTGTGCAAAATATGACGGGTAATCCTTGATGTCGCTTTTGAAATTTCACATGGAATTTGTCACACTTCTGAGTGAAAATTGAGACAACTTGAGGGGCTCTGCACTTATGGTTGTATGGTCTTTTGATAGTATGTTACTGCAGATGGATTCTTTGTGAAATTTCACATTGGCCTTTTAAAAGGAAACTACTTGTTGAAGAGGATCTGCATGAATGCAAGTTAAATGAAGTGAGTACCAGAATGTATTATCAAGTTTTATACAGCAAATTTCATCTGTCTTGGAAAAAATGTTAATTTTTGCTAAGACTTCATTCATATTCATCATTATATTGGAGAATGATGAAGGCAACAATGAAGATAACGCTGAAATGAATTTTCATGATTGTTATAGTTTTGTTTTTGGATATTTTGTGAAGTCATGATCCCAGCTAATTGCAGCGAATTCTTCTTGTAAAAAGAATACTGTCAGCTCTTTGTCTCTGTTCCTCCCATCCTTCCAACTTTTAACATTGTATCATATAGATATTTATTCATTTGAAACCCAGCTTGCTCACTATTAATTTCATTTTGCCTCTTTAAATATATGTTAAGAATGTTCCATCCCCCTCATAAAAAAGGCAATCCACGTTTATGCTATTTTTACAGCAAACTGGATTGGTATGTAAAATTGTGATAAATTTTGTCTCTTACTCCAAAGAAATACAAGTTACTACAAAGGGCTGTCATGGTAGTAATATGATTTATACAAAATATTTTGCACCATTCATAATTTCTGCAGTTGAATTCTTGCTCTATTTGCATTTTGCATATTGTGTTCTTAGCACTGGCAGAGGTGATTCATAGGAATATAAAGGAAAATAGCAGAGTTTAGGCAACAAGTACGACAATATTTATACCATGTATCGCGTAATGTCATAATCAATTTCTGCAAAAAAAGTTGAAATGATGAGAATGCTGCCATTGTTGCATGTAGTTACAAAAACATTTTTCTCAACATTTATATCATGAAATATGCACCAGCCTGTATACATGCATGCATGTACAAGATACAAGTTGTAATTTCACACTCGAATTGAATGTCTTGGTTGATGTACAGTATTGCTCTGGCTTTTTCACGTTTCAGACGATCCAGTTATACCCTATAATTACAGCCTTGTCAAGGAAATGTACACCATTGTTACTTGATTGGTCTCCTGTTTGAACACTTTACGCCTAGCTGTTTAAATTCATTTAACCCCCTCATTGCTATTGGAATGATGGTGTGTGGTAAGTCATTTGGGATTTCCAAGCTTGGTAATGTGAGGGTTGACTACTGTAGAGGTAAGGGTGATACATGGTGTACCTATGGACTTTGAGAACGTAATGCTCCAAATGACAAGATGATTTGTACCAAAGAACAATATTGAAATAGTAGATTGGTAACAGTTTGGGGAAAATCAGAAAAATGTAAAAGTTCTCAATTGTTCAACCTTCTCAGTTCCATGGGCACACATATTTGTGACAGATCAGTGAGGTTTTCATAGCTCGGCCCTGAGAGGGTTACCTTCACAAGGACAATGACATGTCCACAAAAGAGTCTAATGTGTACGGCAACTGTATGAGATTTCTAGTATTGGCAATTGGATTTATGCAGCTATTCTGAAAAGAAATATTTGATGCAATACAGCATTTTGTTCAGGATAGATATCAAGTTCTTCATGTACAAGTACTCCCAATTTGTGTAATTGTTATAGTTTTGAATGCTTTATGTTGATAACTTCCAGAAAGTTCTGTGTGGAGCATGTCTCTTGTATTTACCCCTTATTTCAATATTTCCATCTTTGTAACTGATGTAGTATTGTTGAAAAGACAGGGTTGGCATTTTTTTCAGTTAGAATCTCATTTCCTTTCAAGTTGTCAGGATTTCTGTTTCCCTCTACTGTAAAAAAGCTGAAAACTCATTTTTTTTTTAAATTTTATTTTATTTACTGGCCTCTGGGAATTATGTTTAGAGCAGAAATGTGGCAACATTGCTTTAAGAGCATCAATAAACACAAACTTTATCTGAACTTTTTCATCAAGTCAAATGCCAAAATAGGCTTAGAGGAACAAATAACATTTCCGAAAGAAATATAATTCTGGTTACAGTCTTGTATAATGGTGGTAGGTGTGAGGTTTTGTTTCTTTAAGTTAATGCATGTATGGACTTGTATACATGTACATATTTTCAACAAAATATCAAACATTCACTGGAGAGTTAAATTCAATATTTTGCAGTCACCTTACAGATTTACTCACAAATTTGTTTCATTTAATTAGTAGACTGTGCTCTTACCAATTGCACATATGCAAAATACTCTCAATGCTTGCTTAGCCATTTGTTTATGGGATCCATGTTACCCCAGGATGATACGTATGGGACTATGAGTATCGTGTATACAATGTGTTAGATTTTCATTAACTCTTTGTGTCATGTGTGCATTTTGTCACTAGTAAAGCACACGGATGCCATACAGGAGCATTCTTTTCTGGTGCAGGAAGAGTTAACCTGGGGGACATTTCATGAAAGTTGTCAGTGCTGACAATTTCAGTGAAATTCTCGGTTTTGATTGGCGGAGAGGCACTAGCCTCTGACTGTTACTATGGTAACTGTCGGAGAAAGACAACTTGTGGGTGCTGACAACTTTCATGAAATGCTCTCCTGATGCACACCCACAATGGTCATGATGAACTCTGTATCAGTATGTGCCATTGTTGCACTTTTGCACTAATAATGATAATAATACAGGCCAGTCCTTTAGAACAGCACTTTATCAGCTGAGAGATTTGACCTACTGGTTGCCCCACAGACCAGCCCACAAAATATTTTGGAAGCCTTCCGCAGATGACACAATCCGAGCAGTAGTGTTCTGTGACTGACGGAATCGCAGGACCCGATCATTGCAATTGTGCAAGAAGGTGATATCAAATTGTTACGTCATAGACCCTTACAAGCACAGAATCGTAGTAAAATTGTGTCGTTTGCGGTGGATTTTACCAAAATGATCTGTCAGTTAGCAAGGTGGGCAACTGACTACCAGTATGATTGAATTTGTTTGAAACGTGTAATCCACTTTGCAACTTGCCAACAGATTTTTTTTCTCCAATTTTGAGTAAATAGAGGTATATGTTAGAGTTATGTAGATGTATAGTGCCTTTAATTTCTTTTTCTAATTTTTTGATTTCCATAGTTGTACTGAGATAAGGCAAGTATATTTCTGCTTTTATTATTCCAAACCAGTTTTCTGCTTGTCCAATGTACTTTGTACTGGTTTGTTTTTGTTTCTAACCTGCAAGCTCCAGTTAACTAAGCCTAGAGAATTCAGGAAGGTGAATTGTAGGTGTAATTTATTTTTCTACATTTCATGGGATTCATAATTCTCATCCAGGGTTTGTGATGGTGATTTCCCCTAACAAAAATTGATTAATGATGATGAAAGTATAAAGCAAGTCCTAAGCATAATTAAATGTATGTGTAACTGTATATTCCAAGATCATTTTATCACCAAGATTGTGATTAATTAATATACCAATAAAGGAAATTTTCAAGATAAGGAATGTTGGCATTTTGTTGTATTCAGATCTTCTGTACCATTTCTTGTTTGCAAGTAAGATGTTTCATGCAGTCAGTGATCAAACTATAATCTGAGGCCTATGCCTTCACATGAAACCTTCGCAAAAGTTTGTTGTTCGGGGGAGCAGCATGGCTGAATACAAAAGACTAGGCAGAGACAGTAAAGAAAAGGGAATGAGAGAGAGAGAGAGAGAGAGAGAGAGAGAGAGAGAGAGAGAGGGGGGGGGGAGATAGGAAGAGAAAGAGAAGGTCAGAAAGGGAGAGACAAACGCGTCATTGAACAGCACATTCCTCGAAATCAAGAGTGACGTAGAACATGAAGGAGTAAGTTTCTACAAACATTTATTGAGAGGAATCAGCCAATTGAACATTTCATCATAAGGACTAAAAAAAGAAGCAAAAATTCAGGAAAGACTTCACAAGACATCACTAAAATACAGTTTATCAAAGGTAGGATTGCATTTTCAGAAACTATATTTCATTTGCACAAATATTTACATGTAGTGTGCTTCATGGTATTGTCCAATTGTCCAGGTTGCAGATTGCATGGTTTTACCTCAGTCACTTGTAGTTGATCACTTTCAAAAGGTCTTTTCAGAGTTTTGATATCGCTGCAGCTTAGGTTACATGTTACAATCTATGCAGGAATACATTCAAAGAAGCAAGCCTTTCTGTTGGGCAATACAAGAATCAAGTGCACTCAGTATTTATCTTCCATCATTTCTCTGAAAAAACTCATACAAAAGAATACTTCATACTCTATACTCCCCCTTTCCTTGTTACTCCTTTTGTTAATTCATTTTCAGAAGTTAAAAAGATACTTGTAACACCTCATTCTAAAAACTACTGTACTTTATGCAAATTAAAAATACAACTCTCATGTACACAATACAATGCACATAGTGTAGATCAAGTAACAGAATACAAACACTGCCTATGAAATACTCTCATTTACGTAGTACCTAAGTAAGCATAATATTCAAGATAGTGGGCTTCTATGACTTAATATCTATTGAGCTCTCAACTGCTACAAAATTTGAACATAGTTTTATGAGTTAATTCCTAATGAGTTATGAAATAACAAGATCGAGTCAACTACACAATGTCAACATATTTCAAATTACGAAGTAAGAATTGAACCAGGCAGTATTTCAATATTTCTTATCCTAATTATTGATATGATAAAGTATCAATTACATGTAAAATAACCCTATGAGCAAATGTAATTATTCAAATGTAGTACATGGATCTGTTGTGTATTTACAAGCTACATTATGTATTCAATTCAAATAAGTGTTAAATTCATTCATTCCATTTTATGTTTACTTACAATACATACTACTTTCAAGCCAAGTTTACAACCTTCTTGGGAGATTTGTCATTCAAATGGTGACTTATTACGGACACATAGGGTGTTTGTTCGGGTGCATGTTTGTGCAGAGTGGGTGGAGGTGTGTAATGGAAGTTATAATAATTAAAGTACTCGGTAAGATCCGTGACTATTCAGCATTGGCAAGGGAAAAGGACAATAACAACAAATTTAAGAGTTGTTTACTTACTTTCTGAAACTGGCTTGCGAAATGCTCACCACTGATGGCACAACTGAATGAAAATTTCTCTCACAGCTTACATTTTGTACTCTTTACATATTTATTATAATTACCATGATACGACTACTTGTACACTTCAAAGAGGAACTTTGAATTACAACAAAATGTGACAATATCCTGCATAAGTGACAGTACTATACAACAATTCACTAATCATGTTAGTTGGCACTCTAAATCAAAGGTAGGCAAGTCATGCTGGGTATGTTATTTCTGACCAATGAAATAGCCCATGAAAGTTAATAGTGACCAGGAATCAGTGGTAGTAATCATGCTTTTCAAAACTTTGCAATTTCTTTATGTTTCTGATTTGTTCAAACTTTTGCCAAGGTGGTTTTCTGATTTTTCAGCTTTCACTCCCCTTGAACTTTTTGTGTGTCATGTGAGTACTTTTTTTTCATCAGGAATGCCTACAAATCTCATTGGGCATCAGTTACTCTGGTACTCAAAGGGTTGAATGAAGTTTCACCCAAGCCTGCTGGTTAACATGCTAGTTTACATGTTCCTCTCTGAAGGTGACTTGTACTTCATCCCAAGGAAATCAAAGACGTCTTCCTCTGACGTCACTGGCAGTGGCTCTCCAGCTATCCCTGAAAGTCACAAAAGGAAAAGAATATTAATAACAATAATGATGATAATAATCAATAGTTTTTATAAGGGATATATTGTCCTCAATCCAACTTAACCCTCTTAGTACTAATGCGTGAATAGACTATTAATTTAAAATACAGTGAATGAGCCCATGGTAATGAGAGAGTCAAGAATATGAGAAATGGAGAGAAGGTTGAATGTCAGACAAGTTAAAGACGATCTTGTGGTGCCCTTGGGCCGAGTGGTGTACTCGCTTTCTCTGTTGTACCTCAAGGTAGTCTCTCCAGACACGTCTGACAGCTTAACAGCTAATCAGCTCTGAGTATTTTGGGCTGTTACCATGACCACACTGACCACACCTACCAGTGCTGCCCATGGGGCGGATGGTGTACTCATTCAGCGTGAATCCCTCCTCGATGGCCTTGGCTCTCATGTTCTTGTTGAACATGTCACTGCCTGTGAAGTACAGCGTGCCGCAGTGGAACTGGTCGTGAGGGATCAGCCTGATGTCCAGGCGTCGGTAGCAGTGCTCCTCCCCCTCCTTCAGCTTGTCTTTCGGAAGGCGGATCACTCCCTGTATCCACAAGCGGGTTATTCCATAAGATTTGGGGCGAATATACGATAATGTCCATATAACGGTAGTATGAGATATCCTTTTACACACTAAAGATAAGATCATTAGTTGAAGATTTGTTTGTGCCACAAATATAATAAACATGCCCTGCCACTCTGCCAGAGTCATCTATAACATAATATATGTGATGTGATACAAACTGTTTCATTTACCTCTGTTTTTTACGGACATAACACTAATGTCACTTCTTAAATTTGTACTCAATGTGATGATAAGATACATGAAGATGGCCATGCCTTTTTGTGGTGACATCAATATTGGTAAATGTTGTTGGGCTCACTATGATGTATACAGGTAGTTTCTTATTTCTGGTGTTTCACAAAATTACAACAACCATGTGGAATTACCCAGGCAAAGTACAATAATAGTTCGAAATAGATAAAAATGTTTGTTGCAGAGCAATGCAAATGTATCCCTTGGATCAACATGAATTATCCTATGCATAACATTTCATTAGAGAGATGGAACATCTGGGGGCTTCAAACATCTTACATCAACAACAACAGAATACTTGATCATTGTTAACATCTTACCATGAACTTTGTGTCTCCCTGTGAGATGGTGTCTGTGATGACCTTGGCATCCATCAGCTTCTTCACCACATTGACCAAAAGCTCAGGCTGTAGTAAGGTTTAAAGAAAAAGAAGAAGCAATGACCAGTTTAATGTGGAATTAATATGATAAAAAAGACAATCAAAATAAAAGGGCATTGAACAGTGGAGATGGTAAAATTATAAAATGTGAGTTCATGCGAGGTCATGAATGTTGTGTAGTGAAAATGACAAGTAGAAGGAGAAGGAAAAAGGATGGAGAGGGAGGCATATGAAAAAAAAAAGAAGAACAATATGAAGGACAAGAAGATGGCAAAAAGGAAGCATATAAAGATAAAGGAGAAAATGGAGGATGAGGAGAGAGAAGAGAACAATATCAAGAAGATGAGAAACACTTTTAACAAAGCAAATAATACAAAATGCAAGAGAGAAGAAGGATCAGGAAAAGGGGCAAAAGGAGAATACAAAAGAGATGAAAAAAAAAAAACTACCGGTAATTAAAACAAACATACAAATATGAAGGAAAATGAGACAAAAATGAAGTTTCTCTTACCTTCTTCTTGGTCTTGGAGGTATAAGATGGGTGTGTCAGCAGCACATCGATATCCCCACTGGAGGCCGCGCCCCTCCTGTAGCTGCCGCACACCGTGGCCACGTACTCCTTATCTTCGGCAGCTATGTAGGACGTGATGATGTCATCCAGGCGGCTCACCTCGTCACGTGGGATCCGCTTCTCAAAGTCTTCAAAATGCCTGGGAGCAGAGAGTGCAGTTTTGAGAGGTAACATGACAGTGCTGTAAATGCGGTCTTACTGAGAGCCACCAAGAACAGCCAAGGATGCCAAGACTCAAGAGTAGCCAAGTGTAGCCAAGAACAGCAGAAGACAACAGGAGACACTAAACACAAAAGTTAGACCTCTTTGAGATTGCTAAGATGGCTTCTCAGTGAAGTCAACCAATATTCTAATAATAATAATAATCGGATCTTATGTAGCGCTTTCCTAGTATGAAGTACTACCCAAAGCGCTTAAATATTACCCTGACTTTAGCCAAGCAGCCAAGTACGAGCGTTAAAAGCTAGTTGATCTAATTACATCAGGAATACTATATTCCTGACAGGTACCCATTTACTACACCTGGGTTAAGAGGGACAAACATGAGCAAAATACCTTATCCGCACCGGGCTGGGCTTGAACTCAGGATCTCTCTGCGAGAGTCAAGACGTCTGACCACTATACCACAGTGCCCTCATTATTATAGAAAATATTCATGGAAAATTTCTTGGTGGTAACAGTAACTATTGGCCTTTTCTTAGCTGCTCTTGGTGGATTTTGCTAGTAGGCCCCAATTTGTATTCTGACAAAAGAAGAATTTTGGGGTAAAAATTTGAATCCTATCCACTATGAGAAAGGTGATACTTTCTTTCCATATTGTATAAAATTTATATCAAACCTCTTTATTTAAACATGCTATGGCTTGAAAAGTACATGTTCGTCTGTTATCATTTTCTATTCTATTATTAGTATGCTATTTTCGCATCAGTGTCACAAATGCATTGATTATAATCTTTATATTATCCTGCAGTTTCCTCATCTTCTCACCTTAGTCCAATCTTTTGATGGTGATTCAGCTTGTCATCGTTCTTTCTCAGATCTATGACAGTGGAGAGAAGGGGAGAAATAAAGAGATAAGAAAATGACAAGAAGAAGGAGAAGGAAAAAGGATGGAGAGGGAGGCAAACGAAAAAAAAAAGAAGAAGAACAATATGGAGGACAAGAAGATGGCAAAATGAAGCAGATAAAAATAAAGAAGAAAATGAAGGATGAGGAGAGAAGAGAACAATATCAAGAAGATGAGAAATACTTCAACAAAGGAAGGAGAAAATGGAGGATGGGGAGAGAGAAGAGAAGAGTATCAACAAGATGAGAAATACTTTAACAAAGACATGCTACAAGGGAATGGATTCCATCAGCTCTATTGTGTACTGTAATGTCACACCTGTCCCATGATAGTTAACTTGTGTTATAACTTACTTGTGCAGTCATCATGGTAAGGTTCTTATCAGTCTTTTCCAAGGGCCTGCTAACACTGATTACTGTGTCTCATATTTTGTTGAATACAGCAATACCATTTCAGCACATTACCTAACCAATTGAGAAGATTGTTTTATGCATGCTTTTGATTCATCACAATAAAGAAATCTCCAAATATTCAATTTTCCTAACTTGCTGATTGCATATATTTAAAAGTTCAGACTTCCAAGTAAGTTAGAGGGGGTTTTCATGTAGGTGAGATAGAGAGGGATATGGGAATACAAAATTTTACATAAGTGAGCATTTTAGAAAGCCACCCTTTGAGACACCAACCTGCAATGGACATGATGTTATCCTCCATAACTAGCTTTCTGGCTGCAACAGGTCTGTAGGGAAGAAGATTACATAACATTGTATCACATCATACCACTGAAGCAGTGAAAAAAATACATGGGGGCTCGAGGTGGTGAAGCTCCCACGATGCCCATAAGAGCCTCGGTGGGTTTTTTTCCATCTTAATATGGTATAAAGCATTACATGGTTCAGGGAGTCTATTTCATGACATCAGGTGTGAAAAGTAGCCTCTGTAAAGACACTTATATGTTCCTCTCTATATCGTTGATCACATATATGAATGGATAACACAATTTTAATTCATTTGAACTTTCAAGTATAGCATTATGGACCAAATAAATGGAATCGCCACGCAACTACCAACATGCATCATCAGTCTGAGACATATAGGCATACAATATAAATTATTGGGCTTCTTAAACAAGTTTTTTTCGAGAATCACTAACCATCCATTCATTACATCAAATGACAGGTTGACCTTTATGAAGGGTACAACCAGAGTCCTATCTTGCTTAAAGTTGACCTTGAATTACAGAATGTCAAATTACTGAGAGGAAGTCTTCCATGAATAAAAAAAAAAAAAAAATAGGCAAATTGTACAACCTTCATAGTTCTGTATGGATTAAGTTAGTTTAGTGGTACCGTTTTTAATACAATGTACACATCTTGTGAGTCTAAATCACACTCTCACCCAATGCCTGAAACTCTGGTCATGAGGTTGATCGCTTCACTCTTGTCATCTTTTCTAATCTTCTCCAGTTTCTCCAGCTTTCCTGTTTTGATGACCTCATCAATCTTCTTGGCGATCTGAACTCCAATCCCATCCTGTAAGAAGGAAATAAAGAAAAAAATGTCACAACGAATAAAAACACTAAACCATATTGAGCAACAGAACAATATGATTTTCATACATCTATATGAGAGGTTGTTTAGAAAATGGTTAAGTTTATGAACAATAAAGGCATTGAGACATATACAAAAAAATATTAATAAGATCTACTCACACAAAATCAAGAAGAAATTTAGAATGACAATGGGTTACAAGCAAACCAAATTTAAACACCATATAACATGTAAACAGTAGGCATGTATCTTACATGTCATTACCAAGATTGATTTAGATTTGAACATGTTTGAGAGTGCTTCATTAAAAAAAAAAAAACATTATCCTTGACAAATATTCCACCAAACCAGATGTCTGGATATTCAGGGCAATTATAAGCATGTAAAGGCCACCGATTCTACAGTCATAAAGACCTATAGATATCCCAGGAAATGTGACGTCACCTACGTGCACAAATCGTAGTACGACTGACTGGGTCATGTCTTCTGTGGTGGCCTTTTACAGATCTCTGCACTCAATTGTGTTGAGAGCACCTCTAAACATATCTCAGTCACAGTGATCACTTCATTTGAAAGCTTCAACTCACCAATTTCTTTGCTTCATCTCCACTCTTGATCTTTGTTGGGTGCTTGGCCAAGACACTTGCTGCCTTGCGGTAGGCGTTGTGCTTGTGCATTGCTCGGTTCACATTCTTCTCATAGTTTGCCAACTCTGAAATCAAATAAGGAAAAAAAAAATTGTACAAAAAGAATAGGAGAGGAAAATGAGTGAATGTCAAAACTGTCTATAAAATTAGAGCTTAGTGTAGGCAGAAATAAACTTAAATTAATGTAAACTCCGGCCTTTTCACTGTTGATAGATCTCCCTTATGTTATTCAATTTGTAAATATGAATTATGATTGACCTTAGCCAGGCTTAGGCTTACAAAAAAAAAAAAACATTTGCTACTTTCCAATATATGTTGCAGGTTTCATAAGTGGAAGCCTAGGGAGATTCATTTTCAAAATTAGAAAAAAAAAGCCAACAACACTTCGTAGAGTCTACCTCTTTCTTGTTGATTTATAGTTAAGATTTGCCATCTCCAGGCTGTAGTGCTTTACTTTTAAGAAAAATATTTCATCTTTGATACTCTAAAAAAATTTTTAGGGAGATTTTAACCAATATTAATGAGCGCATGCCCTGCGCTCCTATCCCAGAGGCAGCAAGTAATAAACGTCCTCTCATGTCTTTTGCATACATTAACATCATCAAACTAATGCCTGGTGTGACGTCATGAAACTAACAGTGACATTGCGCATCAATGTCTATCAGTATCAGCGCGCCTTATTGCATTTGAGGCGCTTACATGCAAAAAGTTGAACACGAGAATTTCTTTTTGCACGTAAATGCTATGGGCCTAGGCAGGTGCGTTTGGAGATAACATTGCTCAGGAGCAGTTTTATCTTTTATCCTAACTTGCGTTTCAAAATACCGATTTAGCTCATTTGCATAAAATTTGTTCTCCGAGGCTCATTAACATACAAATTTTATCTCTAGCTCATTTGAACAAAAATTTTAATCTTTTATTGTAAGTTTGCTTTTCAGAATAACAAAAGTTAAATTTTTTCTTAAAGTCCCTGAAATACAATAACATTTTTCCTAAGTTCGTTTTCGGAATACCCCCCCCCCCCCCCGGCCCCCTCCCCCGAGCTTTAGGAGTCTTAATAATCTTAGGTTGCTTGCCTGTTATGGCCCTACTTATAGTATCTGACAAGACAAAATAAAACAAACATGCCATTACACAACATGCCAATTTATCGACTCGACTCTTAGACTTTTTGTCTTGTTTTACTCTTGTCCAAAAAAAATAAAGCCAGGTAAAAATGTTAACATAAAAAATCATTACTTACCGACCAGAAAATCCACAAATTCTTGATTTGGATTATTACTGTCTGGTGCCTTTCGCTTACTCATTTTTAGTTTATAAAGTAAGTCGCAGTTTTTCCTCAAAATGTGCCAAAAACACCAACAAATGTTGATGTTGCGTTTTGCGGCAAGCAAGCGACTCAGTGCACGCATACAGAGTAGCCGAGTCAGCAACGGAATTTCGTACTTATGATCCGCCGGAGCGCTGGGGACAAAGCATTGGTATTTCTGCCCTGTCTGCTGCAATGACGTCGCCAGCTTTTGTTTAGCACGCTCGAGCTAGCTGCTGTACAACATGTACAAGCGCAAGCACAAGCATGTTTGGGATAGTCTTACTTTGAAGAAATTGTCTTTATCTCAATTCCATGAATAGTATGTATCTTGCATTGTGCATTCATTTTTTATTAGATAAAAAGATAACTACTGATATCAATACTATTATCAACCAATAATAATTCTAATGATAATAATAATCCTATTAAAATGTAGTTTTGGGGTATCTAACATCTTCTCTTTAGACATTCTGTTCTTCACTTTACTCATGTTTCCTAATAAAAGACTAGGCAGCGATAGCTCTAACTTTGAACATATCGATAGCGCGGTACTTATGAAATCGCCTCACTGAATTTTGATGGTGGGAAGAGGGGAGATCGACTGCTTGGTGACATTATGACAATTTCCTGGATGACCTACCTATGAACTGGGGAGTAAGAATCAAGTCGATGTGTAACGAGAGGTTACTCCTGTTTGACAATTCGTAGGTATCTAACTTAATAAAGTTACCATGCACAGCCCAACTTATGTCATGCGACTGTGTGAGCATAATTAATTTTTGTGTCTGTGAGTGTGACTGAGTGTGAGGGACCGGCCGCGCCTCGGCGCCGGGGTATCATGCTGAGCTGCTATCTGGCCTAGCGCCTAGTCAGTGTCAATACAGTGCAATTTCACACTCGCTCTTAATGTTTTGAGTTGAGTGAATACGATTTGTGATTTTGTGACTGAGAGTGAATTTTATAGTGTAGTTAAATAATGAGTTTGAAATGGATACAAGTGGACGTGGTCGTGGACGTACACTGATAATGTTGTTTTTACTGACGCATTATTACACAGCGTCAGCGTGGATTTAATTTGGAGTGGACAATCTGACAAGTCAATGGCGAGTCTTCTACTTGCTGAGCATAAAGAACAATCCATGTTGTGTTGATCTATATTGAAATCCAAAGTGAACGGTTATGTACTAATTTAGTAGCAATTTTGGCCTGTCCAAAAAAACAAAATCACTTTCTGTTTCACCTCCAGTGCATATACTCTGCAGCTCAAAGGAATTGGCATAGGGAAATTAAGGGAAAGGGAAGAAGAGGAAGGAGCCGCAGTTTTAAACCGCTGTATATTTTGTCCAGTTCAGTATGAAACATGATGCCTTTTAGGCTAAAGCATCATGTTTCATGCTGAAGTGGACTAAATATACCGCGGTTCAAAGCTGCAGTTCATTCCCTTTCCCTTTCCCTATGCCAATTCCTTTGAGCTGTTGTGTATTAAAATAACTGTCCATAAGTATGTGGAAGGCACAATAAAGTAAAAATTGTCAATCTGGCATGTAATTGATGCAGTTAAGTTATCATGTTATTCTTTGGAAGTTTTGATATTATGCCCTTTAATCTGTTTTTTTCTATCTATTCATTTTACATGCAGTCTGAGCTTGGCTTCAACTTTTCTGAATGGTGAACTGTGACCTGATTTTTTTCATTTCCACGTGAAAATTCTTTTGAATGTGGGGTTCGTGAGGACACTGATTACCTAGCTCTCAACCATGGCAGGGCAGGAGTTTATTGTGAGTATAATTGCGCAGGTAATTATTTGATTGGAATGTTTTGAATGAAGAATATCACATTAGTAGCAGTTCTTGTGTCAACTGTACTTATTGGTATGAAGAGCTTTCTAAAGAGATGGAGACTGAGTTCAGTTCATATTTAATGAGAATCACATTATTGATCTTGTTTCAGTCTATTTGGTATGCAGGTCCATACATTTCTTAGTGTCATGCATTGAATTCCTTAAAGGTGTACTTTCCAGAAAGTAAGGCCTCCTGTGCTGTAGTCTGTCACAGTCAGTCACTTATATTATTTACTTTAGAGTACCAGAAAGTAAGCCCAACTTCATTTGTTTTACTGACACTCAACCCTTATTCAGTGCCTTGATCATGTAGGAAACATCCCTCTCTCATGTTTTAAATCATGGTATGTTAAATCTTCCTTAAAGGTGTTGTACACTCACCAAAAGAGGAAGAAAGCCAAGGTGTGGCATGATGGGATCCTGACCCTTGGTGAGCTGGGAAGCAAAGCTGTGCTGCACTCTGAAGACCACAAGAGGCTAGATCACATACACATCAAACCAAACCAGGTATGGTCATTTCACATTAACTCTTTCTGTGCCAGGTGTAAATGTTGTCACCAATTATGCACACAAATTCAGTTGAGTAGTAGTTTTTGTGAATTTTAGCATCACTGACTTTCCTCATACCTGTCTATAAAGACCACAGTCAATAGAATGGTCACTTTTCTGTAACGTGTAAAGACCACTCAATTTGAATTTCTGAAAAGCAATTTGTGTAAAAATTGTACTTGTCTTATATAGACAAAATGTTATGTTACAATCCCTTAGGGTGGTCTTTATGTAAATGTTGTACAAGTTGCTGTTTGTGTATGTGTGTGATGGTATGTGTGTGTGTGGGGAGCAATGAAGTGCACCAGCCCCCCCCCCCCCCAACCCCATTTTGACATGCCATATAAGTCAAACATTTCACAAAAGGAGTCTGTTCAGACACTGTGTTTAATGCATCATCCATCCAAATTTCACCAGTAATCACAGATCTCATAAAGCAAAGGTTAATCTGACTCACAAAGAGTTAATGTTCATGTACATGTTAATACCCAGATGACTGTAGGAGCAGAGCTTGAGAGCGAGAAGTACCTGATCACGATTGAAGAAGTGAAAACGTCGACTCTCGGCAATGGCCAGGGCGCCCCGCCATCTACAGCACAAGGTCATGCTACTCAACCAGGAAACCTGCAGAGACCCTTACCTGGAGGTCGGCCCATTCCTCCCCCTACCCAGGCCACTGCCTCATCCTCCCTCCCTACTGGTCCTGCACAGCCTGCACTGCCAAGAAGACAGCCTCTCAAGAGGAAGAGAACAGTAAGGAAAACAAAGGGTTTTACAATGTAGTAATAAACTTTTTTTTTAGTAAATTGTGTGTGAGGCTCTTTGGAATTGTCACCATTGGGCATTGAACTCAATTCAAGTTGGGCTGCAATGTTTGATTTAATAAAATTCTATCAAGTCAAATTCAAATTCAATTCAATACAACCGATTGATGAACCTATGTTTAAATCCTGAAATTTTACCTCAGCTTTGTTCTGCTATGCATCATACAGCATATTTCACATTTGAGACTTTTTCAGAGTGAAAAGTTGTGGTTTTCCATTAAATACAGTAATGTGATTCACAATTATCCCCTTGAACCAGGAATGCAATGACATAATGTCATGTCTGACCTTTTGAAATTGTAAGTTTCTTTCTTCCACAATCTTCAAGTAAATATATTTCATGGCATGGAGTTTGAACAAGATGCAATTCATACAATTAATGGAAGTACAAAATTATAATAACAAGATGATAACAAATTACTTTAATTCGCTCTACTGTGATACCAGATGGATTTTGATTGAGTATAGAGCCCTCAATGCAACTTGTACATTTACACGTATTACATCCGAGCTGCCAACTCTCCCCGATTTTGCAGCAGATTCCCTGAAAATAGACCAATATTACTGCAATCACATCACCCAATTTCCATGATTATTGATAGAGTGTTGACATTAGGATACATGCATTTGAAAGACATCTCCCTGATTTCTGATGAATTTTTCCTAATTCTTCCTAATTGTTGAATTTCAATGTTGGTAGCTCTGTAACACATTCGTGGTAACTGATCTGTATAATTCACATGTCTAAGTTAACATTGTTGCACTGTGGTTGCATTCCAGGGCTTTGTTCCTCCAAGGCAGCTCAACAAACAACAAAGTCCTGCAAAGGATGATTATTCCACTGCGACTGAGCATCAAACATTGAAGGAGAGGCTCCAGTTACCCGTAGACAACACCAGGGTAAAACCATCTCTCTTCAGTGTGCCTTCCAGTCAGAGAGATCCTCCTGCTAAGCCCAATACTAACATCATGACGATGTACAGGAATGCATTATCCAGCAATTTTCCAAATGGCAGAAATCTTGATTCTGTGTGTCGCTCATCATCAGGGGAACCCCCAAATGCAGTTAGAAGTAATAGTAGTTCCAACACAGATGATCATTATCACAGGCAGGAGATTACTGTAGATAGCAGACTTTTGAATGTTCAGGTTGGAACGATGGAACATGTACCCGTTCAAGCTCATAGCAGAAGGGAACAGCTCTCCTCCTTGCCTAATGCCACGTCAAGTACTGAAACTCAAAGAGAAAGACCAGGAATAAATGGGATGGATTGTGGTGGAGACACATTTGATGATCAGTCACTGCATACAGAATCCTCAGACTCCAATGCCGTATTTTCCAGGACACCTGTGAATTATCCAAGTAGAAATCAAGAACACACAAATGATAACCCATCAGCTGTGAGAAGTACTGAGGGAGAGATAGGGGGTTCTGCTCTTGGTCGTGGCGGGCCTTCGAAAAGGAGTGCATCACAGATTCTTGCCTTACTTGGAAGAGGAAAGAAATCTTTCCGACCTCCATTGAAAATTCAGAAGGAAAAATCTGAAGAAGAATCTCAAAGGGAATCCCTATCGACCATACGAGCACAGAGAAGTATTCCATCAAATCAACAACGAGACAGTGCTTTCCAGAATGTGACCTCAGTTCTTAAAGACGCTGTTCATGTGTCTGAAAGAACTACCATGAATCTAATATCAGAAGCATCACATGATCGCAGCAAATCTGGCAATTTACCTCACATGGACGCTTCATTTAAAATGGCTTTAGATCCAAGCAGTGAAGATCTCATCTCTTCTAGGACATGCCATGGTGATCCAACAGAAAACGATACAGGAGGGTATGCCAAACCTGACAGGGTTGTGACATCTTGTCATATGTCAACCAATGGTGTAGGAGGAGAAAGAAAGAATGCTGCAGACATCCAACTTCAGAAACCCATTACTACAGGAACTGTGGGTAAGTCTCATGAAGGAATTGCAACATGAAATTGCTGCTATATAATATTTGTGTTCCATTCATTTGTCAAGTTAGGACTTCCGTAATCTTATGCATTATCATTCTGTCTTGTATGAAAACTGTATTGTATCTAGCAGTACATACTCATAGATGTCCTTTGTATGAGCTGTGAAATAGAGGGAAATATTTTCATTTATATAAATATATATATATATATGCAATACATATTTCAATCTTTGATGAAGGAGTCACAGATAAATATCCCTTCGCTGTCATATAGAGGTACATACACTGTATTCTAACAATGTTTCTTTGCTAGAATGTTAACTTTGTTGCTATTTTTTTTTACTAGGCTCAGACAAGCTTGAGATGCAAGAACAAGCAGGGGGAATGCATAGGATAGAGAGTAGCTCCACAGATCTAGTATCTCAAGTAGATGGTAGCATTACTTTAAGAAATAAGGGAATCGAGGAACAATTGAATTGTGACATGAATGAAAGAATTTCTGATCAAGATTGTGAGACAAGAAAATGTGGTGAAGTTTGTAAGGAGCCATCTTTGGAGGCGACTGACAGTCCAAGTCCAATCCTATCAAGGAATGACAATGCAGGATTTGATAATCTTCTAGTAGGAGAGGAATGTTTGAAAGATTCATCTATAAATACTGAGGTAATGGTACATGGGGTAGATGGGAACTCCCCTGTTACTGCAGCTCTCATCAACTGTGGAATCATGGAGAGTAGAGATGATGATGATACGGAATGTGACAGTCAAGACAAAGCTTTGCTAGATGGGAATGATGAGAAGGAAGAGAGAAAATCTGGTGCAGAAAATGGAGATGCTATAGAATGCAGAAAATTAAATTCTCCTTACCAAAATGGACCTCCTCCTAGTGGTGAGTCCAAAGAGAACGCAGATTTTCAAAACTTATCAGCTGTAGAGGAGAACACAGGAAAACACAATGCAAGTATATCACTTCAAGAAGAGAACCGACGAGAACAAGGTACTGCTTTAATTCGAAGGGAGCAAGAATCTTTGATTAACTCTGATTACCAGCCCGAAGTAGAATGCCCAAATCCACACGCAACTGGGAGCTCATCGACTGTGAATTTTGATGCAAAAACTACAACAAGAGGAGAATTTGATATGAGCGGTGAAAGCACAAAGAGTAATGTGGAAGTCACTTTTCAGTTGAATGCAGAACTAGTGTCCCTCAACTCCAATAGCTGTGACCACTTGTTAGCACATTCTGATTGTAGTTTTGATGATAACGAAGACCTCAGGCTTGATGACCTTGTGACAACTGGTCACGACTCAGACGAGGCCAAACAGCATGATGCCTTCAAGGACCTTTCGAACTACAATGCTTGTGCAGAGTGGCAGAGATCGACCCACCTTCAAGCTGAACCTGATTGGAGGTTCCCGCTGCCTTTAAATCACTGTTCACTACTTCCCGACCCAGGTGATAGGAGTACGCCAAAGAAATCAGGCAATGATGACATTGATAGTGTTGCTTTGGTTGCTGATACTGACCTCTATTTTGACAACTCCAATCCCCGTGAGGCATGTTCCAGAACAATGACGTGTGTGTCTGATACAGACAGTCTGACCTACAGTGAGCCAGTCCATGTCCGGGAATCCACCTGTTGTACACCTCCTATGATGCCATTGCTTAATACAGAAGCGAAGTGGATGGCAGAGCCCTCAACGGAGAGTAGATGTGGGAATGATGATGCAGTCAGCAATGTTAATAGAGAGACACTGAAGCAGAGATATGTGACAGACAATGTCTCAACTGCACCTTTAGAAGACAAGGGACATTACAGAGATTCTGCTCCAGGTAGTCAGTGTTGTAAGTCATCACTTCATACCAAGGATCAAGAAGCCCATATCACTGTGGAAACTATGGACAAAGACTGCAGAGATACTCACCAGGCTGTTATAAGTCAAGCTGGACTATCCAAGAAAAGTGTTGTTGACAGGATGGAGTCCTTACCTCACAGCATGGATGTAAATGCCTCAAGCATGGAAGCGACCCAGACCGATAATGGCTGTGAGAAGACTGATCAAGATATTGACTTGAATGAAAGCTCATTCAAAAACCAGAACACTTGTTTACCAGCAAAGAATACCATGGACACAGCAGAACAACCAACTTGCAAGGAATACATGAAAATGCGAGACAGAGATCCTCCATGTTTTTTGTCACCCACGGGTCTGGATTTATCACTTTATAAAGATCTTCAGTCTCACGGCATGGACAGTCAACCATCCTCTGCGACGTCGGTTGATACATTAGATTTTTCTCAAGATACACCAAAGCACAGAGACGCATTGTGGTTGGATAACAAGAAAGACATCAATGATAATGTTATGGATGGAGCTAGCCATGAAGCCCAGTGGTCTATGATGCCTTCTGTAAATAGAAACGATGATGATGCTGTGGTGCCCAATGCCAAAGCATATGAAAAGGATGGACCTCTTTGTCCACAGGTGATCAGTGAATGTCAGGTTGATCCTTCCATGGTGCAAGGTGTCCCAAGAAAAACACTCATACAGCCAGGAATGAATGAGCACCCAGTGCCAGGAATGTTCGACTCTACTCCAATACAACATATTGCATGCCTTGACAGACAGCAAGAGACACAATCAGAAGTAAATGAAGACTGTCGTGTTCCCACTGCTGGATCACATTTTGGCGATATGCCTTGTGAGGGCAATGGAGGTAGCAGAATGCAGCTGGAGAGACGTACTTTGTTGAACCACGCACCATCACAAGATGCAACTGTACAGTCTTCAGAGCCTTTGGAGTCGGATGAAAGAGGAGACAGAGGAAGGGTTACTAGTAACCAATTCACGGAGGGATCTGGATACATGAATAAAGAAGGAACAAGGAATAATCACAGACAACCAGACACGCCTCCTTGTCCCCCCTCATATGAAGTAGATGTTGGCGATCCAGAGTCTTTTCTGCCGCACCCGGATTCCTTGGTGATAGAAGAGCAAGGTAGGAAGAAATACAACCAACCTTTGGCATGACAAACTTTCCAGACCACCATTATTTCTTTGATGCTTTTATTGAAACTTTTGTTTAATTAGTATTTACCATACACACTAGAATGCAGAGAACTCAGCGACTGACAAAATTGATCATGTCATAAAATAAGACTTTTAAAAATAAATATTAGTTATGCATTCATTTGGCTTTCGCTCTCTTCATATTATTTTTATATGTCTTATATCTATTCAGTCTTTTCTGGAATTTAAATGAACGACCTCTTTCACCAAGGATTCATTTATAATGTACGCCATCCGTCTGTCTTTTTGATGTACGGTATTGTTATTGAACGTATTGATATGTAATTTTATTTGATGTGAAAGTAGATGTTTATTTCTTCTCCAGTCTTTTTGTCGTCCTTCTTATCCTTTATTCACTCCATCATGTTCTGTAGATTACCTGCATGCATCCCAGATCCGCATAGCAGACAAGCGCCACGTTTTCTTGGGTCAACAAACTCCAAAGCTGCCCCACCCATCGAACCTGACAATGTCAGTCAAGAGAAGAGCTTTACCAGGAAACCAAATTGACCAGTCCCAGCAGCCAAAGGTATCTAAGGAAATGTACTACATTTATATGTCTGTATGTGTGTCTTTTTGTTGTCATTATTGATCTAACAAATATCCATACAGTGAAATCAAGAAATATAAAGACCGCTAAATGTTACACAAAGTTAAATTTGATTTAACTGGGATAATAGACATTACTGCATTATAGTGCAGAAAATGTGAAATCATATATCCAAATATATCAAATGCTACTGTTCCTTTTAATGACTACTCGAGCAGAAATTATTGCATTCTCTAATTTGCCCATCTGTTTTTGTTTGTCTTTCTCACAGGAGGTTATGTGCAAGATTGATGAGATCTCCTGGAATCAGTGTGTTTCGAGTGGCACAGCCAGAAGACAAACATGGAATCTTGGTCAGCATGCTACCGTCAAAAGGAATGAAGACTTTAATATCTCTCTGGAAAGAAATAACTCATCCCCAGGAAGCAGTGCTCATTACATGTTCGACTCCCCCGTACAACAAGCAAATATGTCTACATCAGGCTATGTCACTCCATGCGTATCTGTGCCACTGTCAGATTTGACTGCTGAAGATGGTTGCCTTTCAGAATTTTCATCAAGGCATCAACCAGTCAATCAGATGAACCACCATGCCTTGAGGATGAACAATTGTGCAGGAGAGGTTGGCCAGGAGAAATCCATGTTTAGAACACTTCAGTATAGTCCATGGGAAGAATTAGATAGTGGATGGTCACCGAAGGGAACTTTTCGAAATATGGACTCACCACAGGGACAAGCAGAGGTCTTTGAAAAGCAATATGGATATTATGGAGGAGCTGTGTTTCCTCTGCAGGATGATGTAGACAGAGAGAAGAGAGAAGATGTGATATCGGATAGACATCAGATGAACAGATGCAAGTGTCCAGAAGATGATTATGACAAAGTGTTTCCAGGACAACAGATATTTGTAGATAGAACAGAATTGACTAACAATGGCAGTCTTCAGAGTATGCATGATACATTTCCTCGTGCTTTGAGATCAAGAGCAACTAGGAATGATAATTATGTCAGACCTGGCCTTGACGGCTATTTGGATGGTGGGCGAGAGGGACCTAACAAGGAAACACTCACTAGAATGTACACACCATCATCTGTAGATCCAGCAATTGCTTTCTCTCTGTCCTCGCCTCCATCATATGGACACGATATCATGAATATGTATTCCACCATTCAGAAAAGACATTTGGCACCTGACATGATGGATACTACTAAACAACAGAATCCACGGGGCAGTTCCCACAGAGTGAGGGTTCCTACAGTGACCATGGATATTCAAAGTCAATCCCAAGTGCGTTCAGATCTTCCACAGATGTTTGGAGAGCCGTGTCAAAGTGAAGAGTCAAGCTTTGAAAGCAAGAGGCCAGCTGCAAATTTGACAAATGGTAAGATCGCTGAGATCAGTTGTGGTGTTCTTGGAGATGTCTTCAGACAAGCAGTATGCCCTGAAATAAGTAGTGAAGACAAGAGAGAAGAATGGGATGCTGGACAGGTCACTTGTCTTTCAGACCAGAGAAGCAATGCTCTTTGCTGCAGGACTTATGATGAGACCTCTGCAGATTTGCATGATGACAGCAATTTCATGCCTGAACCTCTTCATGGGGAGTGGGATGGAACTTCGCCCTCAATAGAGGAACTTAGTCAGGAATTCCCCTATTTTGATCAAACACAAAATTGTTCATCAGAGAGATATCACCCCAGGGGAAATAGTTCCTCCACAATCTATAATTCTGAAGATTTGGGGGTCACGCATTCACTGGAGATGAGCAGAAATGTGCAACAAAGTGATGCATGGGCCACACCAAATGTAAATAGCCCCTCCTCACCTGAAGTGAATGTGATCAGTGAGAGTTCAGCAAACTTCTCTGCCTGTGAGCTGCATCCATTGGACAGGGAGGTGGCCAGAACCCCTGATTTGTTCTGCACTCAAGAAGGTGCCCTAGACAACCAGGTTGATCCTCCAGCTGTGAATGTAAGCCTTGATTGCAGTGATGGTATACATGCCAGTAGAAGCAGCAATCAAATTGGAAAAACGAACCCACATAAAGGCATGCACAATAACTTGGCTGTTCAAGAGATTCCAGACCACACACAAGATCACACGTTTCAAAACGATTCTAATGGTGGCACAAGTCTGACCCTTGATAGGACTGCAATGAATGCGAGTGAGTACTCTGGAGGAACTGTGAGCAGACAGCAGGAGCGTGTTCACACTCAGAAGAGGCCTCTGATTGCTCGGCCTTCAGATGATGACCTGAACAAGCCGCTGCCAGAAATATTTCATCCGAGCGCCATGGGTCTATCACAAGACGAGCCCGAATCGTCAATCAGTGAAACCTCTGAGGTGTCTTCAAGAAGACAAATGTTTAAACGCAGCTCTGACTGCCATGACATGGAGAACAGTGATAATTTAAAGAAGGACAATGGTGAAATCAATGGGAATCAAAGGCAAGCATGCCTTTTACAGCATGAAGGTAGCAGGTCTTATGATGTGTGGTCCAGAGTTCAGAAGAATGCCCATGAACTCAGTGACTATGAGATCATGGAAAATGATAATCAAGATGATTTTGATTCCATTCAAATTGATGCCTCCATGATCCATTCTAAGTATGAGTATTCCCATCCTGTTCAAGCAGAGCATGTCAACCAAGTGTCTGAGAGGGTTGGCGCTGAAGTGAGTGAACACCAACTTCACCACCATCACCACCATCATCATCATCATCAAGAACTGACAACAGTGCCACTTGACGACTTCAGTGAAATGGAAGAACCGGGAGGAGACAAAGCTGCATCTTCACCCAGAGATGCCACTCAAATAAGTGAACACCATCTTCACCAGCACCGCCATCATCAAGAACTGAAAAGAGTGTTACTTGAAGACGACTTCAGCAAGACAAAGGAACCAGGACAAAATAAAGCTGCTCCTTCTGATAGAGACCTGAATGGAGATTCAAGTTGCTCTTCCCAAGAAAGCACTGAATTCATGGACAGCTGTGCTAACGTCAACAATGAGATTAGAGTAGGGCTTATGCAGGGCAAGATAGGACAGGATAGTTACCAAGGTACATGTACAATATGCATGGAACACTGCTGCATGAAACATTAGTGTACATGTTAGGTTTATTTAGTTTATGTGATATCATGTGTGATGGTTTTTGAAGTTCAAAGTAAGGTTGCAGGAATGTTTGCTTTAGAAAGTGTTGTCAGTTAATGGTTAAAAGTCTTTTTATAATGTATGTTCCCAATTATGGTAGTGATATTGAAGATAACCATTGATGTAATGAGCCCAAGAAAGCTAGTTCTACCCCTTTCAATCTGCATTGGAAGAACAATTGTAGCAAGATAGATTTTCTGTCTCTCAGATATCTTTAAAACTTACTTTAATTTTGCAATGCTTACATCCACTGAATGCATACAGGTGCTGGAAAAGATCTGTACATCAAGAAATCCCATCATCACTTATCTGGACCATTCCCACAAGCTCCTCTTAATGAAGGAAAGACCGGTACCCAGACACAGTCACAGAGTTTGCACAGTACAGGATGTGATGGGATGCAGCGCCGTGGAGCAACCAGCAAGGGGTTCAGGACACCGGTCTTGAAAGAACTCTCTAGCAGTGTAAGTTTTGGAATTGATTTCAACATCGGTCAATATGTGTTGTCTCCTTCCTTTTTGTCTTGCCGAAACAAAGTTCGGCAGAGACCTAGTGATCACTTTTCCTGTTAGTCTCTTGGTCTGTTACAAAAATGTTAAAGTTTTTGTTTAACTTGCTCTCATTTCTTTATTTCTGCATCAATTTTTATCAAACTTGGTACAAATGATCCTTGGGTAATACCACATGTGTTATCATGAGGATGATGGGGTCAAAGGTCATCTAGGGGTCAAAAGGTCAAATGATATGAGGCCGTGTGCATCATTTTTCTCAAAGTTTTCATTTGACTTGCTCTCATTTCTTTATTTCTACGTCAATTGTGATCACACTTGGTACAAATGATCCTTGGGTAATACCACATGTGTTGATGAGGATGATGAGGTCAAAAGTCATCTCGGCACCATTTTAAATATTTGAAAAAAAACTTAGCACTCTTTATCGAAATCAGACGAGACTCGTGGTTCGCGAACCACCTTGTTTGCTGTTAATGCCTGTGCGATACCATTCGTAGGCTACCGTAAACAGCCTTCTGAGGTGAATTACGAGGGGTCTGCATCACTCTGCCATTTTCTAGTGTGTGTTTCAGTACATGTGTGTCTTGAAACTTGAGTGTGTCCAAGGGGTACTCTCCAGGGAATGGAGATGGTGCACAGACAAGGGCTACAATGGTACCATCCTTTGTCAATTCAGTTCATGTACTGCAATGCCCCAGATCCCTAAACCAGCTAGGGAGAAATTGGCATGCCCACAGTGTGGAGGGAAAGTAATTTAATCACACACAAATTGTATTTCAATCCCAAAAGAAATATAGATTTGGTACCGTCAGGCATATCACTCCATACTAACAACCAGTTTAAGTGCCTGAATGATCTATTTTGCTTTTAGTATACAGGCTTTTGTCTTTTTTTCCTCAGATGGAGATAGTGATATACCGTTAGGCATATCACTCCATACTAACAACCAGTTTAAGTGCCTGAATGATCTATTTTGCGTTTAAGTATACAGGCTTTTGTCTTTTTTTCCTCAGATGGGGATAGTGATATACCGTTAGGCATATTACTCCATACTAACAACCAGTTTAAGTGCCTGAATGATCTATTTTGCGTTTAAGTATACAGGCTTTTGTCTTTTTTTCCTCAGATGGGGATAGTGATATACCATTAGGCATATCACTCCATACTAACAACCAGTTTGAGTACCTGAATGAGCTATTTTGCTTTTTAGTATACAGGCTTTTGTCCTTTTTTCCTCAGATGGGGATGAGCAGTGAGTTATCTTTCCCTGCTGCTGAAACGGCGGGTGCAGGAGCAGTACCACAGAGAAGAGTTGTGATACCTGTCTCGTTCATGGATGTTGGGACATACAAACAGGTCATGATGGCTGCAGTGAAAGGTCAGATGCTATTGATAGCGGTGATGGGATTTAGTATTTAGTCCCCTTATTGTCTGAAATGATCATAACAAGTACTAATAAACAATATGTTGTTGGGGTTCAGATTTTTGAATAAAACAGATATTTTTTGCACTAATGATTTGATTTTGGTTTAGGAGTTTACTCTGTTATACTTTTAAATGCCCCAGCTTAAGTCAATTAACTCGTGACCCGTCATCGCAAAACCACAATGACTTCGCCAGATGCAAAAGTTATTGGTTGCTATTACGATGCTTCTAAATTCTTCATTTTTATGTGATCTACATATTTATAACATGTTAATGTGTTCCATTTGTTTTTGGCTTTAAGAAAGGGTTTATTATGTGTATTGGCAACATAATATGGTTTCTGTAATAGAGGATATGAACATCCTCTTATTTTCTGACAGTGTATTTCTTCAATGTACATATGACGTAACGTAGTAAGTCCATGTCCCTTCAATGTTTCTCTCTCATATTTATTTCTACTATGTCTTGCTTGTACTTAATTACTTTTGTTCTCCTTTTCATGTAGAGCATCTCAATATCCTGCTCTTCATTATTTTTGTTCTCCTTTTCATGTAGAGCATCTCAATATCCTGCTCTTCACTGTCTCCCATCGCTACCACTCTGCTATGGCCAAGGTGGACCTTTCCTCATACACAAGTACCACTACTGGGACCCCTGGGGGTGGGCCCGGTGAGGGGCAGCCGCTCTGTAAGCACGGGCAGCCAGCCAAGATGGTCTGTGTGAAGAAGGAGGGGCCCAATAAGGGAAGGATGTTCTATGCTTGTAGCAATCAGAGGGAGAACCAGTGCAAGGTGAGATTAAACTTATTTCATTCGATTTAACATTATTTTTATATTGATATTATTTTGTGTATCAACATTGCCTTTTATTATCACTTTATATCATTGTGTTGTGACACTGCGTGTGTCTAGTAGTTTTCTTTTGTAACCCGTGTAAACACTTTGACCTGCCATCCGTTTAAAATGAAACTGTGGACCTGGTATATGTATGTATGTTTAACATTCTTGAACTTAAATAAAGTCATGATATAACAACAACATATGATTAACTAGCTTGCAGTGATGGTCTGTGTGAAAAAGGAAGGGCCCAACAAGGAAACCATGTTCTATGTCTGTGGTAATCAGAGAGAGGGAACCAGTGCAAAATGAGATTAAATTTGATTTGCTTTGATATTATTTCAACGAGTAAAGTAGATTGATTTGATTGAATAGACCAATGTGCAAACAAAGTTTGTGCTAAAAAGGGAGGTCCCAAAGATGGAAGGATGTTCCATGCCTAATTAAATTTGATATCATAGATTGAATTATATTGAATTGAATTCAAATTATTCGATTTGTTTATCGGATTTTATTACTGCTTCACAAGAATAAACCTCTGAATATCTCTTCAAAAACATTCTCCAGTTCTTTGTATGGGCTGACCAGCACACCACCCAGACATCTCAACCAAATGAAAATCAGCTAGCGCCTCAGCAGGGCAGAGGCAAGATTCCTCTCCACGGTGCTGAGAGCATTGAGAAGTTTGCCCGTGCCCAGCAGATTCACCTGAATTGTGAGGGCCAGCTGACCCGCAGGGGAGGGCTGAAAGATGGACCGCTGAGTGGAGCTCCTGTAAGTCACATTTTCATCACCCCTTGAACTTCTTCTAGATTCAAGATTCAAGGTAGTTTATTGTTGACATTGGCATATAAAATGTATATAATGTCCACAATTCAGAGTGTAACATAAAGTACACATGACATAACCGAACATCCCTGTTCTGCAAGTATTTGAGGATTTCTAAGGTGATTTCTCACTCAATTCAGCAATTACCTTGAGATACTTCATTATTTACCGTCCTCTTGCTTTTTTCCCCTATATCTTCCCCCTCAATTTCAATCTTTCAATTCCTTTATTGTGGAGACAGCGTCTCTTGTACCACACTTGCTCTTCTGGTAGATAAATCCCTGTATCTGCTTGTCCAATCACACCTGACAATTTGTAATACTCCCAGAATGTATATATTTTAGGGGTATATTTTGAAAAGTGATACACTTCATATGTCTCATAGATTGACTCTTTGTGTGCTTGTGTGGATACTTCCCACACTTCCATAACTTTCTGCAATAAACCAAATGCAGTAAACATGCTTTTGATAATGTGTGTTAGAGTGGCTTATGGCAAGTGAGCATTGCCACCTTGAAGAAGTTCTAAGTTATCCTATAGGGTAGCATAACGATGCAAATGTCAACCTCTTCCCATTTTTTTTTCCTCCTCTTTCTCCCTTTCCTCCTCATTGGCAGGCATGGGTGAAGAAATACCGGGCCCAGCAAGTGAACAGCGCCCCCAAGAAGCTGTACCTCAGGATAACCAGGAAGGAGCACTCGTCAACGTACGCTAAAGGTGAGTGTTTTGTAAATATTTAACTTTCAATGCCACACAAAGCATTACTCCATAGAATTGTGTGTATTGTCTGTTTAACAGAATCATTTCACTCCCAAGATCTAGTGTTCTCAGAGATGTATTTGCTTTCTGTGTTAACTCTTTCTCTGCCAGACTCCACACTGCTCTATGGGAATAGCGTGTATCACAAGTGCAAGCAATGCCTCAATGGCGCAGAAAGAGTTGAAGCTTGAATTCAGGCCCTGGCTTATTTTTAGCTTTCACTTTATTTTTATACTTTATTTTCCATTTAGTGTGTAATCTCATTCAGTGTGAGTGATTTTCATGCCATGTACAATATTTTTTTGCACTCCTGTGTCTTGCTTTTAAGCACTTGGCTTGCTTAACCTGTTTATCCCACAAACCCTGGTCCAGTTAGGAGACCAACGTTTGCCATGGACCTGGAGTTAACAAAGGGGTGTGGCTTAAATGCACCCTGGAAGAAATCTGAAGTTTATTTCATAGCCTGTTGTCTATTGTCTGTACAGCAGATAACGCATTGCTTAGTGTCTGAGTGGAGAGAAGCCAGCCCGCAATTATGGGGGCTTAGTAAAGAACAGTTTAACTTATCTGCTAATACTGTCTTTCATATTTACCAAATAGTTTTCGGTAATATTCAGCATAATGGTTGATATTTTCATGTTATGTTTTCCAGATGATCTGTGGGTCATTAGTCAAGATTTGACCTTTCACCCCTCAACGTCTTTTGTGGCTAAGAGCGTGTTTCATGGACCTTCATCCTCAAATGAGATTGAGATTGAGCCAGTTGCTGGATACTCCCCTTCCAACTGGCCTTCAGAAGGTAATGATGACAGCTGCACTAATACTCATCCCAAATTAATCAGTCCATGAATGAATGAAATTAGATAAATCAATAATTGATCAATTGATTGAACAAACAAACAAACAAACAAACAAGTGAACAATCAATCAAGCAATCAATCAATCAATCAATCAATCAAATCCAGCCAACCAAGGAATGAATGAATCAATCAAATTGATCAAATTCAACCAACAAACCAAGCAATCAATGAAGCAATAAAGAAATCATTCACGTAATTAAGCAAGCAAGCAAACAAACAAACAAAGAACACATCTAATAGATCTTTTGTGACTTATTTGGGGCATAGCTTACCCCCACTCTACCTCCACACTGCCTCCCCACAAATCCACTCCTTCCTATGAATCATGTGGCGAAATGCAAATCATAATTTCTTATTCATGTTGATGCTCATTAATGAATACATCACATAATTTTGAAGATGGTTCATGACATCTTCTATAAAAGGTCCTATGTTATTTTGCTTTGAAGATTGCTGATGCTTTGATTTGGGAACCAATTGGATTACTTTGCCGCTGATTTTGATTGTTGCAGGTAATGTGTATGGCATCTTGGTCTGCAATGCCAGTTCGGAGCTTACCTGCCTGGACAACATCCAGGACTATGTCAATCCCAGGACCTTCCCTGTATTACCTCACCTCATCAGCAGGTAGGGAATGATTTTATGAGGGGCATTTTTCATACCACCGATAGGGGACAGACATCCCATAATGCACTGTGCACTGTCGTAGGGATTTTTGTTGCAGTGATATCTGCTTCCTGTTTTCTACACAAGTACGCTAGACAGGAACAGACATGACTGCAAACAAAATCCAAATATGGCTGCGTGGTACATCTTGGGACAATTTTGCTTTTCTGCGAAATGGATGATCGAATATAATCATTTTGGAGCAAATGGGCCCCCAAGTTTTAACACCAAAATATAGAAAGATAAAGATATGGTGCATGCACAGACCCATGAAACAACATCTCCTCCCTAGCTGTGCAAAATAAACTTAATGTGGGGTTGAGATGCATTGACCATTGATCTACTATTGTGTGTGAGAGTGAGAGTGTGAGATTGAATGGTAGATTTAAAGGGCATATACTGTACTGGGAAGGCAAAAAAGCCTTCAGGATGTAATTGTTAGCAATCTTCTTGCCAATGGTCTTAAATTCGTGTATTGTCTATTTTAGAAGCTTGCTGAAAGTTATTTGCCCTCAAATGATCGGCCCGAACATTTTGAGGATTTAATCATTAATCATTAATTACTCCAAATGTAGATCATTTGAGGGCAAATAACTTTCAGCAAGCTTTTAAAATGGACAATACATGAATTTAAGACCATTGGCAAGAAGATTGCTAACAATTACATTTTGAAGGCTTTTTTGCCTTCCCAGTATATGCCCTTTAAATCTTTTATTTTAACCCTAAATTATATTTTCACTCTGCAGCTCACCTAATGCTGGAGAGAAGAGTGGGGTTTTCCGTGGACCGGCTTTCGTGCAACCCAGCCTCCGCCAGCTTCATGTGTCACAGGCAGACATTGTAAGACTCAGAATACAGTCGAACCCTGGCCCCGTCTTATAAAAATCTGACAGATTGATCTGATTCGATCACAAGTCCTATCCCCTATCTCTAATGTTTTTATTTACAGTTGATAGTAAGCTCAAGTCAAGTTGAGTCTAGTCTTATAAAGATCTGACAGATTGCTTGATTCGATCACAAGTCCTAACCCTGTCACTAATGTTTTTATTTACAGTTGATAGTAAGCTCAAGTCAAGTTGCGATATATATGAGAGCATTCACACTATTTAACAACTTTCTGCCACTACAGGACTAATCTACCAGTAATAAAATGTGCATATTCTTGCTCTTCCAGGGTCCTGTTGTATAAAACTTACCATTGATGGTCACTTTGCTATCAATGGCAACTTCTATGGAAACCTTGAATTTGATTAGCTGTTGAATGATGTTACCATGGTAGTTATCATTGATGGTAGAGATACCATTAATGGTAAGTTTTATGCAATGGGACCCACGTTGTATTAAATTGTAATCATTAGGAATACACCTCTATTGATACAGACTGTATGCAGCCAGCCAGCTCAAAGCCACCAATAAGGTGCATATGCAGCAGTGGAGTTTATCATGAAAAGGGTTATTTATTCTCAATATATCTTATTGATTTCTCGTAACATAAGTTGAGATTTTGGCTGGATCTCTGACACTAAAATAGATAGATGTACCATTCAAAAGCCATGAATCTATATATTTTTTTTAGACACAAACATGATTTCCAGAGACTTATTGGTAGTTTTTAGGGTTTCTTTTTTTGGATCACATATGCTTCCTATATTACGTGGCTTGCATTGATGTTAATATGCTGTGTATCTTTTTCCCTTCAGGATAACATGGTTGAAGCCAGCATTACCACATACCACTTGAATGCTGACCAGGCAGCAGCCCTGCAGCAAGTGGCTGCAATGTTGAGAGAAAACCTTGGAGACACAGAAGGGACCACTCCTCCTATTACTCTCATCCATGGTCAGTGCATTGTTTTACATCCATGACAAACCACTTCTGTTGAATAAAGTAGTTATGTGTTAATTAAAATGCATGTATAGAAGTACAATCATACCTGTCTATCAAGGGAAATAGAGACAGATTTCTTAATGAACAGGTGGTCTTTATAGACAGGTTTGATTTTACTGTATACATTATAAATTCAGTCCTTCTTGTCGTATGTGCATATTTTGTGTGTTTGGTAACTATGTTTAAAGATATGGATGTCTAGTACTTTTCCCAAATATTGTCTGCGCATCCTATTTTGCTTGAGTGAATCGAAGCAAAAATCAGCTCGAGAGTTGGTGGCATCAACACATGATCAAAGAGGAAACCAATGTCAAGCTTCCTTTTTAGACTCAAAGGAGAGTACAATGAATCTGCATTTATTAAGCAGTTAATGGTACTCCATTTCATTTAAACCCCTTTCTTAGGAGTATTTGGAGCAGGGAAGAGCTACCTCCTGGCAGTGACTGTACTCTTCCTAGTGTCCCTCTTCAAGCGGAGTGAGGAGAGGTCAGCGACACAAAGCAATGACTGGAAGGTTCTCATTGCTTCCACCACCAATGTAGCTGTGGATAGGATCCTCCTGGGGTAAGTGCTAGGTGTCAAAAAAACATTGGACACTTTTGAAAAAATAATAACATGAAAGTTGCATTTCATATAAAGCTGAAATTTAAACATCGTTTAGTCAAAGGATGACAATTTTTTAAAGAGAGGTCTTTGTGATATTTCATCAATCAATATCTGCAAGTAATATTTTGAATATCTTATTTGTATGTGTATCAGAAGAAGAAGAAGAGGGAGAGGGGGAGGGGGAGGAGGAGGAGAAGAAGAGGAGGAAGAAAGGGTGGGGAGAAGAAGAAAGGGAGGAAAAAAGGGTGGGGAAGATGCCAGAAGGAGGACAAGACAAGGAGGATAAAGAGGATCTTATAGAATCTTTTTGTTCACATTCTTGTAATTCATGTAATATGATGCTATTAATTGAATGCCCAATGCCCAATATTTTTTTCAGGCTTCTTGATCTCGACTTTGAAGATTTCATTCGTGTTGGCAGCATGAGAAAGATAGCCAAGCCAGTTCTGCCTTACAGGTGAGAGGAACAATTCGGTCTTTCAGGATACATTGAGCTCTGCTTGTATGCCTCATAAAATATCTCAGGGATGTGAGGTCCAGGCAATATATCTTCTGTTCATAATCCATGCATTGAATAGTTTTAAATTATCAAAATGTTTCAACCACATACATATCTTCATTTAGAGATGGTGTTTCCCTCTTAAAATACAGACATAACTAACTTTGGTGAATCCTTGTATGAATTACTAGAATGATGAATACACCCAGGGGCCTGTATCACAAAGAGCTACGATTAATGATACGATCGATAGATCAATCTGTATCACATAGAATCTATGATCAATGCCGATCGTAACTTGCAATTGATATTGATCGTAGCTTTATGTGGATCTATCGTAACTATACGTTTGATTGAAAAATCATACAAAGGCTTGGACTTGCAATAGATAGCAGTGATGATTTGTGATTCGCTGAGTTGCAATAGATGGCAACTTTGCAATCAATCGCAAAGTTGCTATAGAAAGCAACCAACTATTTGTGATACATCATTTACATGGCCCACATTTTTTTTTGCGAAATGTTCATGTTGCCAATGATATATATGTGGGATAAAAAAAGTGTGAAAATTTTACCACTTTGTAGCTGGTCCAGGCTCATTATGATTGTTCAAACGGGAAGAATGATGCCTATTGTCAAGAAGAAATTTTTCCCACTTATTCTATTTAAAATCTGATAGTCAATGAAGCTCAATGGAAAGAAAGATTTTGGTTTGTTGATAAAGCTCTTCAATGGTATTTGCTTTTGCATATACCTTTATATATCTTCAACTTCATATTTTAGGATCGTGAAAGGAAACACCTATCTCAAAAATCATTTAATTTTCTGAATGTATAGTGTGCATGCCTCCGAGAAGGAGAGCCAGGAGGTGAGAGAGCTCCAGGAGATGTTGAAGGGAGACCTGACTCGAGATACAGAACAAGGAGCTCCCCTCTCTCTCTCTCTCTCTCTCTTTCTCTCTATCTCTCTCTATCTCTATATATGTATCTGTCTATTTATCTATCACGGCATCCAATCATTTATGTTCTGATTCTACAGCGTTCATGCCTCTGACAAGGAGAACCAGGAGGTGAGAGAGCTCCAGGAGATGTTGAAGGGAGACCTAACTCAAGATACAGAGTAAGGAGCTCCCCTCTCTCTCTCTCTCTCTCTCTCTCTCTATCTATCTATCTATCTATCTATCTATGTATCTGTCTATTTATCTATCACAGCATCAAATCATTTCTGTTCTGATTCTACAGTGTCCATGCCTCCGACAAGGAGAACCAGGAGGTGAAAGAGCTCCAGGAGATGTTTGAAGGGAGACCTGACTCAAGAGACAGAAGAAGGAGCTCCTCTCTCTCCCTCCCTCTCTCTCTCTCTCTGTCTATGTATCTGTCTATTTATCTATCACAGCATCCAATCATTTATGTTCTGATTCTACAGTGTTCATGCCTCCGACAAGGAGAACCAGGAGGTGAGAGAGCTTCAGGAGATGTTGAAGGGAGACCTGACTCGAGATACAGAACAAGGAGCTCCTCTCTCTCTCTCTCTCTCTCTCTATCTCTCTCTCTCTCTCTCTCTCTATCTATCTATCTATCTATCTATCTATCTATGTATCTGTCTATTTATCTATCACAGCATCCAATCATTTATGTTCTGATTCTACAGTGTTCATGCCTCCGACAAGGAGAACCAGGAGGTGAGAGAGCTCCAGGAGATGTTGAAGGGAGACCTGACTCCGAGTGAGAAGATGCATGTTAGAAGGAGCCTGGAGAGACAGCGGTGTGGTCAGAACAAGGAGATGCTCTCTAAGGTGCGAGTGGTGGGAGTCACGTGCGCAGCATGCAGCTTCCCGTGCATCAAGAATCTGGCCTTTCCTGTAAGTACATGCAACATCTCTTTGTGTTCATCATTCTTCCCAAGGACTGTATGCAAATGGAATATCCTGCCCTATGAATTTAGTCTCAATCACCACAAAGACGCCTTCAAAAACAGATTTCTCCAATAAACTTAGGTAACCATTTAGCCACCCCTCCGCACTAAGATATGCAGCTCTTGTTACAATTCCCCTGTGGAAACCTACAGAGGATAGCATACGAAGTACCAGTTGCCACGTACATCTTATGTATACAGAGGAAGAGAGAAAGAAAAAAGTGTATGAGATCGAGATAAAAAGTGTGTGTGTGTGTGTGCGTGTTGGGGGGGGGGGGTGGAGAGGTTGGGGTGGGGGACAGAAAGGGTGGGGAAGGCAAGATAGGGATTATCCCCAGACTATATTGTGCTACGTTGAGGAAGGTAGAAAGAGAGAGATATACAGAGACAGAGAGACAAAGGAGAACTGTCTCACCACTATGAACATTTTTGTTTTTGTACAATTCCTTCATCAGAGTTTAACTAATGGTATGGTGAGTTCAACAAGATGTACCCATTGTTATTCCCATCCCAGGTTGTACTGCTTGATGAGTGCAGTCAAATGACGGAACCATCCTCCCTGCTCCCACTCGCCAGGTTTGGATGTGAGAAGCTAGTCTTGGTAGGAGACCCCAACCAGCTAGACCCAACCATCCAGGGATCAGAGCCAGCACACAGGTCGGGTCTGGAGCAGACCCTGTTTGATAGACTATCGCTACTGGTAAGTCAATGCTCTAACCCTTTGTTAATACTGCCCTACTCTGACAAAAGGAAGCAAATGACAAATCACTCAAATCTGGGTTATTGGTATTATTAAATTGTACCCAGCATTCCCTACATATGACCAACATCTGGACAAGAAATATTAATCTTGCTGCAAGATATTCAATCTAACATGATGTGGTGTTGCACTGATGCCAATGCAAGTGACAGACACATTATGGTCAATTAAAGAAAAGTCTATTTGTTAGTTGCTTCCTTTTGTCAGATTCTGCCAGAGCAGAACCCAGGCCTGGGATAGTATTCCACAACCCTTCCTAACTTTCTTCCCTAAACCTTTCCAACCTTTGCTCTAATTTTCTCCATAACTTAAAGGACACTAAGATTTTGAAATTTCTGCAAATTGGCAACTTGGCTAGATCTGGTATTCCAGAATGCACATATAAGAGGAGTTAGGAAGAACTTGGGGAAAATACTTAAGGCAGCCAGTGCATCATTTTGTCCCCATTATTTCATCCATACCATCTGTTAGTAGATTTTCAAACATCAATGGCTCTTACTTCCTTTATTGCGGGCAGTAACCATTCTTTTAGATTATGATTATATTTATCCTTGTGAGGAGAGTTTTCATGCAACAAATTGGTAGATAAAGGTGCTATAGATTAGAAGTAGAATAAAATACAAAACTCTTGAGCCATATGTTGAGCTTACTTCTACTCCCATGGATGCATAATCCTTGCAGGATCATAATCTTATCATGCTGAGGACTCAAAATAGAAAGTTCTTGACCCTTGCGCTGGGCTTACCACTACTCTCGTCTACTTTTATCGCAATTCATTATTAGATTCTCGAGAAAAGAAGTAGAATGAAATGATAGCAAAATGTTGGGTATACCACTTTACATTTAACCCTATCTAGCCCGGGGGCTACATTTTCGCGATAAATTTGCAGCGCGAAAAGATGTATGCATGAGGGCTTTTTTTGCCCCCCCCCTTCCCCCATGAAGCACTTTCTGCCTAAAGTATTTTCCCCAAGTTCTTCCTAACTCCTCTTATATGTGCATTCTGGAATACCAGATCTAGCCAAGTTGCCAATTTGCAGAAATTTCAAAATCTTCCTGTCCTTTAAGTTATGGAGAAAATTAGGGAAAAGGTTGGAAAGGTTTAGGGAATAAAAGATGTATGCATGAGGGTTTTTTTGCCCCCCCCCCCCTGGGCTTTGCAATTTCAAAATAGCCCAGGCTATATAGGGTTAATCCTTGCCATATTTGGGGTAACCACTTCTTCCCTCTTCCTTTAACCCTCTCAGGGCCATGATCCTATCATGCTGAGGACTCAGTACCGGTGCCATCCTACCATCAGCGACCTCTCAAACTCACTCTTCTACCACAACCAGCTGCTAGATGGCGTCATAGAGGAGGATCGCCCACCCCTAGTGGTAGGAGACATTCACAATTTCATTCTCAGTTCATTAAAGACAAAAAGCCTTCAAAAGGTGATCATGAGCAATCTTCTTGCCAATGGTCTTAAATTTATGTATTGTACATTTTAGAAACTTGCTGAAAGTTATTTGCCCTCAAACGGTCCACATTTCGTAAAATTAGTGCTCAATGTCCAAAATGTTAAAATTTATGATTTGCGATTTCATCACTAATTACACCAAATGTGGATCATTTGAGGGCAAATAACTTTCAGCAAGTTTCTAAAATGGACAATACATGAATTTAAGACTATTGGCAAGAAAAATTGTGACGCTCACCTTTTGAAGGCTTTTTGTCTTCCCAGTACACTATATTCCCTTAAACCGATGTATTAACCCGTTGTTCACATTCACAGATTTTTGTGCTTTTTGAACTCTGATCTGGATACGATCTCAATATTTGCCTTGGAAGTGCACTTTCCAGGCGAGTGTGGCTTGATTGCTCCCCATAAGGAATTTGAAGTTTATTAATGCCTGTTGTCTATTGTTTGTGTGGCAGATTTTGCAGGAATTACGCTGTTCCGTTTCTGAGTGGGGAAAAGCCAGCATGCAAATATGCCGGCTCGGTAAAGAGCAGATTAACAGATTATGAAAAAAGGTGTCATTCTGCAGACCTACTACCAGAGCTCTTGGATGGATTGGTTTTGCAAGGGGTGAAGAGACTCTTGAATAAAAAAAAGGCTGGTTTGCACATAGTATTGTGTGGAATTTGCACACAAATGTGTATGTTGCTATTAAGTTGGCACATGGTGTTTGTACCAACCAAAATCAATATTGACAAAAGCCCTACCTCTTACAACTTTTGCAGGAACGTTTAAGATTCAGTGCCATGCTGGCTGTGGGAAATGAAGCCAGGAGCTCATGATATCTATATAAATCAGATTATTCCTCTGCGCATCACTAATACTCTTCATCTTTTCTCCACAGACTGATCTCCCCACCCTGTGTTTCTTCAACGTGGCTCAGGGTAAGGAAGAGACCTCCCATGATGGCAGCTGCTTCAATCCCGCAGAGGCCAGCTTCGTGGTCTTCCTCATCAGTGGGCTGCTCAAGATGGGCGTCGCCCCAAAGGATGTGGGCGTGGTCACCCTGTACAGGGCTCAGGTGGGGAGAATCGCCTCATTGCTTCAAAACTCCAGGTATGTAGACATGATGTGTTCCTTGAAGGAAGGTTATTGAATGCTGAGAAATGTACAGTGGGTTTTACGGTACACCATTTGAAAGTCTTTGAAAGGACTGTTTTTTTTATTTTTTTTTTATTTTAACACAAAATGTACTTGTACAAAGGGAGTGGTGGGGGGGGGGGGGGCGGTTGTGGAAGTACATGTATAATTTTGCGTGCTTATGTATGTACCTATAGTGCATAAGAAAAGATATCTGAAGTGCTTCTTAGTGCAGTCAGCTTTCTTAAACTGTAGAAGATCAGAAAGATTTTATGTTTTTTCAGATTTAAAAAATGTAGTTACGTGATAACTATTTTACCTTGAAAAATGGGTGTGATCATTTTTTCATGCAGAGAAGTAAAATAAATGCATTCAGGAATTTTGAAGACTGAATTTCAGCAGATTAATGGAGATTACTTTCAGACTTTTTTCATCTGAAGACTATATGAACTCTCTGATCTCTGATAATCACTTAATTTACCATATATCCATGAAGGGATCTTTCATTTAAAAAAATCTAGCAACTGTCATACAGTCTGATGCAAAACAAATGTGTAGACGTGATAACAACTATTTAAATTGTCACTTATCCAAATTGTGTATGAAGGTTTGATATTACATGTATGGAAATATGTTTCACTTTTGATGGACAGTATTATTGAATGTGGGTGATGCAATGTTTTCAGAGTTCATTACAACATCTTTTTCCTTGTCCAATTTGATAGTTTGTAAGGCTTTCAAAGCCTTATATATATTTGTAAACTAGGAAGCAAGAGCTCACTTTATTAGTGGCTTTTTAATATTTTGCTTTGTTTGTCTTTTATTGCGCAGCTGCCAGAATGTGAGTGAGCTGAAAGCCATTCAGATCTCCACAGTTGATGCCTTCCAAGGTGGAGAGAAGTCCATCATCATTCTGTCCTGTGTGCGCACACAGCGAGTTGGCTTCATTGATTCAGACAAGTGAGTTGTGTGTGGAGTACTTCTCTCAGGTTAATTAATGTATGTGTATTATCTCAGTACTATTGGCATTAAGAGTTGTGTTAAATCAATGCCCTTGTCATGGCCTAGTAATGAGACAGTTAAACAGGGGAGCCTTGTCAGTAATGAATACTATATTTCTTATGGAGCCTGTCTGTCAGGCTTTTTAACATGTAGCCAAGGAAATGAGGACAATAGTGAGGGGAGGAGGAGGAGGAGGAGGAGAAAATAGAAGGTGGATGGAGATGAAGATGTTAAGACATATTTAAAAGAGAGCAAGAAAGAGGTGGAGAAAGAAGGGACAACCAGTGATGCAGCCAGGTGATTTTGTGAAGATTAAATTTGTTAAAAAATAGATTGAGGAAGGAAAGCATTATAAGGATGAGGAAGAAGAGGATGAATAAAGAGAGAAGGAAGGGCATGCTCAAGAAGGCAGGATAGATGAAGGAAGAAGATGAGCAGAAAGAGGATGAGGAAGAAGAAGTGGAGGTGAAGACTATTGACTAGTAATCAATTTTATCTTTCTTTAGGCAGAACAGACGGGAGAAGAACAAGGAAAAACAGAAAATGAAGATAACAAATTCCATGAAGGTGAAGATGGGGAGGGATGGAAGATAAGAAGGAGATGATCAATTACTTATGAATTATGTTTTTTTTTCTGTATGCAGATGAGATAAAGGAAGAAAGAGGGAAGAAAGAAGAAAAGGAAAAAGATAGGGAGGGGTTGGAGGAGAATATTGATTCTGTATTATATTTTTCTGCAGGCGTACCAATGTGGCTCTGACGCGATCCAAGAACCACCTGCTGATTGTGGGAGGAATGAAGATGCTGTACGAGAACCCACTCTGGGGACAGATCATACGCAGATGTGATGGTAGGTGTGGTACTAACAAACTTGAATTTCCATGTCTTTGGGAGCATAAGGCATATTTAAAACTCTCATTGAAACTCAAGATAGTCATTTTGAAGTCATGATGAAGAATAAAGTATGAGCCATAACCTATCATCAAAGATGCAGTGGTAAGTTATGACAAATATCTTAACATTTCTATCTCATTTAGATATGTCTTTAGGATTTTTACTTTAACCAAAATAAATCCAAAATCTTAAAAAGCCTGTTTGGAACATCAATTTGGGCCATCTTTAACTCTTTTGTCTTCTTTTGATGAGAAAGGTCATACAAAATGCTTAGGTTTTCAGACTCATCTGTTGAATATCGCCACAGTAGATCATATAACCCAAGTTGTAAGAGCAATGTCCCATATTCTACACTTTTATTGGTAAATCCCACTCTTTATCCTGACAGAATGCCCCAACGGCCTCCAAGACTCCAGGGCATTTCAGAAGAAGTGGGAGGAGTTGCTGAGAAAGATGGAAGAAGAAGAAGCTATCGCTGATGATGCCACCACCACCGCTGCCAAGACAGGAGGAGGAGAGAAAGAGAGGAAGAAGAGAAAGAAACGACCAAGACTGGAGAAACTGACAAACGTTGATGGATCGCCTGCAATGTCATTTGATAGTGATGATGGTAAGAGATCAAGACAGATGGTGTGTGTGATCAGCGTTTAACAACGCGAAGAAAATTGCTTGTGCTGTTGTTGTGTTTCCCTTGCTGGGCGGCATGGCTGAGTACTCGTAATAACGGGGTCAGTTTCTTTTCTTTTTCTTTATTCTTGGACTGGGAATTTGCCTCGCTATAGCAGAAATTTCGCTATAGCCGATCTCGTTATATGAAAGCAGAGGAGGTCTATGGAAGAAAAATCGGGACCCAAGAAATGTCCTCGTAATAACAGGGTTCTCACTGTACCCGTGCTCGTTATAACGGGGTTTGCTTGTATAACTTTTTTGCAGTCACATCCGCTTCCTGTTTCATACATTAGTACACTAGACTGGAAGCAGACAGGACTGCGAACAGAATCGGAATGAGGTGCATTATGGGACGACTGTTCCTTATATGGCGAATTCCATGTGTAATGTTGTTTTGTTTGCTTTTCAAATTATTTTGCATACAATTCTACAGCATTTTTTATCTGCCTTAACACATTTTCTGTTTTCTTGGGTCTCTTTCCAGATGATTTTGTCAGCATCAACATTCGAAGTGCATCCATCTCAAGCCCAGTACCATTTGATGCCACTACACCCATCACCCCTACATACCAGATGGAATGGTCCATCCCAGCATCAGAACAGGTATCCCCAGGATCAGTCCATTTGCCATCAGAGGGACCTACTCTATGCTCGATGGATGGGGGAAAGCCAAATGATGATGTGGGTGATAACATTGTGAGTAATGACAACAGCGGACTCGTCCATTCACCGTCACCGTGCCGCGATTCTAACACTCCCGTACAAGCAACAGGAAGCACCTCAGAAACAAGTTTCTCTTACTCCCCTCTCCAGGAAATGGAAGAGTCTGACTCAGATGAGAGTGATGGAGAGCTTCCAAACTTCAACTTGGGAGATTTTGTGTGATGAAAGTGTTTTTTTGTAATAACAGTCAAACCTGTTTATAAAGACCAATCTATAAAGACCATTTGCCTTCAGTCCATTCAAAACAGTTTGCATGTAATTTCACCTGTCTTTAAAGACCACATACATGTTAAGTCTGCATGTTATGGTGCCTATAGGTTGGAATCTACAGACAGGTTTGATTGTATACTACTAATAATTGCAATGTAACACAGGTAATCTAGTTGTATAATTATCCCAATGCTGGGTATATATATTTCTGGAACAAGATGCCAACACTCACGTATGCATGTAATGCGTAACAGAATATATACATATAAAGTTTACTTGAGTGCAAAGCACACACGCCATTGACATTTAATATTTGACAAAAGCCATTTTGGGTTTGTCCATATAATATATAATTATCATACATAATCATTTACATAATTAAGGCTTTAAAAGGGGAATTAGCCCTTGATGCAGTGGAAATACAATGATTTGGATGATAGCAGAAAAATTAGAGAAGCAGAGAGATCAAAGAGAGAACGTTCACTGTAGCCCTATATCCTTGAATATTGTACTGGTTAGCATTGTAATCGTCCATGGGCAACCCTATAACATGCACCATTAGGCCTATGAGCTGCTGATGTGATGTATTAATGACTTGTCCATTCAGGATTTCTGGTATACCTGGTAGTGATAGAATTTTCAAATTAAATAGCAGAAATATATCTCGGTCAATCCTCTGATTGTGCACTTATCTGCTTTACTTAATACTTTTCAGCATTAATTTACTGTACCATCCTTTAAAACAGTGTCAGTCTTTATTATTTTTATTGTATTTGCTTTCTTTGAGCCACGCATTCCAGTTGGCACCATGTGTCCAGTGCAGATATATGGAAAAATGCTACATTCTGCCTTTTTGAGCCTCCCGTAAAAGATTTATTGGTAACAATACTGACTATATGTATGGTATAAAGCACCATGTACCGATATGAAGGATGCTAAAATATCAGTCCATACTGTGTAAATGGCACATACCACTCCTGACATTGTATTACATAACATTGTTTTCCTGTGACTAACGGTTATCAGACAAGTAACCACGGCCCTGGGAAAATTGTCAGACAAATCAGTGTGGAGAGCTTTGTGTGAACACTAATTGACAGGAATTGAACCATTACAAGAATTTCTATTGGCTCTTTGTTATTTGGTCTAATTCATAATTAAATAACCCCATTGCCTGGACAGTGACATTACACATTTTTTAGACCAACGTGGTCAGTAGAAGGCTAAGTTTCTAATTTATCTGTGTAAAATAAGAGTTCTATATTATTGAAGGTACAACTGTTCATGTACATGTACCTTGTTAATTGTTAGAAATGTATAATCTGCATATTGAAAGTAATTTGTGTACACATATATGCAAACAATTTAATTGTAATATATCGCAATATTCTGAAAATCATATCTACATTAAATTAAACATGGATTTCTATCAAATACATGTATATTTACTGCAAACAAGCTTCCACTTCTTTCTTGCTTTCTAGCAACATCGTTTGTAGTCATGTTTCTAATATTCCACAATTTAAAAAATATAAATATTACATGAATACATGTATTTCTGAACTCAGTTATGGAGTAAGCTATGATAAAAAGCTTATGAATACTGACAGTGGCAGTAAGTTTCTAGTACCTCTTTCTAGTAACTCTCAGTTTGGTGCTGACTTATAAAAAGAAACTCCCAAATGTCATTCATTCTACATTGTGAAGTTTGAACATTATCCAGTACAAAATATGAGCTACTCTAAACCATATAAACAAAACATATACATGTATAAAATGTTGGGCAGTGGCTGCTTACAGCATTTTGCTCACGTAAGATATATTCCAGAGTTACTCCTGATCCGATGTGTTAATCCATATTAGATTAAAATGGATTAACCATTAGAAAATCCCTCCCATAACATGACCTGTGAACTTGCTTTGTACGAGAATACATGCTAGAACAGAGAGACGGTACATGGATGCTGTAATTTAATATTTATTCAAAAAAATGTGATGTCTATAAAGCTACACTATTGTGTTTTCACATACAGGTATATATTTTTCCCACATGAGATCAATGAAATGTCAACTTGATTTGTGAATAATCATATTTTTCATGGCACAGATTGTGTTATTCCATGCACATCGTATAACTGGGTTTATGTCATAGCCCCTTTGTTTATTTTGAAACTTGAAACATGTAGTTAATGTATCGCTGTATTAGTTCCCCCAGTCCCGTAAGGCTTTAATCTTTGGCCTTAATTGGGCTAAGCTCCCACTAATATCTAATATAAAATGAGCAAGGATTATAACTGACTGGATTAAGGGCTATAGTATCTAATAAAATAAATAAAGGTGTACCTGACATTTGATATGTCATGTGTGATCACTTTTCTTGGAGAGTAACAAACAAAATTTACAAACTAGGCACTAATCCTTAATCCTTAACTTGATAATGAGCAAGCTTCTGGGCTAAGCCCCCTGCTAATCTCATGTTAATTGAGCACCAATTATGACGGGATTAAGGACAATATTTTCTTTACAACATTGCAGACATTCAATACATGTGATCCATTACAACATTTGCAACGTACACGCATGACCCTGAACTTTTGTTCACCGCATATTTTGTAGCTGACATTACTAGCATGGTAACAGCAATTTTAGCACATTCAATAGTGCAATGATTCATGCTACAATAATGATTATGTAATACTGTGCTCTTTGTAGGGGAATGTACAGCGTATTCAAGTGGTAAAAAATGGAAAGTGTTTTCCATTCTCCCTATCGCATATAGCTGATATCAAGCGATATCACCTCGCGATACCGATATCTGGTCGATTGCTCTTGGGACGCATACTTCCGGTAAGAGTTTGGTACATACTTTATGTATTCAATTCACGCAATAATGCACAGAATCTGTAATTTTGACCCTCGTAAACCTCGTAATATTAAAATGGAAGGGTTGTTACATGAATGAAGGACTTGAAAAAGAATACCACCAATCACTCACAGGGATGTTTTTGCCTACCAACATTGATTGTGGATGGACTAATGAAAGAATGAAAAGACACAAGCAAGACGATGGCTATAGAATGTTTGTGAACCGTAAGTTCATATCCCAAGAATTAAAGGTTAAAAGATTAGAGCTCTACGCGTGTTCAGATTAGGAGAGCTATATGCGATAGGGAGAATTGATTTCACAATTTGGATCACAACTTAACTGTTAAGGTGATGTGTTCACTTGATCCTGATACAGTGTATTAACGAGTTTTAGATCATCACAACATGGACATGCACATTTTGAGCTTGGTAGGAGCACCCAAACCTTGTCCACTCCAATTACATCACAGCATGTGAGAGTTGGCTCGGACAAAAGGGTGTTAAAGTCCAGCTTGAAAAGACGATGTCCATGTTGTCTTGATCTAAAACTCTCTATCAAAAGAGAACATGGCCCTGTTACGCTTAAAGGGCATATACTGTACTGGGAAGGCAAAAAAGCCTTCAAAATGTAATTGTTAGCAATCTTCTTGCCAATGATCTTAAATTCATGTATTGACCATTTTAGAAGCTTGCTAAAAGTTATTTGCCCTCAAATGATCCACATTTGGAGTAATGAGTGATTAAATCACAAATCCTCCAAATGTTCGAGCCGAACATTTTGAGGATTTTATCATTAATCATTAATTACTCCATATGTGGATCATTTGAGGGCAAATAACTTTTAGCAAGCTTCTAAAATGGTCAATACATGAATTTAAGACCATTGGCAAGAAGACTGCTAGCAATTAACTTTTGAAGGCTTTTTTGCCTTCCCAGTACAGTATATGCCCTTTAATCTAAATCCATCGCAAGTTCAATCTCCTATCTGTTATGTACAGATTTATGATTGATAACGATCACAAGTCAAGTTTTGATCAATTGCAATTCTTTATGAGACTGGGCCCAGGACCATTGAGTGTGGCTGAATGGTTCAGGGGGGTGTTTCACCAAACTGTTCGTAAGTTACAAACGACTTTACGAACGACTGGTGATCCCTTCTTGTGCTAAATCAGATTCTCAATGAACAAAGTTTGGTATCACATTTAGCACAAGAAGGGATCACCAGTCGCTCATAAGGTCGTCCGTAACTTACGAACAGATTGGTGAAACACCCTCCAGGACCACTGATTGTGGCTGAAAGGTTCAGGTGGGTGATTGTGGGTCCCGTCACCGTAACACACATTGAATGGGAAGCTTTGGTTTGGCACTTTGTGAACAACAAATATACATTGCCAATTGACATGAACATACAGAGCATAGTGAAGCAGCATGTTATTTCTTTATACCTCTCTCATTACCATTGGTATAAAGATGTGAAGTACCGCATACGCCATATATTTCGCGGGGGGGTTATTTTCACGAATTTTGCAAGTCTGGACTATTAGCTAATTCAACAACACGCAAAATTATGAATACGACGTGCTCTAGCACATGTACTAGTAGTACCAGTACTCCATGATCGCAAATTTAACCACTCACGAAATTGTTGCGAAGTCCTGATTTTTGGAAAATTAGACTTGCTAATATATGGCGTATACAGTAAGCCAATAGGGTTTCCAAGGCCTGGCAAACTAAGGGTTAAAAACAAAGGCAAGTGCAAATTGACCTTAACTGACAGTACCAGATGTAAAAAAATTCCTTTATACATGTAATGTATATATCGACTTGTATGTAATGTTGTATCATGACCATCTGAGTATTTGCCTCACCTAGCACCAGTGCATGTAGCAAGCTTGTGGTGTTACGAGAGAACAGGTATGAGTTGGGATGAATTATCCACTTCTAGATTGCCAGGGGAAAAAAAAATCATACCTTTGAAAACATTTTAAAGGAAAATAGCTGTTTATATTGCATTAAATGTTAAACCCTAGCAACTTTGTGAATCTCTTCAATGATGAAGAAACATAATCCCTACATAATGACACACAACAATGGTGTACTCCTTTAACCAACATCTCTGAATGTCAAGGCCACTGCAAATGATACCTGTGACTGGCTGAATTGCAGAACCTGGTCATTGGATATATGCAAGAAGGTGACGTTACATGTCCAGTTATTGGCCCTGGCGACTGCAGAATCACGGCTAAAACGTGTCATCTGCGGTGCCCCTATGTGCCACTTTCATGTTGACACACAGACCGCGGGTAAAAAAAAAAAAATCATTGAATCACAACATGAAATTTGGCGGGATACTCCTTGCTCGCGCAAACTCCCTTGCTCGTAGATGGCGCTCTAACTTTGCGAGATCGCTCTCTTCAGGTAATAGAATGTCCACTCTGACTCCCTTGGCTCTGAACCGGGAAAGGCTGCGCTCTGTGATGTAGCGACAGTCTTTCACTTTGAGCGTCTTCAACTTCTTCATATGCCAGAGTTGTCTGAAATGGAATCGAGACACATGAAAATGGGGCGTTAACTCTAAATGTGCTACATATGAATCTACATGTTAATCTCAAGTAATACACACTGTTCTCATGGAGCTACATTTCGGCTGACACTGAAAGGGTTAACCAGCAGAAGCACACTTTCTTCAGTACAAAGAAGAGAGAGGCAGAGAGAGAAAGGAAGCAAAATCAAATCTATAAGCACACACAGAAGAAGAATACTATAGAGATGGAGAGAAATATACACTATAGAGGGAGAAAGATTGGGGAGAAAGAGATAGTGAGACAGAGAACTAATTTTTGCGCTATTCACAAAATGTATGGTTTTATGTTTTTCTGCAATAGAATTATAATATCAGTAAACCAATATTCAATCATATATTGATTTTTACACAATTTTAAATTTTCACTTATGACTCAGATCATACACATTTTTCACATGCATCTGTTTTTATGATGAATAGAGAAATTACTATAAAACAAGTGTTGGTTCTGATAAAAGGTCGCTGTAGCACAGTTGCTAGAAAAACGCCAACAAATTTTCCAAACCAACATTTTGCCTTGTCTATTTTAAGTTCTAACAAGAATGAGGAAAATATCAGAGAGCTGTACTTCCATGATAAGAACCAGGAAAAAATTGAAGAGCCTTCACTATGAGCAGGGTCGTTTGTTACGTAGACAAAAAGGTCAAAGGGTCACATTCAAATTTTATCTGTGTAACAACATGCCATGTTCAGAGTACTTGGGCCTGTCTCCAGTAATGGGGTACATTTCTGTTACATTTACTGTAACATTTGCATAAATCTCTTAAACTTCAATTTTTTTTGTCTCTTAAATAAACCAGACAATAATGATAAAATATGAAAGAAATGTATTGATTTGCACTTTACAAGGTTTTGTACGCTTCAGAAAATTTGCCCTGTACAAATTTGCCATAGCACGTTGGTAATGGGACAGACGAGTTTGTAACACACTCGTCTGTCCCGTTACCAACGTGCTATGGCAAATTTGTACAGGCTTAGTTTAGAAATATATAATAAATGAACATTCAGAGCTGGACTTACGCTGAAGTTATTTTTAGAGGAAATTACTTCAACACTCTGTCATATGTTGGTAGTGCAAGGTGGTCATAATTTCAAATGATTCAGTTGTGCCAAAAAATATCCCTTTACTGTAGACAGACCCACTTACCGTATGGCAGCATCTGTGATCCTCCAGCAGCCCTGCACGTCCAGATACTCCACCTCTGGACAGTACCTACAGATCTCATCTACAAGGAGGTCTGTGATGCCGTAGGCCCTGGCCACCGATAACCACTTCAGGTGCGGATGCAGCTGCAGGACCAAACTCAGTGTCTCGTCGTCCATCGCCCAGCAACCTCGCAAGTCTAGCCGCTCCAGATTCTCGCAGTTCATACCCACGCTTTCGACGGACGTCGCCGTAACTTGCTGGCACTCTGCCAAGGACAGGCTTCGCAGCTCTGGGCAGCGCGTTGCGACCATGCGGATGACTTCTGTTGAGAGGGTTGCATTCTCTGCGATGCTGAAGTCTTGGAGGTTTCGATTAGCGTCGATGACCGGTAGCAAGAGTTCGTCCGTGATCCATTTTTTACAGCACGCGACATTCAGCAAAGTGAGGTTGCATGCGTCGGCCGTTACAACGCGGAAAGCGTCCGGCGTGAAACTCGCTCCGACCACAGAGAGATCGAGGGTATGGTTTGTGGAGAAGTGGATCGAGACAACGTCCCGGAAGCCAGCGGAGACTTGGCGCAGCTGGAACAAGTCCTTCAGATCAAGGAACGGCAGGATTCTGGATACCAAGACGTCCTCCCACGGAAGTATATCAAGGATAGTTAGACTGCAAAGCAAGCACACATGGAATCAGATTCGGTCAATGAGACAAAACAACATCTCTGGCTATATTTGTATACATTACACAACACGTAATACATATCACTGTGTAAGATGAGTTTCATGGCACACCGTGTGGTAGTCTGTAACAGGATTGTTGGGTTACTGGCGTAGCATGGTACTTTCGAATCCATGTTACATCCAAAACTCAATTTCTACTATTTGTTCTTGAAGGCATTACGTAAGCGACTGTATGTGTCTGTGATCTTGGAGTGCCACAGAGACTACAGACAGATATTTCATAAATAACACAGATTAGATACTACAGTGTACATCTCTTTCATAAGTCCTATTTTGTAAGCTATTACTAGTGTCTAAAAGATAAATTTCATCCAAATTTATGGAATGAACCCAATTACACTTGTAAAGCAGTACCAATGTTCCTCTTCTTCAACGCTTACCTTTTCTCCTTTGACTTTACACACCCTCCGATTAAATGCTTCAGGATTTTTACGAGCTTTGACACAATCAAAGCCATAATGAACCACAATATGTCTAGCAGGGCTAAAATGGTAGGCAAGTGATTTTCCAAGTTAAAGAGCACAACTCCACAGCTCAAAACACGGTCCTAACGGGACTGGAACTCGACGACGAATGACTCCAAAATAGCTACTTCTCCTCCCAAAGATACATCCAGAATCTATTTCCAAACATACAATCAGCCGTTAAACTTTATAATGTATATTCCGTCCTTCAAGAGTTATATGCTTCAAGAGCCATCGCGTAAATCCTGGGCAACTCCCAATGCATGTTTGTCTTAAAAATTTGACTTAGGGAATCCTTGGCTTAAGAAGTGATCTAACACCATGTGCATGAGCCGTGCTCCGAGGGGTCGTAGAGCCGGTCTGTTCACGTGTGTGCCGGCAATGTGCCCCGAAAAAACTTCTTTCCTACTCCTATCGTGGTTGCGTTGCAGCGTGGCGTTGTGGCGGAGGTGATACATTTAGAGCTGCCCTTGTAGTGAACCCCCCTCGCTAATGACACATTAGGGCAAGCCTGCCTGTCAACAGTTGGGGTGACACGTTGTATGTTGGGCATGCCGTATGGGTTCATTCACACTAGCTCATAGTTCACAAACTTAATGCTGTTGTTAAGTTTCTGATATTATTCCATACTACGCACATGTAACTAAAACTCAGGGGCCTTACATCAATGACACATTTCTTGCTTAGCTAGTTGCTAAAAATGGATGTACATGTAGCTGAATATAGTTTGCAACTAACTAGACTTACAATGTAGTAAGATTTCATGGATATACATGTAAATCCTTTTCTTTAGTTTCCGATTAGATTCCATACAATGCACTTGTTGTTTAAATTCAAAGACCTAATTTAGAGCCAGCCTCTCAGTACCAAGCCAGGAAATGTCCATATTACCGGGATCTCATGCAACTATGGTACCACGAGGGTGAAAGGAAAGAATAACAGCACATTGAGCACTCTGCATACCAGCATGGCAATACTTAAAGACTGTGCAATAGTGATCTACATATGTGTACTTTAATGCTGAACAAAACGTATCCTGTCAACATTTGAAGTAACTCATTAGTAACACCGTGGGAGATGTAATTCAATTTCCACTTCTTGTTTTGTTTTGCCCCTTGCTCCAATATCAAGAGCAAGGGAGATAGAGGGGTGGGAGAAAGAAAGAGAGAGAGAGAGAGAGAGAGAGAGAGAGAGAGAGAGAGAAGGGGGAGGGAGGGGGAAGGGGGAGGAGAAAAAGGAAGAGGTGGGTAAAGAGAAGTAGGAGGTGGAGGTGGAGGGAGGGATGGAAAGGTGAATGGTGAGGTGAGAGGACAGGGAGGAAGATAGGAATTATGAGAGGGAGTGGAATGATAAGAGGTAGAAGGCAGACACATCATGTGGAGAGGGAGACAGAATCAATTGTTCCCCTATAGTTATGGAGAAAGACAGGATAAAGCAGAGACAGAAAGAGAGAGAGAGAGAGAGAGAGAGAGAGAGAGAGAGAGAGAGAGAGAGGGGGGGGGGTAGATACTTGAAAGCAGACAGAAAATTTGTGCTCAGAGGCGAGAGGATCGAGAAGGTTGTAGGGACGGCGTGACAGTAGGGCTGTCATCATAGTAGAGGTGTCATGAAAACATGACAAATAAAAATGGAGATGAGACTCCTCGCCTCTTTCAATAAACAAGAACGACTCTATCAACATGATCTAAGATGTATCATTCTCTATGATATCAAACGATGATCTCTTGAGGGTTTTGTCAGGTTAATCTTCAGTGTAAACACAGCTAGTCCAATCTCTCCACCTGAGGGGCTCCACGAGACTGAAGTTGTTAAATAACCCGATCAGGCTTTTTCTTGAACATAATATATGTTGCAATACTGCTGGCAAAACATGTTAATATTGTGCGCCAATTTGTATTTTCAGAGCTGACAGCCTCCCACTTCAGATTTTGTGTAATGCATCGAGTGCCCACTTTCAGTTTGAATGATTGGGCTAATTCACAAATTATCCCCAAAGTACAGAATATAACTCATGCTACAATTATGTGTATTTTCTCTGCCTATCGCATCAGAGCTAATTGCCTCAAAGTGCATAGTTTGCATAATGCACAGTGAGCTTAGTACATTCAATTTGAATTCATGATTGGGCTAATTAAGAAATTAGCACGCTTCTCTCAAGCTTTATGGTCTAATAGAGACGGCCCTCTTGAGTCAGTGGTGAGGCAGTGTGAGAGATCGCAGGCCGAGGGGATTAGTCTGCTTCCTGAAAAATGATTGCGGAAAAATTAGAGACTGTCGACAGCAAACACCTGCTCCTCTTTGTCTCTCTTACAATCCAGCATTCCATAGGAGAAGTTTGATTGTACATAGCTTTAAAGGTAGAATTCATTATATGCTCAGGAAGGTATATCTATCACCAGATCTACATCACACTTTGGATTTTGATAAACACGTCACATGTAACTCTGTGACCTAAATATGTGTCCTATTAATATAACAAGTTGCCCTTTAAAAAAATATGTGCCTCTTTAACGTCTCGTACTTCAAATGATACAGTATGTATCCCAGTCATGGTGTATCTATACATGTATGATTTTATCTAAATCAGAATGGTCAAGGTTACACGCTCAGGTTAGTTTTTCTTTCTATAGCGGGAGGGTAATGGGGGAGGGTATAAATGTGCACCTTTATAACAGTATCTTAGCCTGAATGTGAAAGTGACAAGTTAAAATATTTTTAAAATCTGCATAAAAAATGTACACTTCTTGCTTTCTACCATTATGAAATACCTAAAATATCGAATGATTTGTTTCACTTATAATCTCAGTATAGTATAGTATTTCCAACTAGCTTATTCAGTTTTGTTATGACACATTTAAAATACACCATGTAAATAACCATGATTACACAAATGAGAAAAATATGAGCAAAAATAGCATGCAGAGTGTGCTAGCACTTACCAACTCTAAAAAAAGGAGGAAAATACCAAGTTCATCCAATAAAGATTACTAGTATTCACTTGATGTCTAATTTAGCATGTGGATAGAGCATACTAAAATCTCCACTGGCTCTACAATCATATCAGATAAATGCTCTTGATGCAAATGTGTGAAATACAAGTCTGGGTGTAAAAGATGATGCGCATGTGAGTCATTCATTGCACATGGTACAATGATAGCTAGTTACGCTCCTCAAATTAGTAATAAGCTCCCTTCATGATCCGTCATGCGAGGGAGACATTTCATAGCCTTGAAGAAGATGAGGACAGATACTTGTACGCCATGCTTAGTGATCCTTGTTAAACCATCGGGATCATTCATCCTGTAACCACGAGATGAGGTCTCTCGCATCTGTCGCCCCCACAGTGTGAGTCGTCCCGTGATGATGGTTTAGGCACGACTGATTGAAAGATTACACATTCCTTTACTCCTAGTTTCCTCTGACAACCACATTAATAAATGATCAAGATGACATTTCGCTTACACGTCTTTAAGGGGTGTCACGGGAGGAGGATTGATGATTTTCATCAAACACTAAAAGTTGCTTCTTTGAAAGAGACTGAACATATTGGTGAGTCAGCAAAATTCAGTCTCTTGAAATATTTGGCTCAATACATAAAACACTTGTTACTCACATTCATAGACTGATTAGTACTGTTAGGACTGTTAGAAAAACTGTTAGGAAAAATATTTTTCTGGGTAAAGAGTGTAAGGCCCAAAAGATGTTTCTACATACGTATGTATAGATCGATTTAATGTATTTTTTTTTCTACAACACTTCCCTATATTTCTTGATTGTTTCCCCCCGGCCTATATTTCTTGATTGTTTTTATCTGTATACATGTACATATATATGGCAGGTTAAGAAGTCATTAAAATCAATCTCAAAATCCGAACAAGGTGAAGAAAAAAAATAGGAGGCTACTTTGAACTTTCCGAGTCTGATGTCTTATAGCAAGGATGTAAGACGAAATGAATAGCTATACCTTTGAACGAGGTTTGATGCCGCCACTCAATATTCATGACTGGCAGTTGCTCTTAGCAATATGATGCACACACGATTGCGTCATGTCTACCTGGATTTTACAATAGGTCACACATACTCTAAAACATGCACACATTTCAGCTTTCACTGATGAAGTGGTAATTTTGTCACAAAGTGCTTGTTATGTAGTTAATGAGGACTAGCGAACATGAAATTTGATACTTTTCTTGGTTAATACTAGTTTGGGTGTGGCTGGGCACATTTTTCAGGTTACTTTTCTGAAAGGAAAAACTGTGAAATCCAGATTTTTGTAATGCAACTTGATATGATCGTTGGAGCCTTTTCACTTTTTTGCAACAATATTCTTCAATTACACCTTTCGAGATGCATTAGAAGTGTTCCATGTAACAACTGTGCATGCATCTGAGGTGAGTATCCCATAATTATTGTGCACATCTTATTTTGCTTATGCGTCAATCCAGGCAAAAATTATCCAGAGAATCGCTGGCTTCAAACATATGGAAGCAAAGAGAAAATATTTGTAAAGCATTCTTTTTTTTACTAGAACTTCAAAGGAGAGTACAATGGATCTCCATGTAATTTACACATCCTTGATTTAAGCAAATATACATTCGATGATTCTGTGCATTAAACCCTATGAGAACAGTAATTTTTTTTTTTTTTATAGGATGCCTCTTTTTGTTAACACCCGTGGGCTTGTTTTCGCACTGTGGGGGCTAAATCAGTCTTAGCCTAAAGATATTTTTGTCCCTGATGTTAAGACACCCTAATGGCTTTTCCAGGTTACAAGAAGAAGAGTTGAATGACCAAAGAAAGAGATAAGCAGATCTGTTGGTAGAAAACAGACCATCATGCAGCCGGGAATAACACAAAGATAGGTCACAGTATTGCGGTTCAGCCTAGATAGTTTCAAGAGGTTACAAATCAAATTATACATGACTTGTTCAGGTCTATACTGTGTGTTATGTGTTTCAGGAAGTCTCTTATTTCTTTCATGCACCAAGGATGCATGTTTACACAAACCCACAAAACCTACACTCCAGCTCAAAGGAATTGGCACAGGTAAAGGGAAAGGGAAGAAAGGGAAGGAGCCGCAGTTTTGAACCATGGTCCACGGTATATTTTATCCAGTTCAGCATGAAGACGATGCTTTGGCCTAAAATGCATTGCGTTTCATGCTGAACTGGACAAAATATACCGCGGTTTAAAACTGCGGCTCCTTGCCTTTCTTCCCTTTCCCTATGCCAATTCCTTTAAGCTGTAGAGCAGCAGTGTATCTGGCACAAATAGGCCTAAAGGAGCCCATAATGCATGGAAGACGGTGCAGTTGATCAGAAAATCTGTGGGAGGCATTCCAAAAATGATCTAGGAAAAATGTTGTTCTATCTCAGGGAGTTAGGAAAAATAGCATCTTTTGGCATTCCAAAAAGCCAACTTCGGATAAAAGATTTATTCAAATAAGCTTAAGATAACATTTTTATGTAAATGAGGCTCAGAGATAAAATTTTTAAGAAAATGAGCTACCCCGGTAAATTGATATTCTGAAACGCACTTGGGAAAACATGTTAGGATAAAAGATCAAACTGCTCCTGAGCAATTTTATCTCCAGATGCACGCACCTAGGCCCATACCTTTCTATTGCATTACATGTACAAAAACAATTTGTGCATTCAATGAATGATAATTAATTTAGAACTTTCATAATAGACAGACTAGACTTATTTATTTGTATAGATCTGTTGAATCAGGTATTGTTCGAAAGCTTAATCCAGTACTGCACATTTGGATTCATTTCTCATTCTAAAAACTAAGGAGAAAGAAATTCCAGTTACATGTAAGTATGACAGAACCGTCTTCATACAAGAAGCTTATTGATCAGAAAAATACTGCAGTCTAATTTGTTTGATGTCACTAAAGGGTACACGTATGGCAACCCCAAAACACCATAATACTGCATAAATTATAAAACACATTTTACACTATTTATAATGATAATAATAGTGCTTTTCATAATGGATGTAAGCGCTTTACAATTACATGTACAAAACAAAACAAAACTTAATAATAAACATTAGATTAAGTATAATAACAATTTAAGAACTACATGTGTTGAATATGCATGATCCATGAGATGTGTTTTTAATTTTGACCTGAACAAAGAAATACTAGTAATGCAACGAATTGAGGCTGGGAAAGAATTCCACAATTGTGGGGCGGAGCATGAAAAGGACCTGTCACCAAAGTATTCAGTTCTTGCTAGTTTAACAGTCAAGAGGATCAATAATGACTTCAAGTGTACAATCAACCTAAAACTAAAATAGTTCAGTATAAAACTGGTACATACAGTACATGCAACATACCTTAATCTCACAACATAAATTGCAGATGGAATTGACTCATAGTAACCTGCTAGTTAATATCGTACATCTTGTACAAAACCCGTACAGAGTTTTGCAGTTGATGACGCTTTTCTGTCAGGCAATTGAGCTTCGTGTTATAAAGTATGTTGTATACCTTTTAAGATATGATTGACTTATGATTAATCCTGTTTTGAGCTTGAGATGAAATGCTACTCTATCAGTCGTTTTCATAATGTATTCACAACGTTCCCCCAAACTGCCTAATGATGCGTTATTACATGAGTCATGATTCAGTTTCAATGGATGGAAGGCACTCTGAGTCTTAGTTGTTGCTTCTCGGGTAAATCTCGGACAAGCTTTGGGGTTGCCATGCGCAATACTAATAAAACATTAACAGATCTATTTCACATATAGATTTAAAGAATGTCATCCTGTCTTCCTCATCTTGCTGCTCACACATGTATACTTTATAGATAAAATCATGAATAAATTACAAAGAAGAGAAGGGGTGTGGGGAGGTGTGGGGAGGGGGGGGGGGGAGATCAAGGCTGAGCAATGCAGCCCAGGAAATATACAAAAAGAGCACAGCTGTGAAAATGTGATTGTTATTATATCTTGTATAAGAAAAGGGCGGATATAATTCATTAAATTATGTAAAGCTTGAATAATATTCTCCACAAACAAGCCTTATACTTGTACTTCCTGTAGGCCCATGTGGCTCTATACCATCTTCATCACAACAGTCCTAATGCCCTTCTTATAACTTCTTACAGCTCAGCTGGCTCTTGGTCTTGAATGATGTTTTCAGAGCTAATTACCTCATTCATCTCCACTTGAATGTGATTCTTTACTAGATCTTTGAGTCAAGACCATATCACAAATAAAAATAATTAAAAAAAACTACACTAAAAATGTATGTTAAATATGCCACCAGATGCCGTAGTCATTATGCCATTATTACTCCAGCATTTACACGTGAATGCAGAAACATTGAAAACAATTACAAAGTAATATTTTGGTACAAAATGTGCATATAGACCAAATAATCGGTCATAGCTCATCTTCTATGCCGTTCGATACGCTGGGATTGCGTAGCTCCTCGATAGAAGAATTCCTCAATGAACTCCAAGAAATCATTGGCTAGGTACGGCAATGTGCGGTAATACATCGTTGACCATACAGGAATAAACATCTCACTAGGAGTAGGAGCATTCTTTAATAAAAATTGCATTTTTGAACATACCCCCGTAGGGAGCGTAATTCAGAGGAGCCAGATGCAATATCAGTGGATCCAACTTCCTACGAGAGACTGATTTTTCGGTCTTAGTTGACCACAATTAATCCTTAATTTCATGTCAGTTGTGGGCGTACAAGAAATTAGAAAATGACTAATAGTGATAAGCTGATTTCTGACTCACATTCTTAGTTTTAGTTCCTCTTTTTCACTTCATAGTAATTAATTGCCACTGTCAGTATCATTATCAACATATCCTGCCATTACTGCGACCAGCCCGCTCACACAGTGAGCGGGCTGCGTAGCACGGAGCTTTGAAGTAAGGAAGTCGAAATTAGCAGTGATTATATTAGTTGGTTTCAGCAATTCTGTAACTCAAATCTCAAATCTATTGCACATATTTACGTAAAATATATACCTGAATAATTCCATAGTTGGTTTGAAGATGAATTTAATCCATGTTGCATTTTTAAAAATTGTTTTCGACTTAAAGTTCTTCAGAATCGCACGACAGCAGCTGCGATGCAAAACTTAATGCGCATGCGCCAGTTCCCCTTTACAGTTTAAGTTTTTGAAGCAGCCAAGATGGCAGCCTCGGCAAACCGTATTTGTCACAAAGATCATGATCATATGTGAAGAGGAAATATGTAACGTTGCTTAGCATTTTCAATCAATTTTATAGCTCAGGTATACATTCAATACATTTAGCCATTTATATGATAAATGTTATGTACTTGAAATGAGTAATTCATTCATGTGCACGGGTTGATTTCTCGGTAGTCGGACCAGACATGCAGGGAAATTGGTGGCGAGCCCTCAGGACGCTCCCGCTGCGCGGGAACAGTCCCGGGGCTAATCCTGCCATGGAGTCTATCACGTTAGTTTTAGTTACTCTTTGTCTTACTCTTCTAAGTCTTACCCATCTTGAGGTGGAGTAAACAGTGGGTTACATGATGTATCATCTGCATCTACTGATGATAAGTCTGACGGCTGAGATGGTGCCGCATCTTGGATCTGCCAGTTTTCATCAACTTTTGAGGAAGCAACGCTGTCTGTGTTCATGAAGGATCCACATGCCTGGATTTGTATCCCAAGGTCTGGCTTCAGCATCAGGAAATCCCCGTCGCCACGTTTGGGATGATCTTGATGGTGCTCATCTTCACCGGCACCAAGAACAAACTCCAGTTTCCAGTTCCCGACACCATCTCTATCACCGTCCATCTTCATTTGTTTGTACACACAGCTAAGAGATGCTGAACAGCTGTACTGTAGTACGATATGTATGGGTCATTTGTCAGCAACGCATGAGAAATAGAGTCATCCATTATTTTGAGGGTCAAACACAATAAGCAGTCAGAATATTATTAATTTGACAAAGTTTATTTTGAGCAATACTAATGATTTTTTAAGTTATTTTATTTCTTTTAGGTATTCAACACACATACCATGTAATATTTATGGCTGAAATAGTGAGTCCCCTCTGTTTTGTTTAGTCCCTTTTGTCATGGTGCTCAAAATAGCACTATTAGGTAATGGACTATATCCAATGGCAGCGCCCTTGTTTTCATTTTGGCACGCAATGATAAGCTGTTCAACTTCAAGGAACTGACAAAAGTGTTTATTAACTTGATGTAGTTTCTACTCCATTTCCATCTTTGCATTACGAAATATAAATTACAAGCTGGTTGTAAGTATTGGCAATTTAGTATAGTAATCAAAATTTACGTTCGTTGTAATATGTAAACGCTGCTTTGGATGTGGACTTCGGACAAAGTAAAGGCTGAAGCGCTCTTGTTGGCTTCACCTTCAGTCCCGAACATTGATTTTCGTGGGGTGGTGGGTGAGCTGAGCTGCACATTGTGGTAGAAAGACTGGATCGAGTCTTGACTTTAGTTAGAGACACCATCTTTGGCGTACCTGTTACATGTGTAATATACTTGTGGAGAGATTTCGACACATGTGACTGAATTGTGCTATGAATGATACGAGAACAAAATGTGATGACAGGTATATAAAGGAAAGTGTGTGTTCACAATTTGTATTTGGTTTTAACCTTTCAGTGCACGACAGAGAAGCCAGAGGTGGACATTTAACTTCTCAGCCTTAGGAGTGAAGGAGAACATTTGAATCAAGTTCCCCAACATAAAATTGTGGTTCTCCTAAAATATCCCCTTCAAGTAAGAGGAGCACCTTTCTCACATTTCATTCCTGTGGCATTATCTGGAAGAGCTCAGAGAACTCTGCACCTTCAGGTGGAATCATTCATAGATAAAGCTACGTCCACTGACGAGGGAAAGATGGATGAGTCGCTGTCGCCCAAAGGGGATGCTTCAAGCAATAGCACAGAGAAGAAGCAAGAAATGGTAAATTTTAAAATATATTTTGCACATAAAATAGTAATTTTCTGTGAAATATTATAAAATGAAATATGATATGACATATTTTCATTCTTCATGGTAAACATGAATGCTTAATTTTATTCAGTTTAGAAGAGATACAGAAGTGACCATATTAACCACATATGCTCAGTCCATAAGATTGTATTTTCTTGCCTGTACGTCTGTGAGAGAGCCTAAATCTACAAGTTTGTATTCTCTATAATGTAGAGAATAATAAATAAATAATAAATAAATAGAATAAAATTGTTTTTCAATTTGCATGTATTTTGTTTGTATACTCTATTTGCAATAGATATTAATTCAATATGTGTTCGAAGGTTTTATGGTTAAAAGTTTCTGAAAATTCTGAAAATTGAAATATTCTGAATATTGTAATATTTGGTCATTAAGAATTGTCAAAGCGATAACACCTCATAACAAGTGGCAGATCGGACCAATTTGGTGTTACAAGAGTATCTGTCTGTTTGTGCTCAAGCTATATCTCATCATTCACTTTCTACAGATTCTGATGGAGCCTTACAATTATATTCTACAAGTTCCAGGGAAGCAAGTCAGAACAAAACTCTCACGGGTATGAAAGACATTTCTTAAAAAGGAGAACATAATAGAAAATGGTTAAAACGGAGGGGGAATGTTTCAGGAGCAATCAATATTGAAGGCAAATTCATTATTTCCATGTTTTGTGTTTTTCTCACAGTTGATCTGACACACATTCATTTGATTTGGCATTGCTCTGTTGTATTACCTGATTGGTAAGGACCAAGGTGCAGGATTGGCATTAGAGGATTATCAATGCTCAGTGTTGGAATTATTCCTGCAATTCATCAGTAACAAGAATAAAGAGCCTCAAACAGAAGCAAATGACAGTGGGAACTCCATCTAAAGCTTGCAACCAACTCGGGTCAATCACAACTCTTTAAATGACGGCCTTGCGATTTATAGCGATTGTAATTCCTTACTTAAGAGATAGGGCATTGGACTTGCCATCGATTCAGATCAGTTGCAACTGTTTACAAGACAGGGCTCAAGTGAGCATCTTTGATTGTGGCCATCTTTTTTTTCCAGGCTTTCAACTACTGGATGGATGTACCTGAAGATAAGGTCCAGAAGATCAGTGAGATTGTTCAGATGCTGCACAATGCAAGTTTATTGTGAGTATTCTTTGTAACCTCACTCTTCTTATAATACAAGAAAGGGAGTTGTGGGGGGGGGGGGGGGGAATGGTATGTTTGGGAAACCCTTTCAAGATACAAGTTGAGATATGCATGGTTAATTGATCATTGATGAGCTGACATGTAAGCATGATGTGAGATAGCTATTGGTGCTACTTGCAAATGTCATTTTTATATATATTTGTGATTCTTCTTTGACAATTCTTTATACAATTTATTGCAAATCATACTACATCAAATATATGTTTGAAAACAGGATTTTAAAGAGGTTAAGAGTATAGTTTCTATGATGATTATTTTGTTCTCTCTGTTACATTCTCTTGAAATGTTACTCTCCATCATGAATTAATTTTCTACAGAATAGATGATATTGAGGACAGTTCCAAGCTGCGAAGGGGAATTCCTGTCGCCCATAGCATCTACGGCATTGCACAAACCATCAACTCAGCTAATTACATCTACTTCCTTGGGCTGAAAGAAGTCATGCAATTTGACCACCCAGAAGCCATGAAAATCTTCACAGGTAGTGAAACATTCCAGAGAAATCAACTGTGCTGAGGCTTATTTTTTCACAGGGACTTTGTCTTAATCCACATTCTTTCCACATTTGGCTAAGTTGTCATAGGCCCCTGTGTACTTTTCTCACAAAACAATGTACATTTGCATTCTTAACTGTCATAAATATAACTGTGTGATGATTCTTTGTGTGTGGTTGCAATAAAATTATCATACTTCTACTTTTCTCTATTAGCTGAAATTGTGCACATGAATGTTTTATTTTCTCATTTTTGTTCTCCTTTATTGTGATTTTTAATTGCTAACTCTTTCATATATCCTAATATCCATTACCCATATCTTTATGAAACAAAGACCATTCAGCCAACAGTTAATCTATCAGTTGTTTAATTCTGTATGAAGCATTGAGGCTTATTTCACAAGTAACACCCGCCATTCCCATATGTCAGTATGGAATCAGGCACAGACAGAAGGAGTTAAACTTGCAGTGGCTTTCTTGATTATCTTTTGTATACCAGAATAAATGTTTTTTTTTTTTCTACAGAATTTGTATGTCTTACAAAACTTAATCAATGATGTATAAAATGTTGATCATGTTATACTGATAAATATCTGATCTTGATATTATCTCAGAACAACTCGTGCTGCTACATCAAGGCCAAGGAATGGACATCTACTGGAGAGACTCCTACACATGCCCCACGGAGGAAGAGTACAGGGACATGGTTATCAAGAGTGAGTATACTTTCATTGTCTCAAGCTCTCTTGAAACCTTTGGGTGCCAGATATACTGTTGCTAAATAGGATTTGTGTGTATCTCTTGTGAAAAACACAAAGAGTTGATTGTGAAAAAAGTTAATGTAATTTTTGATGATGATTAATTGATTAATCTAATAAAAAATAAGCAAAGAAAAAGAATAATTTGAGGGATGTGAACCTGCATCTACTGCCTCATGAACTGTTCGCTAACTTCAGACAAAAATCGTTTTGCATATTCCTGACAAAGTGGAGTCTATTTGAGAAATGAACATGAGTGTTTTGTGAATCAGTTCTGAATAAATTGAACATTTCTTTACTTGATATGTAAAGTGCAAAAGTCTTCATTGTACATGTAAACTTAATTCACAGAAAAAGGGACTTCCCTCAGTGCTCTGCAAATATTGACTACCTATGTCAACTCAATCATGTTTTACTCTCAATTTTTTGTACTAGAAACTGGTGGGCTCTTTGGACTTGCAGTGAAATTAATGCAGTTATTCAGTACTAACAAGAGGTAAGATTCAATTCAAAGTTTGCAATCAGCTGTGTAACATTGCTGTGGTCCCTTCTAGAGCCATACAGTGTCTCTGGTTCTTGATCTACCCAGTTCTTATGTGTTATCATATTGATCTAGCAGTCTTCTGACACTGGATCTTACAAGTCCAACTGCAGGCTTTATTTATTGTCAGTGTTCTGCCAAGAGGTGGCGCTACACTTCTTTTACAAATGGACCATTCTTAGTACCAGTCTTGGCATTGTCAACAAAGTGATGTAAATGTGTTCACTGATTCTTGTCCTTGGATTTGTCTGATGGTCATCCACTGGCTAAACAGTTGTTAAGACACAGTGATTTCAGGCCATCTAGCATAAAATTGTATTAAACCACAGGGTCACTAGCTTTTGGTCGCAGTGAATTTTATCGGATATCCACTGAGCGTAGAATTGTAATCACATGATTACTTTCTCATCTTTGTTGCTCACAGGGAGTCCAATCCTCTGAGTGATATCCTAGGGCTGTAATTCCAGATTAAAGACTGATAAATTTAAAAACATCTTTTAAATAATGTCTAACATTCATTCTTAATTGCATAAAATGAGTGCCTACATGTTTTTTTTGTCACAGTGACTTCAAGCTTCAGATTTGTAACTTCCAGATCACTCTCTTTTCTCTTGTCGCAGTGACTTTAAGCCCCTGAGTGACATCTTGGGGCTGTACTTCCAGATCAGAGACGACTACGCCAACCTGCGCTCCAAGCAATACACGGAGAACAAGAGCTACTGTGAGGACCTGACGGAGGGCAAGTTCTCGTATCCCATCATCCATGCTATCCGCAGCCAGCCGGGCAACACCCAGATCATGAGCATCTTGAGGCAGAGGACGGAGGATCTTGACGTGAAGAAATACTGCGTGGACCTCCTGGAGAAGGTACAGTTTGAGTGAATCAAGCACAGCTGGGCCTGAGATCAACTCCACAGCTGATTGCAATCTATTGCAGTCAGACCGCAGTCAATGTATGAAGCTGATTGCATTTGATTGCAATCACTGTGCATTTGATCTCAGGCCCAACTGTACGGGGATGAAGCTAAGGTAGGGTACCCCTTTACAAAAAGTTATGAAACTCTGCATGGGTCAACAGCATATTCTAATGATCTCACAGTTATAGCTTCACAGATATTTTCAGTCAATATAACATCCATTCTTGGTAGCGTTTGAAACGCTCTGTTTTGTAGCAACCATAGTTTACATTCAGGCAATGTATTGTGCTTGTTAATGGTGCTCTGCTTGTCTCAACTTGTCACTGCAGTGTAGGGTGCCATTGTCCTTGGTGATGTGGTGATCAGGGGAAAAAAATATGCGGGGGCTCGGGGCGATTTAACCCCCCAATTGCTTAAAAGAGCCCTGGAAAATGTTCAAAGAGCCCCCCAAATTCCAAGAGACACAATGTAAAATCGTAGCCAAACTGGCCAATGTGCTCAAAAAGTAGCCCCTGAAAATTTGAAATGAATTTTTTCCCTGGATAATGTGTGCTGTTGAGGTCTAGATCTCTAGGCCACAGAAACCTTTTATGGGATGACCTTTTCAAAACTTAACTCGAAATTGAGTGATCAATATAATTCTGCTTAAAATCAGTTTCCAGTTCTAGTCTTGTAAGAGAAGTTCTTATGCAGTTTTATTTTAAGTTTTCTGTGGCATTTCCACAGTTTTATTTTTTGACCTGGAAAAGGTCTATAAAACAAATCTGTCAAAGTGCTTGACAAAGTGTACAATCTTGAATCTGGAACATGCAAACAGAATATTTTAGTCTAACAAAGTAAATTTTGTCTGTCTTGATTTATGTCTTGCAGTTTGGATCTTTTGACTACACCAGCAAGATCCTGCTTGAACTAGAACAAGAGTAAGTATGCATTGTTCTTGGAAAAATAGAGTAAAATAAGGAGTACAGAGTACACATTAACTGACATTAGGTCCTGTTTGTCTCGCCTGAACGAAGTTTGGTAGAGACTTAGTGATCACTTTTCCTGTTAGTCTGTTGGTCTGTTGGTCTGTTGGTCTGTTGGTTTGTTGGTCTTTTGGTCTAACAAAAATGTTTAAGTTTTTCTTTAACTTGCTCTCATTTCTTTATTTCTGCATCAATTGTGATCACACTTGGTACAAATGATCCTTGGGTAATACCACATGTGTCGTCATGAGGATGATGGGGTCAAAGATCAACTAGGGGTTAAAAGGTCAAATGATATGAGGCCGTGTGCATTATTTTTCTCAAAGTTTCTGTTTGACTTGCTCTCGTTTCTTTTTTTCTGCACCAATTGTGATCACACTTGGTACAAATGATCCTATAAAACAGTGACATGACATTTAGTATTGTTTTTTGTCTCTTTTTCTCTCAGGGCACGCCAGCACATAGCAAGTTTAGGAGGGAACCCCATCCTGGAATCTATACTGGACGATCTCGCAAAGTTGATAAGAGAGGATAAGCATCAATGATGGACTGTTCATAACTGTTAAATATCACAATAAGTTATTACAACCATTTTTTTATACCACGATTGTCTTCTATATATATTAGGTTTGTTACTCATCTCCGCGAAAACTTTGTAAAGTCGGCAATATGGATGTGGAGTGGAGAAAGAAAGGTCAAGAAGATGACTTGTTTCCATGGCAATTGTATGATGTAGGGTGTTTTTTTTCCTCTCTTGAAATAATGGGGGGGGGGGGGGGGGTTAAGAGGGGCACTCTTCCATTGAACCCAACTGAACAAAGGGAATTTGAATTAGCCATTTTATTTTGTGAGCTCTTATGAAGACCACATATGATGTAATCTTTCATACCTTTGTCATGTTCTTTTGTGTGGCCCCTTGTTTACAGTTTTGTCATATAATGTGTTGTGAAGTATTGTATTTGTTCATTGTGATGAAGACACACTGATAAATTAAAGTCTAACATTTGACTCTGCGCAATGACAACTATGGTCCGAGGACCACACATTCCAAACAAATTCTGCTGTTAAACAGAACTTTGAATCATATGGCAGTAATATTTAAAAAAAAACAGATTTTCACCTTTCATCGATGATGTCATGAATTGCTATGTTTTTGTTGTGTACATTTCTTTTAATGAATTAAAGTACTTGAAAATGATTATATTCACTTTTGAAACCGATAAGAGGAACCCCCACAGACTGGCTGCTCCAAGCCATTATATAATGATCGGCTGTTGACATAATTCTGCTGTAACAATAGGAAAGGCAAATCTGTGGAAGCTAAATGACGTTTCAATTGGGTAATCCATGAATATATGAATATAGAACAATCGTGTTGTTCAAGGGTGAGGCGTGGGACAAGGGGGGGGGGGGGGGAGTATTTCATTTACTTCCCCCTATGACCTCAGGTACATTTCAGTATTGTCAATGCTTCAGGTGGACAATAAAGTATTGCAAAATATCAAGTTGAATTAACCCTTAGTGTGCAAGGCGAACTGCTGCCCAGTGAGATTTTCTGTGCACTATTGTATACGCCATATATTCACGAGTCTAATTTTTCGCGAATCAGGACTTCGTGACAATTTCACAAGTGGTTAAATTTGGTATAGTGGAGTACTAGTACTAGCAGTACATGTACTCGAGCACGTCATATTCATAATTTCGAGTGTTGTTAAATTCATGAATAGTTCAGATTCGCTACATTCGCGAAAATAAAAACCCCGCGAAATATATGGCGTATACAGTAATCGTGCTAAAATTCAACAGTGGAACATAACAAGTTAAGGCAAAAAAAAAAATACAATACATGTATTATCACACCCTTGTGTACATGTGTAGCGTGTAGACGATCATATAGCCTGTATAGTGCAATTTCTTTTCACTTTTTTTTTTATTACAGCACAAATAATGTTCAGCTGATTTCATTTTAATTAGGATTCTTGCCACTAGTTTTCTTGTTCCTGTATATCTCATGTACTATTAGCTGCAAGTGAAACATTTGTACTAACATGTCAAGATTAGGGCCATATCTGTAGATATGTGTGTGATTCTATTAATTGGGGCAATGTGGTCCCGTCTGCAAATCATTCCCAATCATTGTCATTTTATATTTTTTACTGCTATAAAAGTAAAGAATATTTCATAATCATATCACATGATGTCCGTGCTACTTATAATCTATATTCATATTTTGGGCTATGTTTGTACCCGCTTCCTCGGATATTGGGACAATGGAGGAGTGTTAGTCTATGCATTCAGACATAATAACAGAATTTTAATATCCTGAAGAAGAAAGATTAATTTCAGCCTGCAATTTAGGCCATTATAGAGAGTGTGTTGTGTTCCTCATCCTAATTGATACAAAAAATTAAAACTCTCCATGTTCAGATATTGAATCATGCACAGGTAAGAAGAGAATGTGTGGTTAATTTGTGTTTTATTTTGTTTATGGTTTCGAACATCTGCACTGCAGTGCTGTTCACAATAAATGCACACACTGTTTACAGATGTATATATTGCAAGAAGCAATACTGAAATATGAGACATAATTGTCTTTGTTTTTATACTATTGTTTGTGTATTATTCACAATGGAAATATCGTGAATTGTGTACATGTAAATGTATGGACAGCAGTAATAAATGAGTGAATGCATCGACAGAAGAACCTTGTACATTTACATGTACTACCATCATACATTTTCTTTGTCTCTCCTGCTCTTATAATGAAGGCATGGTAGACCACTCAAATTGAATGCCTTCAGTGCAGTTTGAGGCCAGAAGTTTCCCAAGAAATTCAAAGAAAAGTTTACACTTGCCAAACGTCATAAAATTTACTGTATCTTATAAAATGTTTGTGCTATCATGACGAATTTGATATCAAACAAATTGGTATGTCACGCCCTTTCATCACATTACTTTGTCATCAGGAGCTGAAAAATATTCAGGTGGCATTTTCCCCCCAAAATCTTCATATTTTAGACAAATTAAATATAAAAACTTGACAAAAACATTTCATATTTGCGCTAGTTTATTCTCAACACAAACATTTCAGATAAATTTTTTTTCTTCAGAGGTGACATATCATGATAAAAAATGTAATATAAATCATAGATTTAACATTTCTTTATTTGTATGAAACAATGTTTGAAAATATAACAAACAATAGAATGCATTTGGCACGAATATTACTTATTTCTTCAAAGAAAATTCCACCTGAAACATAATTTAATCCCAACGGTATCCCAATCATATGAAAGAGCTTAATACGTTCTTTCATTTGATACCAAATTCGTTATGGTAGTATTTATATTTCTGAAGATATAGTAAATTTTACGATGTTTGGCAAGCGAACAAATTTCACTGAATTCCGTGGGTGTATGTAAACTGTTGGCCTCAACTGTGATTGCCCCTGTCTGTTGAGACGATCTGTCCATACAGGTCCGCCTTTCTTGCTCCGTTTGGAATTGTCTTTATAGACACGTTTGACTGCAAAATGGAGCTATGATGATTAAATTAATAATGGCGTGGGTGATGAAAGTGGAAGTGAACATTGGTGCTGATGATTATAATGCTGCTGTTTCTTGACGGTTGTGATTGTAATAAGAAATAGAAGTGAGTATTAGCCTAAAAGAGTAGAAGAAATCTCATAAGCCATGTCGAAGAATAAAATATAGCGATTGATTGCAATTAGACTTGCCATTTATATCAATCTTAGGTTTTCTAACTCTGTACCAGGGCCTAGTTGCATAAAACTTACCATTAATTGTATCTTTGCTACCAATGGCACTTTCTATAGAAACCTTGAATTTCATTGGCGGTTCAGTAATGCTACAATGGTAGTTACCGTTGATGACAAAGTTACCATGCATTAATGGTAAGTTTTATGCAACGGGGCGCCTAGTAACTCGCATCTCCCTGCCTGTACATTGGAGAGCGGGGTTAATCAAGCCAATCGCAAAGACGGGGCCCTGAATTGTATATATATACAATCGTATTATTGGGATCAGGACCCTAGGCGTGATATATCGTTTCCCTTCCTCGATTACACTCAGATATCGCTATTATACACATCATGCTTATGGGACCGTACGTGAACAATATCTTGAATGATTAATGTTGATGGAACAATCATATCGATACCCCCATGCACGTACCCTGTCCTTTTGATGCAAGCAAAAACGATTATTCTTCCGACACATACCACAAGTTAACCCTCTTGGTCCCATAGGTTATAACTCGTATTATAGTTGGCATGGGGCTATAATGAGTCTTTGATACCGAGAGGGTTAAACGCTTGAAAAATAAATACTGTACTGGGGTGATACTTATGATGGGCGCGGCTCGGCGAGGAAATCTTTCTCTGAAATCTCGGCGGTATTAAAACCTCGCTGACACATATTCCTCTCCCAAAAGCAACAATACACAGTTTCACTCGCTCCTCCTTTGTTCCGTTTAAGGAGAAATCGCACTTTTGTTACACGCATGTTTTTTTTTTACTGCAATAATCATGAAAACCTCAGAAGTCTGCGGCGGAGTGTAACCATAGCAGATCTCGTCTGATCATTCGGAGACATGGGAATAATGTGGTTGTCAGAATGCATTAGGCGATCACCACTATATAAGACTCAGGGTATTATACTGGCCACGATTGTGACAGTGACGTTGCCATGGTTACATTGTCCAAAGAACGTTGACGCCAATACAGTGCAGAATAACCGTGGACCCCACAACTACGACTTTCGAAGCGGTGTAACCATATACCTATATCTCGCGCTACAAGATACTTAATATTTTGGATAAAGGACCCACCAAATTTGTGCCAAATCCGTCAAGACTAGTAAAATACGAAGTTATAATTTTTTTTTTTCAAAGTTGAGTCCACAACTCTGTGATGAACTTCTGCGAGCTCAGCATGCAGCAGGCATTTATCATTATGCAAAGCATCTCTAACTGTTATCCCTCTTTACTCAAATATGACGTCACAAACATTGGTTCTTTACATGAAAATGGTATTAACATGTAGTATGGTCCTTTTGCTAAAAAAAACTCCAGCTTGAATGATAATCAATCTTTTGAAAAAATAGAATTCAAGTTTGTGCACTCAAAGCAAATAGGTTAAGCCGCCGCGCCTAATGCACCCATTATACCGGAGGAAGTTCTCGCTACGTCCTCGAAATTCCGAAAAAAATGGCAGGGACGTAGCGATAACTTCCTTGTTTTCGAAAAATATGAAATCGTCCCGTGAATGCTACGTCTGCGCTTCATTCTCGATACGTTCATGGTGCATTAGTAGTGTTCCCACTGAGTTCATTGTGCGCGCAGGCGCCGTCCGTGTGGCGTCGAAACGGTTCCCGCTACGTTCTCTCTACGTCCGCCCAGATTGTGACACGTTGTACCTACGTCTCCGACGCGTGAGCTGCTCTAGCAGGTCAACATTCATACTCCAGTGTTCAGATAGGTAACGACCAGCATCATGCCGCGCAGTAGAAACTTATGTTGTTACGTTCTTTCCGTGTCCGCTACGTCTATGCTACGTCGATTATGGAGCTTTTAGTACGCGATAAGAAGGTGTCAGTGCGTCAGTACTACGCACTACTCAGACGGCGCTCCCGCTACGTGGACTTTGGACATATTCAAAGTCCACCTAGCGGAAAATAACAGTTCTCGCTACGCCCCCAGTACGCTGCAGCAGTTCCCACTGCGTCATGGCTATTTCCTTTGACGTGGCGAGAACTGCATGGACGTAGCGTTGGTGTAATGGGGATATAACCCCTACATCACAGCCTCGTTCCATAAGTTACACTTAAACTATTTACAAATTAGATTTTATTTTTCTGATTTTACTCAAAATTGTTTCTCTCATGTTATCTTCTTTTTATTATTAATACTCATGTAGTATGAACACGCAAATTATTTCTCATCAGTTTCTTGTGCTTTTACTGCAAGTAAGTTTCTATTGTTTCTTCATCATAATAAGCATTTTTACGAGCCATCGGGTCCGTACAGCGCACAGCACGCGGATTCGATGGATCGTAAAAATGCTGACATTGACGAATAGGCGGACTGCCTATTTTATGCAGTTAGCAGTTACCCCTGTTGTCAATAGTTGTATTATGTTAGACACGATTATCAACTCGATAACCTTAAGATGAACCATCAGTTTGATAATTTTCAGGTGACACGAAAGTCGCATGTAACATCAAGATACTACACTCTTGAGAAAAAGTATTGAGCAATTTTCTCTCGCTTGCTAGTATATAATGATTAGTACAGGGTGTATAAAAAAAAAAAAATCTTCCACAGTAGAGGTTCTCACAGAAGAAGCCAAACTTGTTAGCACACTACTTGAATGAGTTCTGACATGATAGGAAATATGTTTTCAGAAAATTGACAAGAGTTATGTCCCTCGAGGGTTTTACAAATACAATATATTTTCCCTTGGAAGAACAAAGATTATCATGGACGCTTCCTATGGACACATACGCTTATTGTTCGAAAGAGAAGTTTATCTCGTAGTCAGGCTTGTTAGCGTGGGCGATAGATTAATTCTGACACTCAACAAAAAATGTTTTTCATTTAAAAATAATGATTTAATACCGCACACGTTTTCGTGACATGTTTTACATATTAGCTACCCATTTCCTTTCCCCGCCTCTTTCCTCCTATTTACTTTCACAAAAACGTATTGAATATAGAGAGAGAGGGATGAAGGGGGAGAGAGAGAGAGAGAGAGAGAGAGAGACAGAGAGAGAGAGAGAGAGAGAGACAGACAGAGAGAGAGAGAGAGAGAGTGACAGAGAGAGAGAGAGAAGTAAAAATAGAGAGATATATAATCAAAGGGGAGAGAGGTGGGGGGGGGGGGGGATGAGGTGGAGGGAAAAGAGGAGGGGAGAGAACCTGGTGAATGAAAAGGTTGAAGAACAGGGAATGACGGAGTTGCTAGAGTAAAAGGGAGGGAGAAATGGTGACAAGAAAACGAGGAGAGGAGATTGTAAGATGGTAATCCAAGTAAATGGGGAAGGAGGAAGCGTGGGAAGAGTTGGCCCTTACGAGTTGAGGTACAGTCAAGAGATATGTCGGAGCAGAAGATACTACCCGTAAATCATCTCAGTCGTGTAGTGTGTAAAAACCCAATGTGGTTGGCATGGAAGGTGGGATGCTTAACTAAATCAAAACACCCCTGTATATTATTGCTTACATCATGCTAATGATGACTCCAACAACCGTCAGAAGGCATTCGGTGCCGTCATTCCGTGGATTTTTCAATGCCGATGATTTATTACTTTCTTCATTCCGGATTGAGATGGCCTGGCCTCCAGGCTGTATGGACATTTAAAGGCATATTTCAAATGGGCAGCTTCATTCAGGTCTGGTTGTACAAAGACTAGCAAGTCCTCTCTTCTCCTGGCCAATCTCAAACAGGCCGAGAAGACATCCACATCATTCAGTTTCCTTTTGTCAGACCCGTTTAAAATTATGTTACTTACTGACTGCAAAATGAGTTCGGATTTGAAATGTGCAAAAGTCTGGAAGCAAGTCTAGGCCCATGCGGAGATGACATCGAAGTCCTCTTTATCTCCTTAGTTACATGCCTTATTAGCAGTGCATCGTAATGAGGAATGACAGCTAGGAAGAGATTCTGTCTCAACCTACCACGCCTGCTTCTTATTAACTATGTCCGACTGGTGTCTTCACACAGGATTAAGTGTCTTCAATTTCACAAAAAGTGTAATTTGATTAGTAAATGAAGGCCAAATCGGGGCTCACTCAAAAATACGCGTTTCGACGGAAATCGTAAACTATTACATTGCAACTTTGATAATTCATTGATTTACATTGTATTTCCATCAAAATATGAATTCTATGAAAAAATTGATATCCTTTAATCGTGATTACTGGCCTACCGGTATGTTGTACTAGCATACATTTGGTATTTTTTCACTCGTTTTTCCATTATTTGCTCTACACTCCGTTTGTCATTGTCATCTCTTCTCCTTAAACCATTTGTCATTAGCGCTTGATAGATGCGTTGGTCGCAATTGTTTGTTACTGAGGCTAACTCTATGAATATAATTACTTCGTCTCTTTAAATAAAAATACACACACATCAACAATGGAACGCGGACTGAGTGACGAGACATAAATTATGTCATGTCATGTCATAAATCAATTCATGTTTTCGTTGCAGCATCTGAACTTGGTTTGGGAGACTTACGTCGGTCATTGCCTGGTTAGAATGGTCACGGAGCAATGATTAAATCCCTTCAGTGCCATAGTTGCATTGTTGCGGCAATGATGCGCACAAACTACGTCGAGCAGCATTTTTCCTGACGCAGATGTATAGTTATCCATGCAGCATATAGGGGAAAGCTAGCTGTCCCATAATGCACATGCAGTGCAGCGACATCCGGGTTTATTTTGCAATCATGTCCTCTTCCGGTCTTATGCGTGAGTATACTATACCGGAAACGGACATGACTGCAAACAAAAAAATCCGAATGTGGCTGCGCGGTGCATCATGTGATGATTTGCCCTTACAAACGGCATGGGGAATTCGATCACCAAGCAGTGACTCGTATCATACTCTTATCACAAGACGTGTGGAAAGGTGATGACGCAATAAAATTATTTTAACTCATTGGTGGCCAAAACCTTTTGCGAGCTAACTGATCATTATATGACATTCAAATTTGCATAAATTGTTTCTTTAGAACCAGATTTATTTCGTAAACGGAATGCACATGCCACTATGAATGATATAAGTCAACAAAATACAATTTAGAGCAGCACTTGTGACAATGGAAAGAACAAAAACTTGATTTAAACCTGATGTAAACTAATGCAAGTTTTAAAGTCTTAAAAACTCTGAGTAGTATTCATGGTTTTAGAATTGTTCCTGGGTCTATTATTGCCAACAGGACCCCAGGAGGTGCATACATCAGAGGACAGTAACATGAAGGTAATCGGTATCGACGTTAGCCGAGACGGATGGGACGGATGGGATGGGCGGGTGCAGGCAAAGGAAGTCGTTGGACACTTTCTGAAATGGGAAACAGATAACGATTGATTGATGTTCTGGATTGTTTGATATCAAAAAGAGAAATTACCGGATATTATGTGATGCTGCACGCTATTCTCTCACCACCCACATCTGCCGCCTTCCTTTCTTCTTGTTGTTCCATCTCCTCTTCTTGTTCTTATTGTTCGTATTCTACTTCTTCTTCATGATTTTTATTAGTATCATCATCATTTTCATCCCTTTCCTTTGTTTATATGTTCCCTTTTTCTTCTACTTCCTCATCTCCGTTTGTTTCATCATCCTCATCGTCACACCATCAATAATTATCATCATCTTCATCATCATCATCATCATCAATCATCATCATCATCATCATCATCATCATCATCATCATCATCATCATCACCCCATCATCATCATCATCACCAACATCATTATCATTATCATCATCATCATCACCATCATGTAATAATAATAATAATAATAATAATAATGATAATAATAATCATCATCATCCTCATCCTCCTCATCATCATCACCATCATCATCATCACCATCATCATCATCATCACCATCATCCTCATCATCCTCATCATCATCACCATCATCATCATCATCATCACCATCATCATCATCATCATCATCATCCTCATCATCATCATTATCACCATCATCATCATCATCATCATCATTCGAAACTTCGAATATAATCACCATGGTTACATTTGGGAGTAACCGTCAGCCCCCATCCCTACCCCCTAAAACAACAACAACGAAGACAGAATGCTTTAAAAGCTTTCCTTTTTATCCATTCTGTTGGGGAGGGGAGGGGGGGGGGGGGGGGAGTGTTCCCATAATCTGAAGGTCTGCGTAACTCTAAGCCAATGGAAATCATTAAGCATTATCAAGTTTCTGCACTCTTTTTGGATATAGTAAAACACGTTCATTGCTCATTGCCTATCTCTCTTTACGCTGTGACTCCCTCGAGGTTATGCACCGTCCTCATATTTCACAATAGAAGCCTTATTATGAAAGCCGGATTAGTATTTATTAGGGAGAAAATCATTTCTTCTCTGCAGATGAATCACGCTTTTATACTCAACGCAGCAGGAAATTAAAGACAATCATCCATCTTTATATTCTCGAATATTTTATGACGTTTTGAGGAGAGTCGAATGTTGGGCGTTGACGTTCCACGGTTCATTAGAAGGCAGAATCCCTCATAACTGGTCTGTCAAACGGGATTAAGGGACAAGCACAAGAGGTGAAAATCCTTTTATACCTCTGATCGGATCCTGAATGACTCCCCCTATCCTTCCCTTTGATGAGTGTGTGAGGTGAGTATTATCCCCTCTAGCCACCCCCCCCCCCCCCCCGCCGACCCTCCTCTCCCACCCCCACCCTTCGACCCTCCCCTTCCACCTTCCCACCCTCGCCCCGGGCACCACACACCTCCAAGCGATCCATCAGAGACAGGTTTCGTTCAACAACACTTGCTCGGGGCTAGATCGGGACGGTCCCTCAAAAAGCAAGTGAAAATAGGGCCTAAGTTCAAATATATCGTGAAAATATGCGATATTAAGATTTCTTGATAGATCATCCATCATCCATACAAGTATAGAGCAAGGATGTTATTCTTCGTGTTAAGTTTATTGAAATGTTCACGCTTTTGTAAATCAATTCAATAACTGAAGTTGCTTACTTTTAATAAGTAACTTATTCGTTCATTACTCATGAACTGAATGGAAAAGAATTGGATTGGCCCATCTTATATGACTTGTCGAATATCAACTTTCAGATACAATAATTCAAAGTAAAATCAACACAGTGTTAGATACATATTATATTTTGGTTATACTCATTGCACTAATATCATAACAGCAATGATCAGATTTATATTAATTCATTTAGTCATGTCCTTCCTACATGTCGTAAGGGAATCATATCGTAATTACATTTTTGAGGTAAAAATGCCTCCCTACAGCGAAATATCATCAAGTTAGTTGCCTGGTTTGCATTATCTCTGGTTTCCTTTCTACTTGTTCATACTTTTGCGTTTTGCTTCTCATAATTATATCCTATTATTCGTCACTAATAAAGTATAGGGCAAGCGTTCTCCTGTATTCCTTCTTATTCTGCCGTTTGGTCATCTCTTGCCTTTCACTAATCACCGACCCTCTTCTTGCCGCTATCCTATTTTCTTCCCCCTTCTCGGTAATCAAGAACCCGCTTTCTCCCTTCAAGGGTTATCTCTCATCACCTCGACAAATATTTACGAAATTACCCCTCCTTGTATCTCCCCTCTCCCTCTTGTAAGTCTCGCTAAGAGCACTGAACCAGTTAACGCACTGATTTTATTCAACGTGACTGAAACCGGACGGCATTGCCTCCGGACTTGAAATCAAGACAAACAACAAAAATATTGTCACAAAGGATGTATTCGCAGATCTATTATTCCTCTGACAAGGAGCCCTGACTACCAGAGATAAAGAAAACGAATATATGCTGACTTGTGACGTCATGTTCCTCCAAGAGCGCGGAGTGGCTCACGCCTTTCCTCGTTAATTTCCTGTGGAGTATTTCACCTTCACATCTCGCCCCGTGTCTGCGAAATTAGTCACGGAGGTCGTCCCTTGCTTTCTGACAAGTCGGTCTTCTGTTTCCTTCGCTCCGTCGTCCCCCGTTACCACTAGCTTCCCCCTTGTCACGAACGCAGAAAGGGATAAATAGATGCCAGTACTAGTGATAATTATGATGAATATTATAAAGCCTCGGGTGACTTTGTGTAAGCTCCCTTATTTTACAAACTTTATCAATAAGATACAAATGCAAACAATAACATTAGATATAGAAATAAGTTCACACAAAAACGTTGAAAACTAACATTAAATATGGAAATAGCAGCAATCCAATGTCAATAAGGCACTGTGCCCTCGTTGCCCAAAGTTTGAACACTTATCATTATAACTCAGAGTAGATTACGTGCATGCCTTCTGTCATGCTCATGTAGATGCATGTTGCTGTGGTAGACTCAATTGCTTGCATGTGTATTTTGCCGTTCCTGAAACCATCTGATAATGTTTCTCTGTTCCAATGAAAAGTGCACTGTCAAAGCATATCATTCAAAGAGATCATTAAAAAAGTACTGATGGAAAGAGATCTCTCGGCTGCCGCAAAGAATGAAGAACGGATGGACAACACAGACAAACTGAAAATACCGCCACCTTGCAGTGACAGAGATAGGTGAGCAAAAATGGATTTAGAAGAGGAAGTTGTGATTATATGGACATAGGCCTAGTCGCTATACTTGATTTCGTTCCAAGGCGTCCAAGGGTAAAACATTTTTTTTTTATGTGCAACGAAGCAGACCTATCACTAAGGTGTCTTGCTTCATATACTGTTCTTTGTGTCTTTATTCATAGTAAATGAAATGAATGAGGTAGTGTTCTGTGTGGAAAATAAATAAGCAATACATAAACACAACAAAAAAGTACGTCCCCCCTAAGCAAAATAGCATATTTTTTTTATCGAAGAGGTTTTGGGCAAAATAATTTGGCAGCATTGTTCCTTAACTTATTGACAAACTTATGTGTGAAAATCACATTAATCCAATCAGTCATGCATTAGTGGGCAAGTTTTAAAGGCAAAATGTCACTTTTCAAAAGTCATAAGGGTAATTTTGGGATTCTGTCATATGAATTTTGGATGAATTCCATTGCTGGTGCATAATTTATGTCCTTTCAATGTTTATCATCCATCTCACGACGCACTAACACCTATCCCGACACATGACCCATTTTTCTGGTTGAGTGGGCACAGTTTAAAAAACATTCATCCCTCTTGAGTTTGAAGCTTTTAAAAATCCTTTATTTTGATGTAAAAAATAAACTCTGGATATTTTGCCAAAAATGTAACATGACCTGTTTTCGTGTCATGGTTGAGTGAAAACAATTTAGAAATCGCTCAAAAAAAAATCAAAAATGCATTGTTAAAACGGCAAAACAATTACCCTTGTGACTTTTGAAAAGTGTCATTTTTTGCCTTTAAAGTTAGCCCACTCATGCATGACTGATTTGATTAATGTGATTTTCGCACAAAAGATAGTCGATAACGTAAAAAACAATCCTGCCAAATTATTTTGCCCAAAACCTCTTCGATAAAAAGTTATGCTATTTTGCTTAGAGGGGGACTTACTTTTTTCGTTGTGTTTATTTTGTCCTCGACGTCAAGTTTTAAGCAGCGCCAGCTGTTGACATCTAGAAGAAGGTCATTGAGGAGGAGAAGAAAATAAAACCCAACATTCATGACAAAGCTGAGTAGAAGGAGAACGAGGAGGAAGAGGAGGAGGGAAAAGAGAGTGAAAGTATGTGAGAGATAACGAGAGAGAAAGGGAGGGGAGGGGGAGGAGGAGGAGGGAGGGAGAGGGAGAGAGAGAGAGAGAGAAGCAGAGAGAGAGATAGAGAGAGAAAGGGAGGGGGAGGGGGAGGAGGAGGAGGGAGGGAGGGAGAGAGAGAGAGAGAAGCAGAGAGAGAGAGAGAGAGAGAGAGAGATAGAGAGGGGGGGGGGGTGGAGAAAGAGAGAGAGGAAACCAAGAAAAGCCCTACAATGTCAAACCATGGATCCTAGGGTCAAACACACAGCTAAACGAAACTCATTTTGATTGGTCCAATCTTTGATTGGGCTTGGCCAATAAGAAATGAGGAGGGGAAGGGGGCCGGGGGCCGGGGGGGGGGGGGGGGAGGGGGGGGGGATGGTGGTCTTAACGTACTTGGGGATCATGGCTTTCAGACTGTTACCTAATCAGGTAACCAGTTGGGCAAGGAAGAAGTAGTTCACATGTTCATTCAATTTCGTTCTGTACGTCCGTCATGACCTCCTTCGTCATGTTTAAAAAGAAAGCCAACCAGCAACACTACACACACACACACACACACACACACACACACACACACACACACACACACACGCACGCACACACACACACATACACACACACACATGCACACACATGCACACACATACATACACATAAATATATATACACACACAAACACGCACACACATACACACAAACTAACTTCCACGTACATGCCAACATACGCAATGCATACGCCCTATAACAGTTGTTTTCGGAAACAGGAAGTATCGTTGCCTACTTGTTAAATATTAAACGGGATATTACTACGGACTTAATCGTGTCATTGTGTGAGAATATTGGAAATTTAGCATTATATATCAATACGTCATTACTTTCCTCTGTATTATTTCCTGGAAGGATTGATATACCATCTATCGAGAACGAGTCATAAAGCCAAATCCGTATATCGATGTAGCCACACAACACTTCTCTACCAGCAGTTGTTGTAATGTTCGCATTGTTTGCAGTAAAGTTTTATATTTTCTCGCACCGAGAAACGTCGACATGGCAATCAAAACAGAAATGAGAAAGAGAGAGAGTGTGTGAGAGAGAGTTGGTAGAAAGTAATAGAAAGAAGGAGCGGGGGAAAGGAGAGAGAGAGAGAGAGAGAGAGAGAGAGAGAGAGAGAGAGAGAGAGAGAGAGAAGGGTGTCTGAGAATGTCTTGAGAATATCCTTGTTAAAAATCGAGCGTAGGTTGGCATATGGCAATCCAATGCTGGTACCAGTAACACAAATGCTCCCTTTACATTTTGCTCGTAACAGACTTAACCACAATCAAACACTGCATACTCCCAAGACCCAACTCAAGATCCAGGACTTCACAAGAATCCCTTTCATTCCCGAAACCAATTTCAAGCTAATACTTATAATTATGTTCACAAATATTCCTATTAATCGTTCCTGTGCTATAAACAATGCTGCTCAATAATGTGAATGGGATTTGCGTGCAATTTTAATTACAAAATGCGCACCTCATTATTTAACATGATCAAAGTTTATGTATTTTGTATAATTTAAACCTATATCATGTTCATAGCCTGCAGATAAAAGCTGTGCGTGAAGCATGGGTATTGTTGCATATTGTCAGTCATTGTATCCAGGCGTGCCGCAACTCTTTCGGGATCGAGGGGTGGGGGGGGGGGGGGGCGAACCTCACAAGGACCTTTATTTCATTATTAAAAACATGTACATGTATTTGACACCTCACTCCCGTCTCAGTGAAAGACAATGTCTTTAAGTGAAACCAAAACAAAATCACTATAATGCGTCCTTGAATAGTCTTTAAAATTTAAACACGAAAGAAAGACAGTGATGAAGATAAATCGATAATAAAAATGCAAACAAACTTCTTTGCAATTTGAAAGACGTTGATGTATCTTAAAGTGAAACAGAAACATGATCACTATAATGCGTCCTCAAAAAGTCCACTTTAAAATTCAAGAAAGAAAGACATTGATGTAGTGAATTTGATAATGAAAACGAAAACAAACCTCTTTAAATTGAAAGACTTTGGTGTATGTAGAGTGAAACTAAACATAATCACTATAGTACGTCCTTACTCCACTTAAAAAAAAAGAAATACTAGCACATTTTCCGAAAACATATAGTACATTCATATACATACCCGCACACACACACACACGCACACACACACGCACACACACACACACACACACACACACATACACACATACACACACACAAAAAAAAAAAATTCCCACTCCAAATGTTGAAGGGGGGGGGGGGGGGGGGGGGTGTCCAATGCTTCCTGCGCCCTAAATCGTAAGATATCTAGCAAATGAACAATGAGCGTAATACAAACAAAACTGAAATAGGAAAATGCACAAGTTCAATGTAGAGCACCGACTTTTGGCAGGAAATTTACACTTTGTATACTTGATTACCTTTAACTGACATTCCTCACACACACACACACACACACACACACACACACACACACACACACATACACACACACATACACACATACACACGCACACACACACACACACACACACACAAAATCCCACTCCAAATGTTGGGGGGCGGGGTGTCCAATGCTTCCGGCGCCCTAAATCGTAAGATATCTAGCAAATGAACAATGAGCGTAATACAAACAAAACTGAAATTGGAAAATGAACAAGTTCAATGTAGAGCACCGACTTTTGGCAGGAAATTTACACTTTGTATACTTGATTCCCTTTAACTGACATTCCTCAGAAATACAGAGGGGCAGGTGGGAAACTAGTCTTGTTATTGCATGCATGACAAAGGACACGAATCTTTTTTATCATTTGGCAAAACAAAATTCGATTCTCCTGCCCCTCCCGCATTGTACTCGTTGGTTCGTATTGAAGTCGACTTCTTTGCTCAAGGTAACCTACGGTCAAGCTTTAGGGGCAGGGAGAAAGGAGGGGGAAGGTGGTATTGTGCAGGAAATGTGAATTTTCTACTCGATTCCTTTATGTGAATAGTTCTTTAACTCACTTCCTTTAGAATTCACTGGAAGCTTAGGAAAGCAGGCCTGTTTACCTTTGAACATGTTGAACTGATAAGGTGTCACGAATTATTACTTGGCGCAGTGTGCACTGCGACTGTGCAGGGTTAATCATTACTCGATTTGTGTCGTATTTATAACTGCGACTGATAGGGACAAAGTCGGACCGCAGTTGGCCTGCGAGTGACTTATCTCTCCGCTGTATCGAGGACTCGAATCAACTGTTTACAGCTGTATATGGGACTCCACCCTCTCGATTCAGCACTGGCGAACGAGCAGAAGTATTAGTAACCAGCATCGCATCGCCAGTCAGCCGAGAGTCTGCGAGATATATCGTTGGTTGTTGCGGCTAGCTAGCTAGAGCTAGACGCGAAGCATGGAAGTTGGATTCTTACGGACCTCTCAGCAGCGGTGTCCCCGAAGCCGCGGGGGTGATAGGCGTGGACCGTTCGCTGTAATCACCACTGCGCTAACAACATCTCACAAGCAATTTTTAACGGGCAAAATGTCGTGCTACTTGTATTTGTCAATTGTTTTACTCTCGTGTTGTCTAGCCTCAGGATATGCCCACCCAGGCCACTCGGAACAGGCGACTAATTATGTGTATTCAAATGACGGGACGCCCCAGAACAAATTTGGACAGTACTTCGAACATTTCGTTTCCAAAAATGACAGGGGACTGAGAGATAGTTTGGATCAGAAGACGGAACTCATTCTGGTAAGACACCAGTTGTAATTGTTTAACAGATGTCATCAGTATAAAAGTTTCGAAAATATTTCACATTTTAGAAGAATCGGTTCAGATTTGTGCTGGTTGATACAGAATTTGAGGTTTCGGTTGGTGGGTTAAGAACGAACGATTTGGGTTGGTGGATACAGAATTTGAGGTTATTTACTTCAGCCTAGGGTTAGGGTAAGGATTATTTCCTAAGCCACTGTTACTCCACATTAGACTGAGTACTATAAAATGTATTTTCATTTGAAGCTGTAAACGCACAAATAACGTTTTAGATGACTATAGGCCTATTTAATACCATACACTGTAACTATGGTTATCTGTACCTCAAACATCTTCAAACCTAACAATGATACAAGATGCTTTTTTGTGATAATAGTAATGAAATCTCAAACCGACTTTAACGCGTATTTGTTTGAATATGAAAATTCTCCGTCAGAACTTTTTGACAAATGCTTAAGGTGTTTTCAGTTATATGGCTTAGAATCTACTTTTATCGAGACAAGTTTGTTCTAAGACTAGTAAGAGGACTTTCATGATGTTGGATGGCGAAAAGTCAGCATGTTTTTTTTAATCGTTTCGCTTTATCAACAGTTATGATGATAGTAAAAAACGTAAGTTGATACAAGACGTCTCACCATATTTTGACTTTCTTATCACAAATCTAACAACGCATATATATCAAATCACAATTCTTTTCCAGTTCCTGCATTACGAGAGTGTGTCGCGTACTCGCGTTCGTTCTTAATTGAGTTAATATCAAGAAAAATGACAAAGAAGGAAGATGGTTACGCGAGTCATGTCAGGGATGAACATCACGCTTAACGTAACATTTCTGGAGACGGAAGATGAGAAAATGCTACGCAAATCCATAATATATGACCGTCAACATTTCAAATACAGCGCGCCTTCTTTCCTTTTAATATTAAAGTATTCAACTTGAAGATTTCAAGAATAAAAGCAAACGTAAAAATTATCGATTTTGACGCCCAAAGATAAAATAAACATTCATTATTAATTCATTAACAATATCGGGTGAAATATCGATTTAATTCTAAAATGATATAATTACAAAAGATAAATAGTTAACAGATCATCATTGATATTTTAAATAATGCGGTTCACTTTAAAATCATGACAATAACAGCAAATCTGATCGATCCCCATTAATGATATGATTAATTTATTCGTATTTCGTAGCCTTTACAACATCATATTTCTGCACGATAGTACCATGAGTGTAAGATATGTTTATGTCCGTGTTTCATGTTTCTTGGCAATCTCTCTCGTTTCGCTGCCCTTAACCTGAGCGAGCACCAACATGACCGAAGCCATGAAGCCACAGGACGAAGGTTTAACACTGTATAACCCACAACCGGAAAAGAAAGCTTAGTTAATTAGATCAATTCCAACGGTTTGTTATTGTCGAGTGATATACGTGTGAAGATAATAAATACGGGTATAGCTCATTCGTGATGTAATGCGCAAAGTGTTTCGGAGCGTAACGAAGGAGTCGTGAGAGATTTCATATGTTTAACTCCTTCTCTGGCAATACTGCTTTGTTAAACGGTGTGTTATCAAAGGTGCAAAAATGCCTCAATGATACTAAGGACTCACGCTGACAGAGGAAATCGGGTGCGGGAGCGAGTACGTGTTTAGATGAAAAGAAACATTCATTAAGTTTTAAAAAATAACATATATTTATAAAATGTATTTTAAACTATCACGACGAATTGACATTGTGTGTGTGTGTATCTGGCGATGATGGTAGTATACAAATATACCAAGCTGTGAGATTGTATAGTGGAAATTATCTATCTGAGGAGGGAGTGGCATAGAACTATTTTTTCCGAGGGGCGAAGCCCCCGAGGAAAAAATAGTAACTTATGCCAGTCCCTCCGAAGATGGATAATTTTCACTATACTTTCGAACTCAATGCTTGGTATATTTGTTTTATATCCCTTTTGTAAAACAATAACTAATAAATACTATTTAGAAAATAGTAAACCTTTCGGTAACACCATGTGGTTGTACTTTTGTATGTCGCCTTTTTTTTCTCTGTCTCGATATCGGTTCATCCCAGGTAAATGCGCAACACACCGCGCACTGCATTCATGCGCGCACTAATTTACGCCCGCTCAGGTAGAGAGCATGCGCAGTAGTGCCAAGGAAGAAAATAGTAAATAGAGCATGCGCAGTCCTCCCCATGAAAAAATAGTGAAAAATATCCGGAGCTGAGGCAGATGTAGTCAAATTATTTTGTAGTCTGCGATCATCAATTGACCAATCACGTTCCCAGAATACTCATGAATAATCATAGAAGGGATATAATATAGAATAAACCTGCGCTATAGGTATAGGTAGGATATGGTAGTCGTACCATTTCTAAAACAAAAGCTGACGATATTTAAACTTTGTCCCCTGGTCCGAAGTACGGGGAGCATGCAAACAGACGGCCTGTCATCAATATTTTATACGCCGTTACGTCATGTTCCAAATTTGGGATGCCAATAATGTTGCGAAGATACACACACAACACTATACCTCGAGACAACCACAACAATAATGACCTATGGTAACTCCCATTTCGTCTTCGAGCAAAACCTTGAAACGACCCTTTGATATTGCTTAAAACCCTATACATTAAACCTTAACATAACCCTGACCGTAATCCCATCTTATAACCCTAACTTTCACCTCTAAATAAATGTCAGACGTTGGTAAGATCGATCATTCAGTTAACTCATATTTCGTCTTCAAGCAAAATGCTTGACACTACCCTTTGATTCAATTGAACCCAACCAAGATCCCATGCCTGAACCCTTAACATAGTGCTAATCCACTATCGTAATTCCAGTATGCAACTCAGCTTGTTCTTATACTTAAAAAGTAATAAAAACGACAAAGGAGATAATTATAATACATCAAAGCGTCGTAGGGAATAAGTAAATGTTATTGATTAAGACTGTAAGCGTTCATGTATCATTGCATTGGGTAATGTTATCATGCATGTCCTCATTTTATGATTTCTACATTATTATTTTTGTTACCTTATTTTTCTGTATAGCGTTACATGCATAGTGATTATTGCAACACGGCCTTCCTGAAAGGAACCTTATAGCTGATTGTAGATTTTTGCCGTGGTGAAATTCCAGCCATAACACATAAAAATCGACCCATATTTGATATCAAATGCTGTTTTAATGGACGTGTATATGTGTCAACTAAAGTTCGCTCATCATAAATACATGTAACACAATATTTACATGCGTACTAACAAGGCCCCTCGAAAAAGCATTAAAAAGTTATATAAAGAATAAAACTGATTAAATAGATATTCAACGAGACCCTGCACTTTTTAAATAAGGTTTTTGTGACAAAAACTCGTTTTGATCGAGATATCTTGTTCTGACATTTCTGTGGGGTGATATCCAGAACTATGCCTCATATAGCGAGTGTAGAGTACTTGTCGAAATGTTGATGAATGCATTTGAGTGCAGAAATGCTTCCTTCATCACGTTATGAACGAATATTAAGTTAGCGATCACATAAAAAGGGAAGGTAGCCGATCAGAATACAATATCGTTATAATTTAAACGGCTCTGACGCGCGCAGTATATTTGTATATCCGATATACAGAACTGCATTAAAAAATAAAAATGATGTGCATGATATCTATATATTTGGTTCAACCACCATATCTTAACTTGTCTCCATACAATTACTGTTGTCTTTGTATTTTTTTTCAGCATTTCGTTTGTGTAATAAAGAATTCTCCTGTAGTTCTTTTCTTTCTCAGATAAGAGGTAACGGTATTGAACATACAAAAGAATAAACACTCCGCCCACCTAATGTGTCCGAAAATGTAAATGAAATATCCTCCTTTCAATTTTTTTTTGTTATGAAGCAACGTAAGTGAAACTATGAAAAAAAAATCCACAAAGTACAAGTAATTTTTTTTCTCACTCAGATACATTGACCGTACTCAACAAACCTCTAATGACCACATCAATTACGTTTGACAGATTTATGCAAGAAAATTAGTCCACTTATCACCAAAATCTCGTAAAGTTTGCCCTCCAAGTCAAAAACTGTTGAGTAAAAAGATGCTCGCACGACGAGGCCTCAGCAATTAGGCGGATCAATTGCAATGAGCGCCTCTTACCAATTTACGAAACCAACGAGAGTGACAGTCAATAAGTCGCTTCTAGGTTCACGACATCTCTGGTGTAGGGTCAAAGTAAAACAGTGTGTAAATACCATGGTCTATCGCAAAGAAATAAGAGCTCCATATAGAAAGTAAAACCAGAAAACCGGATTGTTAAGCGTGAACAATGTGGATATTTGGCTGTTTTCTTCCATGTCCGTCTTTTGGTAACAGACTTCGCACAACATAAAAAGCTTCGTTAAAGTGCTTTGAATTTGCTCGCTTATGACTTATGTCTTGAAATACACACAACCTATAGGTTTATAGAGCGGTAGTTTGAGGGACACAGACAAAAATAATTACAGATTTACAACATAAAAAAACAAATCTCATCATGCGAATCCACTTTGAAACCGCACGAATTTTTCGCATCGGCCGTCAAATGATGCGAAGTATGCAACATTATAATGATTATACTTCCCCAAAGTTTGAATAAACTAACATTGATCTTGGGTTTCTGAGAGGGGTTTTTCTAGATGGAAGAAGGGGGCTAGAAGAACCCTCCTAAAAGAATTACTAATCGGATTCCGCCGACCACGCATGTAATTCAAACGTCTTGCTTCGCTTCCTCTTCCAATAAATCTCTCTTGAAAAGCCGTCATGACTGTGAAGCACACGTAATTGATAAATGTATCTTATCTCACCTCTTTTCTCGGTACTTTTGGCACTTTTTTGGCAATTTGAGCAGCCAGTCTTTTGTCGAGACTGAATCGAGAAAGTAAGCAAGCTATAACCTTCTTTAGCATGTTCAGTACTTGAATCCTTGGCCAATTTGATAGTGTGTTCTATGAAGAAATTGATTATAGGAACAAAAAGGATTTAAATGTCGTTTGGATGTTTCCATGGTGAGAGCGTAATGATAAATACTATTGGGAAAATAGTGAACTGTCGGTAACACCATAAAGGGCAGAATTAAGATACGTTATTGTCATATAAAAATGTATAAACTTTCATTCCGGACATTGAGTTGTTTGTTTTCAGGATATTTGAACCACTTTTGGGGTGAAAATACGAAAGGGTAGCATGGAAAGAGGTTAAATGGATTTTAATGTTTAATGTTAATTTTCTGACACTTAATATGCTTACCCTAGTATGTTTTTTAGCTTTAGTTTTCGGTGTTAAAACTTTGTTACCGAACTAACTATATTTTTCTGCACAATTTCCCTTTCTTTCTTTTTCTGTCTAACTTGTGATTGCTTCACAACTTCCATCATTCATTGTTCTGTGCCAAACATTGACGACATTAATTATGCAGGATTGCGTTGTAAATCACTCACAGAGCCGATACCCTCTAGATAATTTTCAATAGCGACATGTAGTGTTGAATCACCGTCATTATGCAACAATGATAAAGCACTAACAGGAGGGAAAAAAATAAGGAGAAGAGGATGAATAACAAAGAAGAGAAAGAAATAGAAGAAAAACATTAACATGATTAAGAAGAAGGAGCAAAAGAATGAAGAGTGGATAAGGGTGGGGTAGAGATTTAAAACGGAAATTAAAATCAGTTGAGAGGCGCAACATCATATTTATGTTGATATTCTTGTTATGGTTTAATTGACCTACACTAATCGAACCGACAAGGCAACCATGGAAACTAGGTACTGAATGACCCTTTTTCTAGCAAAATGCTCCAACTAAGAAAGTAACATGCCAGGAAGAATGGATGGAAAACAGTAAAAAGAAGAATAGCAAAACCATCAACGACATAACCATGGTGATAACCGATAGTGTTTGCGCGTGGCTTAACACCGGTAAAGGGGGGGGGGGGGGGGGGTGAGTTGGATACATGATGATGTTAGGGATGAGGTTTACTATTATCTGGTTGTCATGGTTACTTCATAGGGCGTCTTCTAACTCAGCTCTAAACAGGGGGGTTGTTGAGCTCGTACTGCCTCACTCCCTGTCGCGGATCCAGGATTTAGAAATATAGGGAGCGTCGGCGGCAAATCACAAACAAAGAGGAGGCGCAAACTGACATTTTCTTGGATATTGTTGAATTAACATGTATGTGCGTGATTTTCTAAAATAGAGGGGGGGGGGGGGGGGGAGCCTTTTGTGCCCCGTCTGGAGATCCGCCTCTGCTACCTAGACGTCTGAGCGATGAATCTTAAGTAATTAGCGAATGCTGCTGGGAATCTTCCTCAAGGGCGATGGAGACCCCTAAGGAACAATAAAGACAATCTGAAAGTGATTCATAATGGGTGGGAACGGGATGGTCAAGCGCATAATACATAATACAAGCAAAATGACAAACTCGTAAGGTTATCATCGTGCTAGGCAGTATAGCATTAACATTTTGGTGCCGGGAGAATGCAACCGGAACTACTTTCACTGTGAACTGTGAAACCATCCTTCCCCTAAGCCCGGGCTTAATTATTATTCTATGTGCTTCTGTCTATCATCATTAGAGGTGTAAGAAAACAGAGCTCTATGTATCAGTGAAGTTGTCAAAGTGGAATGTATGAATACAATGTCAATTCTTTGAAGGGTTGGGTCTTGCGGTTGTAGTTGTCTTGGGATTATTTTGTATTGCTGACTTGATAGATGATCCTTCTTTGATTTCCCATTTGTATGTAAAATTTGACAACGATGATATGTTGCAGTAGACTGACATATCGACGGAGTGTTATCATGAAAACGTTTACAACTATTTTTTTTTAAATTATGACTTTTGTTTTACTATTATCATTATCATTATGATTTATCTGTCAAGTATAATCATGAATATTATGAGGCCTAAATATAAATGATTAGTCATGATCATGCTTGTTATCATCGATATTGTTATGACTATCATAGTCATAGCTATCATTTCTTTTATTACTGTCAATTTTCTTGTTTACTAGTAGTAATTCTATTCTTCTTTTTCTTCGTCTTTTTATCATTATTATTATCATTATGGTTCTTAATTGTAGCAGTAGCCTAGTAGTAGTAGTAGTAGTAGTAGTAGTAGTAGTAGTAGTAGTAGTAGTAGTGGTGGTAGTAGTGGTAGTAGTAGTAGTAGTAATAGTAGTAGTAGTAGTAGTAGTACTAGTAGTAGTAGTAGTAGTAGCAGTAGTAGTAGTAGTAGTAGTAGTAGTAGTAGTAGTAGTAGTAGTGGTAGTAGTAGTAGTACTGGTAGTAGTGGTAGTAGTAGTAGTAGTAGTAGTAGTAGTAGTAGTAGTAGTAGTAGCTGTAGTAGTAGTAATGGTAGTAGTAGTAATAGTAGAAGAGGAAGGAGCAAGTTTCATTATCATTATCATTATCACCCTTTTCATGGTTTTGAGAATCTATAAAGAAAGGTGTATCAAGGATGAATTCAAGACATGTCAGATAATGATTATCAGCGTAGATCATGTCTCTCTTAATTATAATCGTAATCACAACCAAGAGGATCGTGATAGCATTGACCCAATACTAATTGATACTATCTCTTTAGGGTAGAAATATGATAAAAAAAAATGGGAATTTTAAGGACGAACTGGGGAGTAATGATACACGGGCTCCATTCGGCATTTCCACCGATAATGTCACGAATACTGCTACCTTGGGAGTATGCATAAATGACAGAAAATGGGAGTGGTCGTTTTGTCTCTCAATTTTTTGATTTTCGCAGTTGTTTTCTCAGCTTTCCGTGTCTGTTTGTAATTTGTCGATGGTGGCACTCTCACATTATTTTGTCACGGCAGAGTGCAAAGAATATCTTAAGTGAAATGAAGTTCAAAGTCCTTGTCACATGTACTCTATTGTTCAGATAATTTTGACTTGCACTGGTTTTGACATTCCTTCTCTCTTAAGTTTTGTTCTTGAAACGTTTGTGTTATATATTTCGGCTGTGTTTGCATGAAATATAATACGGCACCCGTCTCTCGCAAGAGGATTTTCAACTTTTTACACGGCAAAAATTGGCTTTTATTATTTACCAGCGGTTAGCGAATATCGACCCAATGGAATGGAAAGTTTCTAATTTATAATCAAAATAGCATAACTTTTGATCGAAAATACTTTGTGAAATTCACAAGAGTGACATTATAATTATTATTATTATTATTATTATTATAACTATTATTATAATTATTATTATCATTTTTTTTTTTGGGGGGGGGGGGGGTAGGTAAGTGAAACAACATTTGATGAATTTTGCTTTTGTATTTTTAAAACTATTTTTGGCAGATATCGGCTGTCAATAGTCGCTAGTGTTACTTCTGGAAAACCCTAAGCAGGGTCCTGCATAAATTGAACAGGTCAGAGTATGTATTTTATTTGCCGTCAAGAGCGTATATATAAGCATGTGTGCACTAATATCAATGTGTGTATGTATGTGTGCGTATCTTTGTCTGTCTTTCTCGGTGTCTCCTCTATCGATTTGGGTGTTTATGTTTATGTTTTTGTTTGTATCTGAAAGGTTTTGGGGTATGTAATGGGTGGTACATTTTGTCAAAGAAGCGCATACTACTCGAGACTATAGTTCACCAATATACCGAAATGGTTTGTACTCCACTGAAACAATGAACTATACACACATTATGTAAACGTTCATGACACTCACAAGACGTTGCTAGGTTGCTTCCACGACTGTTTGTATAGACAGGTTAGTTCCGTAAAAGGTTATCAATTGACACGCATTGCAAATATCATAACAATCATACCGTAGGTTAGACTTTGTTTTATCTGCGCTTTATCTAACCAATGTGTTTCCCCTTTTCTCAAATTCTGGCCCAAACTTCCCGTTTGAAATGAGATTTTGAAAGGCCATTGCCAAAAAACACCGTATTAAAGTTTTTATTGTTATAAAGTTATTATGTTTTTTATTGTTGTTTTAATGTTATTTTGTGCAAAGCGAAATTTAATGTTTCTTTAATTATATCAATGTTCCCTTTTTTGCCCTTCATTAAAAAGCACGTATATACACGTTCTCATTTTCTGAACAGAGAATATATCGTATTCCAACTGGTTCGGAAGGAAGATACAGCTGACATGGCTGAGTTATTATTTTTTTTTTATTCACAGTTTCCGAACAGAGCCTGCGGGGATGATTGCTCGACCTATGAGCAGCTATTACATCTTAACAAACTTATCAGACCGTAAAACATATGAAAATTGAAAGTTAAATAATGATTCTAGTTTGTATATAATTCATGTTACACCGTAGCCAGGCCTAATGATGAATATTGCATGTATGCACTCTGACAGGCTAGCACACTCTTTTGCTATATATGAATCAATCTCAGGATTACGTAACTATAATTATGCACTCGAGAAAATCATCAATTCATAGTATCTTGAAGAATAACACTTTTGAACGTAATGATCACTGTGATGAAAGTCTCTTCATGAAGTGGTATTTAAATTTCAATTTGTCGCTTTTCTTGTTTCCATGGCAACTATCATGCCTACTGCTTGTGTGTAATGTTTATACATCAAAATCGCTCATCAAGTCGATTTAAGTAAAAAGTCATTTTGTCTCTCAAAGTCTCAAGTTTGGACAAAATACCCAGGTCTTAGCTGTAGCCTGTAATAATGTATCAGCAGTATAATTACCATCAAAACAGTTATAAAATCGTTTATTATGACTGCAAAAGGGTGACCAAAAATCTGAATAATTACATTGAATTGTTTGCATAAATTATATCAGTGTTACAGGGTAAACACGTGTGCCTATAATTACACACAAATATAATTGTATATGGGGCGATATAACAACCATACACACACGTAGACATGTTAAACGGCGGATCCAAAATGCAAATAGAAACTTCAGCTTGATTAAGAATATCTTGTTCCTGTGTATTTGGTTGATATTGAAAATAATTCTTCAGTATAAAACAAGTCGTCTCAACCAGCTCCCGTTCAGATTAACACGATGTAGTCATGGTAGTGACGGTGATTATGACAAGCGAATACAAAAGCACATCCTTGACATACGAAGAATCTTTCGATAAATCGTGCCTTTAGGCCTAGAAGAACAACATTTGTCGAAACAATTTATCTCGTTGTGTGCAAGGTATGTGTGGGGATTTTTTTGTGCCAAATTTCATCAGTGGAACATACACAGTCAAAGTTTTAAAGCTGCGTAGTATTTTTTCGTTTTCTATTGAAACATGTTTGGAATTGAAACAGCAGCTGCATATCATTGTCTTTCTATTTTTATTTCAGTACAAGTTACGTGTATAGTTTCTGTCTGCTGTTGTATGATATTTGGCACACCAGAGGAAGTTGTTAATTAACGGAATGTGAGAAAACAATTGTACACCTGTCAAAAACACGCGCGCGCGTTGATGGCTGTTTCTCGCCGTCGATAGACCACGCCCCTATCGTGTGAGGTCGCGTATTTTAGATTGTGACGTCACAATATTATCCGAAGGTTTCCCCAAAATGTATTTGGGTATACGTGGACATTTTGTGTGTTCCTAAAATGAAGTTAATCACATTCGGGGACAATTTATTTTGTGCCAGTAGCGCAAGCAGAGAGAAAATGGTTATGACTCAAAGATGCAAATTCTGACAGAATAGAAGACAAGAAGAAGAGGGAGAAGAGGAAGAAATATAAGAAGATGGATAGAAGGTGGATGAAAAGGAGAAGAAGAACGAGGTAGATAGCCCAAACATTCACGTTAGGACAGATAACAAGAAAGGAAAAGTTTGTATTAAAACTATAAGTCGATATATTTTAACATAAAAAAATATATAATCCAGCCCGCCACAAACAAACAGACGAAAACACAAACATAATTTTGCGGAAAGAAGAAATCCTCACATTATATGAATAATGCAATCATTTGTGTCAAATCGGAGTTCAAAGCTAATCTACACCTTCATGACAAAGTAATATGAGAGCCAAACCATAACGTAAACCCTCCCTTTGACTAAATAGTCCTCTATGATACTTGGATGTATCATTGGTGTAAACATCTGATAGAGGCACTTGAAGGGTTAACACCGCGCAGTATGACTAATCCGGTGTAATCGTTTACGTGTAACAGGTGTCAAGAGGGCGTGGCGCGTGTAGTCGATACAAACAATAGGATGATCAGAACGTTTGGTAATTGCGCATAATTTGAGTAATGAACAAACTTAATAAAATGAATAAGAATCGTGGAGCCAAAAACAACAGTCATACCATTATTAACAACAGGTGGGAATTTCCATTAAAGTCTCTGTTTTTAATAAATAGCGATGGCTCTCAAATTTAAAAAAAAAATACACACACAGAGAACCCCCGGCTCCTTGGGGCAAAAATGGTAATGGGGCAAAACTGTTAAGTGAATGCTTGGAAGAGTCATCGTACTTATTATTATTGAAATAAAAGAAAAACAAATCTCATAAAGAGTGTATAAGAAGTTCTTTTTATACATTTTATGTTTCCTTCATTTGATGCCGTGTAAGATTACATTCTGTGTGGCACACTCACATCGTTACATTAATTAGTTTCGATTTCGGTTACCCACAACGGCGGAACAAAAAATCATAATTTATTGTAGATAAAGATATATATGGCCGTAAGCATGATGTAATATGATAACTTTGTACAATTGTGCAACGACTCGTGTCTTATCGTGATATCCGTGGTATGTAGCTGTTGGTATCGTACACGTTTTTGAAAGGACACGAAATACTGACTAATGTCATTGTTGTGCGAAGTATGGAAGACATGCTGTTCAATATTTGAATAAATCAATGCGTTTTGTATATGGATATTCTCTTGAATGTATTATACAAATCCTTGTTGTAATGTCAAAAAATGTTGACACTCAAGAAAGGAATGAGCGTTATTAAGATTGTGTTGATCATTCGTTCTCATACACCTTTACACCCTTTGTTTATGTATAATTGCGATAATGTAGTCACTGGTAGCTGAGACCCGCAATTTTTAACCAGAATGCGCCGAGTAAATCAATTCTGGTATTGAACATGGAGAACACGCCGTTCAATAATAAGATAATCAACTTGTTTAATTGGAATCAAAGGGTAATGTGTGTCTGCAATTCATATACACATTTTGTGAGAGTAGGTCTGACAAAAAATTGGACTGGTAACATTACTATGAGTACATTACACACAAATTGTTAATTTCAATCTTAAAAGACAACAATTCTGGGACACATTTCATTCTATACCTGTATCCGAGTTTACATCCGGGATAACTTCATTCGTCTTCGAGAATGTTGGATATATAATTCAGCGCATGATCTAATCTCAGATCAATATTTACCTTATGGCAAAGAAGATCTTATCGACACACATAATTGAGTTGTTCCCTGAATGTAGGCCGATATCAGGGGAAAGCTAGTCTTGTGTTCAGGCTGCTGGATATTTATGTTCCAAACTATCTACTGCAACCAGATCTGTCAAGTTTATATATAAATACCCCCAAAGCCTGGAAGCCAAGCGAATAGTGCTGAATCACTGCTTTTCTGAGTCGTGTTCATGTTTCAGACCGCATTATCAATGATTATGCTCTGATCAAGCAGAAATGAGGGACAGGGACAGAATTAGGGCTTGGTTAAGGAGGGTGGGGTGGGGGTGGGGGTGGGGGTGGGGGGTATCATAGAGAGGGATATCATAGAGAGTAAATAAACTGCAGTGAACTTGAAGGTTCACATCAATATCACATTGATGTCGCCGTGCATGTGTACGTGTATGTGTTTGTGTGTGTGTGTGTGTGTGTGTGTGTGTGTGTGTGTGTGTGTGTGTGTGTGTGTGTGGTGGGAAGTGGGGGGGGGGGTACTGTCATAATCAGTTACGTTACTTCCACGTGAACGGTACATGTTCGGGGGCGAGGGGAGGAGCCGGGGGGGGGGGGGGGGCAAACCACGTCGTTACCGTGGCCGAAGGAATCTGTCACGGTATAAGTAAGGAAGGGGAGGTGGGGGGCTATGCGACGATATAAATCAGTATGACACAGCATTTAAAGCTAAATCATGACATCTTTGGCACCGTTTGGCGTGCCATGCTCAGATGGGAAATAATGAAGATAGACAGATACGACCATATCTGCCCCGTCAGCATGGCCGATATAGAGTATGAAAGATACACACAGATCGATGTTGATCGCTACTTGACTTGCGATTGATCAATCGTAACTATGCACATTATACATGCCAGAGATCGGGGATTGGATTTGCGATCGATTCAGAGCAATCGCAAGTTTGTATAAAATAGGACCCAGGTGTACGTAACGCACCCCCTTAGGCTTACGATTTTCCAACGCACTACCTTTAATTACCCCCTACTATAATAAGGATGTTTATACGGCCATATAGTATATTCTACTGGCCCAGCCACCGACTCGACTTCTTGGCTAATTATTCTTTTGATTGGTTGGGGAAATGTCCCGACTAGACGGGTTTTCCTGAATTGCCCCCAGCAAAAATGACCGCACGAGAATGAGTAAGTGGGGATGTAGACATTCATGTATAGACGATGCAGACGACACGTGGTCAACGTGCGCATTAGTTTTTAGGGCCCGTTTCGCGCCTTTGTCAATGCGTCTATAAGTGAGTGATTTACGGCCACAGTGGGTTACCTCTTTTGATGCATTTTTGCAGAGGTCATACACACAAAATCCAAAGAGCTACATTTTATCCACTGGCACACAAAGGGTTAATTGTGATGTCACCGGAGGAACTAATAAAACGAACACATGATTTATGATGACCGGAGAGATGCATTGATGGCGGGTCATTTTTGATCCAGCACATTAGGCCCTTACAAGCTCAAGGTAAGAAATCCAAATAAGTTGTGAGAAAGTATAACATCTATCTTACAGACACAGACATAGACTGACGCATGACATGTAATGTACACAAAATGTATCACTATGAAAATTATGCAATCCGGTCAGCGGTTCTCAGCTCACAAGGATGCATCACTGCGGAGCGGAGAGCCGCGATGTGCGCTGTTGCGGATTTGGTCACAGACTGACAATTTCATCCAGAGAAATTCAGATTGCACTCTCTCTATTTTTCAAATTTGCCGTCGGCGCCCCCTCTGTCTAAATTCTAGATTAGCAGCTGTTGTATTTTAAACGCAAACGGCTTATTCCTAATGATATATCAATAAAGCGCGTTGTCATGCATGTCTACCGAGTCGATGTTCAACATGAGCATGTTGATGATATGAAGTGCAGACCGCTCACCTTTATCAGCGGATATTGGCTGGGTATACGGGGCCAGCTACGATAGCCTGCCCGGAAGCTCCCCGGTAGGGTACACCCGTCATGGCCCATGTCTGCAGGAAAGACGATTTAAGGCCGCCGCAGACGACACGATCTTGCCACGATTCTGCAGTCATAATTGCCCTGCGACTGGAAAGGTGACGTCATCTTCTTGCACAAATCCAATGACCGGATCCTTCGATTCAGCCAGTCGCAGAATCGTACGACGAATTGGATCGTTTTGTCTGCGATGGCCTTTTTCGCGGTTTGTATGTGTACGTATTATCTGGTGAGTCTCCATGCACAAAAACATAATAAATGACAGGGGAAATATTATACATTTTTTAGTCACTGCACTTATCGACATAACTTACGCATGATGACTGAACTGAGTAGATTATTTGGTAACGATGGCGCAGGGGGTGAATACCAATAACTAAAATCCAACACAATATAACAAACGAGTAAACATGGAACCAAGCCGCGATCAAAAAGTATCCTTCACGTTAAAGTAGTCTTTAGGTTCTCCGATGAATTATCTGCTAGACCCATGATAATCTAGGAATTCATGTCCTAACGTACCAAATCTCTAAATCTCTGATTCGGCTAATCAATGTGAAAAAAAATGTCCAGCCCTTGTAAGGACAGAGTACACATAGAACACATCACTACCCGAATCACATTATTTTATGTTGTCACTGTCACGCATTAGTGATCCGTTTTCAAATCTTTGTGTCATTATCTCTCTCCTTCATTGCTGATTGTTGTAACCATATTTCCTATGCGCACTTCCTCCGGTAGATGACGGGCAGTATTGTATAGAAGACTCTCTGCCAAAATAAACAAAACGACCTCAAATCGAGAGCAAAATGAGATTGCAACAACATCTACATAATCCCATCATAAAAGTAATATTTCCACGATAATATACAAAATCCCCAGGTATGACTAAGGTAAATGTGGCATTGCTTTAGAAAATATGATTTGATTTAAAATATGTTACACAATATGCCACAATCAATGTCCAAAACTTAAATTAAACTATTTCTCAACATGCATGTTGCGTTAAATTTAATTGACACATTTGACAATTTTGAAAAATAGTAACATAACCATGATAACAGTTTCAACTTGAATCATGCGAAAATGTACACATCGTAAGGTCGGAAGCTGCCAAGTTCTTGTGGAGTAGATTTCGCGAAATTGTATCAGTTCATATTTTTGTTATCATCCTTTGAATATTTAATCAGATTTTCATTTTTTTGGCATATCACCTTACCAACATTAATTGTGTGTGTATCAGATTAATTCTGAGAGAACGGTGCTTATTGTACGTCACACATTTTAATTCACAAGATATTTTCTGCCAAAAGCATGATAAATAATTAATGACACTGTGATGGCAGTTGCTAGTAGATTGACGAGATAATATAAAATTGCAGTAATATAACTTACTGATGATGAACATTATTAGTTGCATCGCCAAAGAAAATGAGAGCAATAATGAGGTCATTACACGTGTTACTGCCCGGTGGTGTTGTCGATCATAATGGAGTATTCAAAATGGTTACGTGAAAATCTATAGCGCACAAACACACGGCCTTTTCATAAATCCTCACCCACAAAGCAAATGTACAACAATTACGCAATCAGAAGGTCCCATTTCAATCAATCTCCGTGGACTTGCTGAAGGACAACGAGGTAATTTTCCGACGAAAGGAGATCCATCATAGCTTGGGGAATACAGACAATGGTTACTAGACTAATGAGATCAGCTGAAGGCGGGACAAATCATTGTCATGTTGGTCCTGAGGGAAGCAGATAAGGCTAAAGGCTTGTCATTATACCACACGTGCTGGAAATTGCGAAGGAGCTGGGTCGAATAAAGAACAAAAGAAGAAAGAAAAAAACTAAACAACAGATGAACGCCCTTGTCAAAGTGAGAACTTTACTCAATAGAGAACTAATGATAGATTTCTTGGTTTGATAGGGTCGTATATCTCTGATTGATAATGTACGAGGATAGAAGAACAAGCAAAATACCTATAATACCTGTCAAAATGTATATATTCCTAATCCTTATTTTGATGACTTTCGCTGGGAAATGGTTACCATAAAAAGAAATGTGACTGGAAATCCATGGGTAAGTGATTCGACGCGGTAGGAGAGATTATGAATCTAATGTTAGTTTTATGGTATTTGCATATATTTGTGTCTCACGCAATCATGCTATTGAAGATACACAACTTACGAATATTTTGATTATTACAATTATTGATATTACATGTATTAGTTTTAGAATTAGTATTGATATTATTACTATCATCATTAGTATTCATTTTATTATTATCATTATTGTTATATAGATATAAACCATTATCATGATTATTAGGAATGTTTTTAAAAATATCATCTTTATTATTATTTTTTATTATCACCATTTTTTTTAGGGGGAGGGTGGAGAAGCGAATGAAAAAAGGGTGCATGATGGGTGGTAAAGAGGGAGTGGGGAAATAGGGGTAATGGGTGTGTTTGGACGGGGAGGGAAGGCTTACAGATAGACAAGTGCAAGGTCATTTCTCTCGTAATTCATAAACCCGGGTAAGGCTAAAGTCAGCTAGGCATGCGCAGCGTGAAGCCACCGCCCAGTCCAGCGAGATAAAACGCTCGAGAAAATGAGAGAAAAGTTAGAAACGTTGACTGCGATCATTCGCCAATTTTTATTAATTTCCTGTGGGAATACGAAGCAATTTTTAGGTAAGGAAGGCTTTTTTTCTTTCAGTGTCGCGTTAAGAACTCAGGACGCGTGCGTGTGTGTCTGTTAATATGTGCGTGCATGCGAAACAAATAAAAATCATCGCGATGATCAAAATCATTATTTGCAGTAACAAAATAAATGCGAGCAACGAGTATATTACAAGTGTGATGTGTAAGTGTGTGTGTGTGCGGACGTATATGTGTGTGTGTATGTGTGTGTGTGTGTGTGTGTGTGTGTGTGTGTGTGTGTGTGTGTGTGTGTGTGGGTGTATGTTGTTATGTATATGCGTGCGTAAATGTGCACTCTATTCAACAGCAGGACTCAAAGTAGAATCGAATTCTTCGCAAAATTTAATTGATTTGATTTGATTTCATTTGGTAATTTTCACTCTTCTGGTCTTGGAGAGATTTATGGTCTTTGCGTAATGAAATAAATATGTTTTATTATTTGCATTGTTCATACAAATTATCGTAACCACGGCCGTTTTGACGTCTTAGTCCTGGAGAAATATATATCGTCTTAGCATTAGTTCACGGGCATCGGGTTGTCCCCGTGTTAAATCTATGGGAATGGATAAATTCCATCGTCAATGTGTTAAGTTCCGTGCCATCTCCGCGGTTCTCCCTCCCATGGGATCACATCCCCTTCCCAGGGAAAAGCAGCGACACTGAGCTGAAACTGGAGATTCACATGAGAACTTATCTGTTTTTCTAATCGCTGATATAATTTGCCTTGTCGTTGCCACTCTCTTCCTTCTCAAATGAAAACTGTGGTCAATGAGAAATATAGGAGAAATTAGAGGCGGAAGAGGGATGGGGAAATACAAATTGTATCCAATTTAGAATAAAGAAGTATAAGAGGATGGAGAGGGGTGGGGAAATTGAAATTGTGGTCAATGAACAATACAGAAGAATACAAGGAGTAAATGAGGGAAGGGAAACGGGCAAATGTGATTAATGAAAATAAAGAAGAAATAGTGGAGAAAGAAGGGGTGGTGAAATAAGAGTTGTGGTCGATTAAAAATGCAGAATAAGAAGAGGAATAGCCGGTGTGTGTGTGTGTGTGTGTGTGTGTGTGTGTGTGTGTGTGTGTGTGTATGTGTGTGTGTGTGTGTGTGTGTGGGGGGGGGGGGTAATGAAAAGTGTGGTTATTTCAAATACAAAACAAGAACAAAGGAGTAGATGGGAATTCAACTCTGGTCATGTACAGAGGAGAAGGTGGAAAGGCAGAAACTAAAAGAACAGGAGGGAGAAAATAAAAAGGAGAAGACAAAATGAAAGAAGGAAAAGGGCCACGTGATGAGAAATATTCAAGGTCAGGAAAGTCAGGCACGTTGGAAAACGGATGAGGGCTACCACCCGATCCCACCCCAATGAATTATTATTATTGAGGGGAGGGGGGCGAGGGGCGGGGTCGGGCGGGGCGAGGGCGACTGCAACAAATGGTACGATATTCGAGATCTCACTTCACAGAACTAAAGCAGTAGGGGCACTGTCTATCTGGTGAGGTCACCCCCCCCCCCCCCGGGTTACCCCTTATTGCATCCCTGGTCTTTGCTTATCTTTCGATATCCCTAAGTTGAAAAATAAAATGATAACAAGAGATGTTTTTTGCGTTATAATTAGAGCTTGTTTTTTTTCAGCTGCTCGTCGCCTGATGAAATACAAGCACGAAGTAAATCTAAAATCGCACGAATCAAACAGTAAACCCTGGTCAATGCCCTCTGGGTGTCTGGTGTTTATTTTTAGCAACGACCCTGTTTTCCTGTAACGTGCGCTTTTTAACCCTTTGGGTGCTAGACAAAATAATGACTGGGGTATTTAACAAGGGTTTTCGTAATAAGCTACGAACGACTTTACGCACGACTGGTTTCCCTTTCTTGCGCTAAATCAGATTCTCAATAATTTTGATTCCCATCAGCTAAATTTGAAATCTGATCTCTATGAATTTAAATTCTTGTTGTTAACAAGTGTCTGAATATAATGTATAAGATTGGTCAAGTGTAATTAGGATTGTTGGGAATTAACTCCCACTTTGTTAGAACAGGACCAAATTGGGGTATCAGATTAAAGGGTTACTAAATTAGAAAAATAAGTTCCCCCTAATCTATGTAAAATTATCCACTAAAAACGAATTTCACATTCGTTTTCTGCAATTAAGTCTCATTTTGACAAAAAATTTGAAAAAACACATGCCTCCAGTGACGTATGAGAAGTCAAAATTCCATAGATTGTACCGAAGTCAACAATAGACCATATTCGGAATGTATTCACAACTTTCCCCCTAACTGCGTATTAACGCGTTATTGCATTCACCTGTATCTTGTCATTCAGATTCAATGGATGTAATGCACTTTGAATCTTTTAGTTGTTGCTACTCAGACAAACCTCGGACAAGCTTTGGGGTTCCCATTGGTAACGTATTGTTTGAATGGCGTGAATAAAATATTTTATTTACGCCGTTGGCATTTATGGCATTTTGACTTCTCATACGTCACTGGAGGCGTGCGTTTTTTTTTTTTTTTTCAAATTTTCGTCAAATTGAGACTTTATTGCGGCAGACGAATGTGAAATTCGTTTTTAGTGGATAATTTTACATAGATTAGTGGGAACTTATTTTTCTAATTTAGTAACCCTTTAAGCACAAGAAAGGGTCACCAGTCGTGCGTAAATTCGTTCGGAGTTTACGAACAGCTTGGTGAAACACCCCCGTGCTCTGTTAGGTTTGTGTGCGTTATTCAGTCAGAAATGCGTTATTAGCGTGTAAGGAGTTACCGAAATATTTCGCTATCTCGTAATGCAACCGTAATATATGAATATTTAATGTGTTATATTAAGACCTCTCCTTCCCAAGTCAAGGAAATGACATTCACGTACTTCACATTTATATGCCTCTGGGGGTGTTTCACCAAGCTGTTCGTAAGTTACGAACGACTTTACGAACGACTGGTGATCCCTTCTTGTGCTAAATGCGATACCACACTTTGTTCATTGAAAATCTGATATCATGGATAAAGCACAAGAAGGGATAACCAGTCTTTCGTAAAGTCGTTCTTAACTTATAAACAGCTTGGTGAAACACCCCCTGGTATAAAGGACTGAGATAATTGAACATGTAATAACTTTCAACTATTGGTGCGGAAAATTCTATTCAATGTTTTTGTCATTTCAGTATTTTGTCTCTTTCTCTCTAACCCCTATCAATCCTTTCCTCGAGTTTCTATTTTATTTTTTCTCGTTATCTTCTCTGCATGCAGGATGGACCTCTTGCAAATGAACAGCGCACATCCCATTATGACGTCACAAAGGCAGAGAAAGTCACCCTAACCGCGGAGATCACCTTTGGGCTCAAAGACTTCAAAAGTAATCTTCAATCTTTAATCCAATATATTGACTTTTTAATCTATATGCGCCATTGAGGCATGTTTTCATGGGTAATATACATGTACACAAATCCCATACAAAAGTAGTTTACGTGGCACAAAAAGGGTTAATGTTCTGAAACTGCTAAAGGAAGGGAGTTGTTTAATGACATAATTTAAATCCTTGACGGGAGAAGAAGGGAAAGGGAGTGAGAGGGGGAGGACATTTGGAAGAATACATGAGAGTGAGGAATTGGTGCAAACAGAGGAAGATATAAACGGAAATTTTGCGAAAGAGAGAAAGGGAAAAGGATGGAAAAAGAGAGAGAGAGAGAGAGAGAGAGAGAGAGAGAGAGAGAGAGAGAGCAAGAGAGGAAGAGAGAGAGAAAGAGAGAGAGAGAGAGAGAAAGAGAGAGAGAGAGTGCGTGGGAATGATATATTTTATTTGATTTCACTTGTAAAGATTATGTTGAAATCATGACGCCCTACCTGTTGTAATTTTGTCAAAGCCTGAAACTGTTGTTGGGGCAACACATCATGTTTCCATTGCTCATTGTACTTCTGGCCGGGCTTTATAAAAGGTCTTCGTATCCTGCATCTGCTGCTAATTCGTCATTTGCCAATCTAGTGAAGACGTCTTTTTTTAATGAAATACTTCTAAAATTGATGTTGTCACTCTCTGTAGGGTTCCTGAGGGAGTTGGTCTCTGGCTCACATCCGCCCGCTCACCTGTCGAGCTCCGACCACCGCGGCGGTCACCATCCCGCCCCGCCCCGTCGGGCAACCCGCGACACAGACCCCCGCGCCAGCAGCAAAACGAGTAGCGGACCGTGGCAGTCGAACCTCAGCCCCGCCGCGATCGTGGGCACGATCGTAGGCGGCACCGTGGGCATCTTCGTCATCGTCGTCCTCACCGTCATCTTCTGTTCCTATCGGAACTACCCGTCGCTCGAGATGCGGCAGCGGACGGCAGACGTCTACGACCGCGATGGATATGGACATGGACATGGACATGGACATGGACATGGACATGGACACGCCGAGAGGCGAGTGTAGCTCGGCCGGAGCCGATTTTATATCAACAAATTATCAATCAGTACATTGCCAGGAGGTGCCCGCAGACTCAACCAATCATTATGAGTGTATTTGGTCCAGTCTCATTTGGTATAGAGTACCGAAGACTGTGGTGTCGTCATATGAACATGTTGTCAAGACAATTAGCCTTAAACAAACTCACTCCAGTGAGAGGTTTAGCTGTCCGATATTGTCTATCGGGCTAGTGTCCGGCATTTCCAATTACAGTCCACGTTGTGATCACCGGTGCTTGCTCTTCCCGTATTATTTAGAGCCAGTTGTCTTGACAATAATGCTCAAATGACGTCACACTTCGGTACTCTATAATCAACATGATTAATATACATTTGTGTCCTGAGTTGAATATTTACGAGTGTTTTAGTAGTGCTTTCACCCCGATTGTATAATTTTGTAATAAACAGACATCCCATAGAGAAGCGTCTAGTCTGGCACACAGAGGTTTAAGGATTGTTTTCTTCAAATTAGCTTAACATCAATTTAAAAATGAACATGATCAGCTGCATTTTCAAAGTTCGCGATACCTTCATCCAGCAATGCGACTCCACGTAGAAGACCTGCCGTCATGCAAGAGGTTTAATTGAACGGTTTTGTTTAAGCAAACAATATACCTGTTTTTTTGTTTAAGTAATCAATCCCTCGTGATATTATTTAATTAGTGAGGCACTCTCACTTGATTTATGACGTGCTCTTGAGATATTTCCGAAGTAACATTTACGGTAGTTTACTAAAGACAAGTTGAGTGCATCAGTTCGGACTTGTATGCTTTCATTTCTACACTAGAATCGGCGGTCTGGCTGATGACAAATTGTATGGTTTCTCATTATTTAAAAAAAAAAAATCAAAATTCGCAGAAGAGTGTGAAAGTCTAAAGTATTTGATGTTGTGTATTTTCAAGAAAATCGGTCCTCCATTCTGATTCTGTATTATCTACTCTGATGTTTTCGCTTTTATAGAATACCAAACTTCATGTTTCTTTTTTTTTTTTAATTTATTGCCCTTTCATGGAAATTCACTTTGCTCACCAGAAGTAATATCTAATTCAATACACAACGACATTACTTAACATGTAAGATTTGTTGTAACACTTACATAAATGATAAATCTATCAAAGTATTGATTGTTAAACAGAATATGAAAAAAGCAACATTTTCGAAGTTTAAATTTTGTAATTCTCATGCCTGTTCATGTAAGAATGAATGAATATGCAATCAACATATTTACTCAGTAACCAGTGTTATTTGTACATCCAATACAAGCAAATGTAAATAAAGCATTTTCCTGTAGATTTTGGCCTGGAAATCAGATAATTCAGAAGAGGGTAATTAATCCCATCCTATTTATGAAACCTGGAAGGGGAAGAGTAACTAGAAAATGATTAGGTTGCAGCACATTCTTCTGCTGGAAATATGACAGATAACAAATTTGGTACGGTTACAGTTCGATATTCCGAAGGTTCGTTTATTCCGAAGGTTCGTTATTCCAAAGGTTCGTAATTCCGAAACACGTAAATTGCCTATACCTCGATGCTCGTTAGTCCGAAAACGAAATAGGATTCGTTAATCCGAGTATTTGTGGCGTTATCCCGAAGGCTCCTTATTCCGAACGTTCGTTAATCCGAAAATAAAATAGAGTTCGTTATTCCGAAGGTTCGTTAATCCGAAAACGAAGTAAGGTTCGTTTCTCCGAAGGTTCGTTTATAAGGGTCAAACCTTATTTCTTTTTCGGACGAACGAACCTTCGGACTAAAGAACCTTTGGAATAACGAACCTTCGGAATAGTGAACTTTCGGAATAACGAGTGCCCCCCTTTGGTACATGTATATCATACGAATCCCGGAAACACAAAAGCCTTCAGTAAAAGAAGCATCCACTTCTATGAATAACAGTGGATTATTATACTCAACAGTTTTGATCTTGCCGCTTATTAATGTCCTGCTCATCCACGATAGCACAATCGTATCAAACGGAGTATCATTGTATCAAGGAGCAAATAGTAATTCCAATAGTACAAGTAAATCATATTACACGAACGAGAAAGATATAAGCCACCGATGAGTTTACAAACAAAATTATGGGGCTTGAATTCTGCAATTATTTGTGGTTAAGTAATCCTTTAAAATGGTTGACATTTATGGAGGTAAAGATGCATGCGCTATCTTGGAACGGAATAGCATCGACATGATAATGATTGTTTTTGATTGTTGTAAATATGAATCAATGTGCGCCTGTCAGTATTATATTTCATTGCAATTGAATTTCACGATGACCTGTAATCTTTTGTAAAATTGCTATTAAATTCTACTTAATACATTGTTGCTTGATTGTTGCTTTGTTTGGAAATTGATATCAACATGCGAATATAAATAATACGATGTTCTCATATTTACTTAAATGGTAACACGGGAATGGGTTCACAATATATATTTATATATATAATACATATGTGTGTGTATGTGTGTGTGTGTGTGTGTGTGTGTGTGTGTTTGGTTGTGTATATCTAAATATGTATGTGCAGGTATGTATTTTTCAAGTGATAGTCAACCCTGAAGTTAAGTTGGTTTCAATAAAAGCAGACGTATGTAAAGAAACCTACTAGCATGACTAGTGAAGGTTTGACGAAAATCGGTCCAAGGAAAAGAAAGTTATTTGATTTTAAAATTTTGACAAGTGACGTCACGTACGAGGTGCTCTCCTATATGTCATGTACAATTTTGTTGGAAAATGTCCGTTTTCTCAAAAGGATACTCACCATTTCACCTGAGTGATATTCAATTAGACACATGTTTGTACACATGATAACTATAAAAATAATGCATCCCTTCATCAAAGAACATAAAAAAGGCAATTCATGGAAAAAAGTAGTACACAAGATATAGGAGAGCACCTCGCACGTGACGTCACAAAATCAAAACTTTCAAATCAAATAACTTTATTTTACTTTGACCGATTTTCGTCAAACCTTCACTAATAATGTTTGTTTCATGTATCTCATTTTATTGAAACCAAAATAATTTCAGGGTGAGCTATCCCTTTGATTTTAGGGTGGACTAGCCCTTGAAGTACGCAAGTGTATGCGTGTGTGTGTGTGTGCCTGTAATAATACATGCACGATCGTCCATGGGTGATGGATGTGGGGTTCCTCCTACCCACTGTACGAACTGTATACCCCCTCACCCCCCCCCCCCCCCACACACACACACACATGCATACGCACACATATACACAATACTCTCTTTTTCCCGTTTCTCCCTCTCTCGCACACACACACACACACACACACACACACACACACATACTCACAGACACACACTCACACACACACACACGTACACACACACACGTACACACACACGCGCACACACACTCACACACACACACACACTCACACTCACACACGTACACACACGCACACACACACACAGGCACACGCATATTCATTTTACACCCAGATGTACAAAGGAATGGGCGCATCCTTACAATGACAAATCAGAAGAGAATTTTACTTCGCAATGATAACGCATGCATATGGTAATATCAAACATTATGTAATACTTTTCACATTTGCATAACCAAGATTTGTAGTAATTACCATGTCTTTCAAACAACATGTACGACATGTAGATATTCATCGTTAACTTGAAAGACTTCAAAATATGTACGTTACAAAGTTAAATACGACATACGATATATAAAATACATTTGTAGATATTCATGATGAAATTGAAAGACTTCAAAAAATCTAGGTTACACAATTTTCTTCTGAAATAAATATTATGCAAGCTCAATCAATGTATATCATTTACAAATCGAGTCTGAGGCAAAATGCCCTACTAATTTATTAACCCAAAATTACAAGGTATTATGTGATGTTGATATATGTTTCTTTAAAACATTCATCATTTCATACCTGATGAATCACCCGATGGGTGAAACATTGAACATGTTGAATACCGATAGATGGCGCCATACTAACTTTAAGAAACGGTGATCATTGATTGATTGATTACAATGCGACTCGACTCACCGCAACTGTTACTTGCTATCTCAACCATTAGATCCACAAGATCACAACTACTAAAAATTACGTACACTTGACCCATGCATTACCGGTCCTTGTAAACCACATTGGATTATCACACATGTTCGTGTCAATGGTAGTGAGAGTTTAACTATTTTTGTTGCTTGTTTAAAATTATAAAGTATGTCTAACATTGAATAATTTCATTGCGACCGTGCAATTTGTAGCCTTGCTTTCAGGCTCTTGCATATTTTTTTAACCCAAATAAATTAACTTGGCTGGCGAAGCATACCTCACTCTTGCGCTATTCATCGTCTTCCACGTCCAATTGGTTACATGAGAGGGATTTCTGATTTTTCTGTTTATGCATTACGTAATAGCTGACCGAAAATCAAGGCGGATGAAGAGCCACTAGTAAGAATACAAGCTTCGTCTTAACGAGACCCGAATGTATTCCTTTGGCAGTTTTGGGTTCGAAATGTCCAAAAACCTGGAACCTAGGCCACACTATCTCCAGAAAGTTAGCCCAACCCATGTACTGGGCGCTTACCGTCATGGTTATTGGGTTAGTTCATTCAGTAATTTCAGCTCCAAAAAGCCATCATGAATGTGTATAATTCAAGCTAATTCCAATAAACACCACTTTATAATATTCAATCATATTTACAATATAAACAAAAAATAAGTAAAGGCATTGACAACAAATAAAACAGTTTGCATTAAGCTAGTATGGATAAATCTGTACGATATGACGTTTATAACCATACTTATGTAAACACATATCACTAAACTACTGAAAATTAAATTGACGCAATGTTTAACAAAAGTGCGGTAATACGTTAAGAGGTCGTTCTTATATATTTTGTTAATTACTTTGATTGATTGACTATACTGATATAGGTTCTCGATCAACTGATTTTTAATATAAATTATATATATATACAGAGGTTTGATTTGATACCAACATTGAACGTCATACCATTATACAGAGATATTGAAACATCATACCAATGTATGCAGATGCACTGCCGACTATACATTATGGAACATCAAACTTGCCAACAAGCCGGCGAGTAAAATACAAAAAACAGCCCGTCCGGAGAGTCACATAAAAAGTTCAGAGATATTGAAACAACTTACAGAGCAGAGATATTGGAACAGCGTACAGAGATATTGGAACACCAAACAGAAGTATCGTAACACCAAACAACCTACCTGGTAGTAGTAGGTGGGCGATTATATGTGAATGATCTTGACCCAGTGCCTATATCGTGCAGCGGGCAAGGAATACTCCTCAGGGAGTGGAGGTGGTGCACATGATGGTGGTGGGGTGCATGATATGTTCTTGTATCCAGCAACCAGGACTCTAATAGTAACATCTCTCTTAATTCAGTCTCCGGGCTACCAAGAGAAAGACCGTCTATACGATAAAAAGAACATGTATCGGAACACCATGCAGAGGCATTGTAACACCAAGCAGAGGTATTGGAACCACATACGAGATATTGGTACATAATGTAATGGAGTGGAACACCATACAGAGGAATTGTAACACCAACCAGAGGTATTGGAACCACATACGAGATATTGGTATATAATTTGATGGAGTGGAACACCGTGCAGAGGCGTTGTAACACAAACCTGAGGTATTGGAACCACATACGAGATATTGGTACATAATTTAATGGAGTGGAACACCACACAGAGGAATTGTAACACCACACAAATGTATTGCAACCACAAACATATATATTGGAACAGCTTACAGAGGTATGGAACACCATGCATTCAGAGGTACTGCCGACCATACAAGAATGGCACATCAAAAACCTAAACCAAAGGCAGGTGACTTTAATAAAGAACAGCCCCTCCACGGAGTCTCATACAAAGTGAAGTGCACAGAGAATTGCCTCGAGAAGGAAGAACAAAGATACCCCTACCCATCTCCCTCGCTACTGTATCTAATTAACTAGGGTGATACAGTGTGGGGGAGTGGAGACCCTTAAGCACATTTGCATAATATTACAAAATATTACACATTAAGTTTTGTATTTTCTTTAGTAACTTCTTCTCTTTATTTCTATCCTAAAATTACTTTTGAAGAGCCACTCCTAACTATCCGACTACACCACAACATTCAGTAAAGCTTGGGTTTTATATCAGAGTCAAATTTTAGGATAAATATTGTTCACCTTGGTAAATTTTGCAGATTGTCTAGAAGAAAGAACACACTGTAGTGTTCGAAATGAATAACATATACGCAGGGGTGTGGTTAAAGGTCACAGCTGGCACTATATAGTCATATTGCAGCAACACGAACACACAGGGTTTGGTTCAAGCTTAGTGGTCTCCATTTCCTACGGTCTCCAATTCCCTAGACCTACCCTATAGAGAAAGATCCTAAATCGGACACGCTTGAGGCACCTCCGCAGTAAAAACTGTAGTCGCTGCAACAGTCGTGTTCAAATTGGCATTGATAATCACAGGCGCACAGTGGGTAGACGCTACCACAGATCCCGTCGCAGGTGCCTACAACATACAGGGGAAAGGAGAATTGAAGAAAGTTGCATCAACCACTGTTCATACGTATCTGATATGCATATCTAGAATGAATCATGTTTCTTGTTATATCGTATGATGACATGACAATTGTATTCATGAATACACACACACACACACATGTCTGTAATGAACAGTCACTTACTTTTCCCACAACTGACTTACTCATTACATAACTTACCAATTCACTCGATAACTTGCTTACTCACTCACCCACTCAACAACTTACACCCTAGCTTACTCACTCACTAAATAATCTAATTACTCACTAACTTACTCAATAACTCCATAACTTACTCGTTAACTTACTCACTAACCTACTCATTGACTCCGTCACTTAATAATTGACTGCATAACTTGCTCACTTACTTACCCATTAACTTACTACCTAACCTGCTCAATGACTAAGTAAATCATTCACTCTCTCTTTGACGCACTTACTCACTTACTCAAGCACTAATTTACCCACTCTATCAATCCGTTTATAAAACGTGTTGAGATTTCTCTGTAGTGAGCTTACCGACCGAGCAATCCAATCCTGTATATCCATCTTGACAGAGGCACATGAAACCAGATACAACATTTATACAGCAAGCCCCATTTGCACACGGCTGGTCAACGCAGTAGTCCACTGGAAGATGAAAACATATCAAAATCAAATCAACAACCCAACTGTTCAATGCAATCAACTAGTCAATTGATCGACTAATCATACATGCACTCACTCACGCACACACATACACACACACACATACATATATATATATATATATATATATATATATATAAACACAAACGCACACAATCATATATATACACATACATACACACACACGTGCACACACCTACCCGCACATATTCATACACTCACTAATGCGCTCACTCATTTAATTCACTCACTCACTCACTCAATCAATCCATTCATAAAACGTGATGAGATTCCTTGGAAGTGACATTACCCTCCGAACAATCTGATCCCATGTATCCGGATTGACAGTTGCAGCTGTACCCAGATATACCATTCGAACAAGTACCACCATTTGCACACGGCTGGTCAACGCAGTAGTCCACTGTTGGAAGAAGGGAAAAAGATGAATAACAATAAATCGAATGATCGATGCAATCAACTAATCAATAAAATATTGATCGACCTATACACTCACTCACGAACTCATTTCTTCACACATGCACTCACAAACTTACCTCATTCCCTCACACACACATATACACACACACACGCACACACACACACACACATACACACACAACACGCACATTCATACACTCACTAACCCAATCAATCAATCCATTCATAAAACGTGATGAGATTCCTTGGAAGTGAGCTTACCGTCCGAACAATCTGATCCAACGTATCCAGATGGACAGTTGCAGGTGTACCCGGATATACCATTCGAACAAGTACCACCATTTGTACACGGCTGGTTGATGCAATAGTCCGTCACTGTTGTGTAGAAAGGAGGAGATCAGGTAGACAATAAAATCATTTAACCAACCATTCAATCTATCGATCACCCATACATGTACTCTCTTAATTTATACCCGCACTCATCACTCACTTATACCCTCAGCCATTCATGCAATCACTCACACACTCACGCACTCGCTCACTCTTTCGTGACTCACCATTTCACTGACTCACGCATTCACTCACTCACGTACTCACTCATTCACCAACTCACTCAATCCTGCATTCTCCCACTCAAGCACGCAATCACCCACTCCCAGACTCCAGCACTACCCACTCATTCACTCACTCATGCTCTCACCCACTCTTTCACTTTGATACGTACTTTTTCTCTTACCAACTTACTCACGCATTCACTCTCTTACACTACTCATGCAGTCACACATTCTCTCACTCATGCACTCACTATATCACTTATAGGCCTACTCTTTCTCTCACTGACTCACGCATTCACTCGCTGCATTCATGCACTTACTCAATTACGCACTCATGATCCCTCCACTGACTCATTCGCTCACTCACCTACTCAATCAATCCGTTCATAAAACGTGATGAGATTCTTCTAGTGAGCTTACCGACCGAACAATCTAATCCAGCATACCCGGGTGGACAGGTGCAAGTGATACCAGACAGACTATTCGTACAAGTACCTCCATTTGCACACAGCTGGTCGTCGCAATAGGTATCCACTGTTGTGAAAGAGAAAATCGGGTAGATAGCAAATAAATAAATCAGCATTATCAGCTGTTCTGTGTAGTCATCAAATCACTCACGCTTATACTCACTAGCTCCCGTAACCCCCTCTTATTTACTTACATAGTCGCTCGTGCACTCAGTTATGTCCAATCACTGATCGACACCTCCCTGCTCATTAACTCACACACCTGCACACTCACCCGCTCATACACTTTATCCACTCACTCATTTATCACCAACTCACTTACGCACTCATTTACTTACACTCACTCATTCACCTCACTCATTCACTCATTCAACCACTTATCCCGGGACACTCTTATGATTTACATTCACTCACTCATACACGCACTTACTCATTCACTAATTCACATACTCAACCAAACCGTTCTTAAATCGTGATGAGATACCTTGGTAGCGAACTTACCATCAGAGCAATTCAATCCAGTATATCCATATGGGCAGTTGCAGGTGAAGCCTGATATGTCATTCAAACAAGTGCCCCCATTTGCACACGTCTGGTTGTCGCAGTTGTCCGTGACTGGAGTGCATAAAGGAGAAGATCAGATATATAACAAACAAAAAAATAACAACTGATCAACCAACCAACCCATCAATCACTCACTCGCTCTCGCATTCATTCCCTCACTCGCGTACTCCTCTCACACACACTCAATACATACTCACTAATACCTCGCTCACGAATTCACTAACCCACGCATTCACTCTCTCATGCACTAGCTCACCCACTTACGCACTCTTTCTCTCACTCTTTCTCTCACTCGCGCGTTCACTCACTCATTCATTCATTTTTTCCCCAATGATCTTTATTTTGATTCCATAATAATACAAATTAAATTCATACAATCAGTTTAAATATATTAATACAAATTAAACAAATCAATCATGCAAATTATAATTATATATATATGCAATTGTAAGTACAAATTAATTACAATAAAATAGCTGAAAGTATTAAATATTACTCAATTGTTATAATCATGTAACGATGTTTAATCAAATAAACTGAACGAATAGCTTCCGGAATCAAGTTTTAAATAAACAAGTCCACTAATCCCCCAACCTATAATACACCCATAAAATTAGTCCTAACCATTCCTAACTCCCATCTGGACAGCCACCCCCCCCCCCCCACCCCCTGACACCAACCCCACCCCAACCATATACATAACCGCTTAAACTACCCTTCCCTTAATACCCCCCCCCCTAAAAAAAAAACCTCACCCATTCATTCACGCACTCACTCACTTACTCCTGCACTCACTCTCTCACGTACTTACTCACTCACTCACTCATTCTTTCACTTGCTTACTCCTTCTCTCACTCAATCACGCGTTCACTCACTCATGCACTTTATCAACCACGCACTCACTTACATATTAACTCAATCGCGTACTCAAGCAATTCCGTTCATAAATCGTGATGGGATTTCTCGGTAGTGAGCTTACCGTCAGAGCAATTCATTCCAGTATATCCAACTGGACAGTAGCAAAAGTACCCGGATATGGCATTCGAACAAGAGCCACCATTTTCACACGGCTGGTTCGAACAATAGAACACTGCCAAAATAATAAACGAGAAGATAAAGATAACAACAAACAAATGAGCGAACGCAAGAACCTATGGTTAGGGTTAACGTTATGGTCGAGTCAGTACAATTTACAATCATCGCTGAGAAGCGAAAGGAAATGAGAAACGCGGTACATGTCAAGCATGTCAAGTTCAACTCTCTTTTTTATGAGATAGGATTATGATAATATGCTGCCACAGACTGTTATTGTAACGAGGTCTCAACCTAAGTGTCCAATAAGTAACAAGGTGACAGTCAGACTTCTCGGTCGGAGGTTGATATTTCGAAGTTTCTTAAAAAAAAGATTAGTTTTCGCGGCCATTTGTCCACTAGCCTTTTCGTACAAACAAAGAAGTAGTTGATATTCATTTAGCCTTAACATAACAAGAAAAACTTGACGTGTACACATATGTTTTATTCTCTTCAATTACTTGAGCGCCTGCATTGTTTGTTTAAATACTTCACTCCTTAACCTGTTTGAAAAGTACTGATATAAATGTCATTCTGGAGTCGATCCCATCCCATTGTGACACTATCGGCAGCGAAATATAAGTCAGCCTGGTTCATTTGCAATGATTCTAGAATACGACTACGGGTAAATGTATTAATAACCCCATTGCAGGCACCCCCATTGCCACACGGTTTCATAAAACAACAGTCTGTGGTTATTCAGGGAAGTAAGATTAGTTGTAGATACTGAAATTGTCAAGGAGCAAATAAAGCAATCTATATTATCGTACACTACAGAATCACTGTAAATAAAACAGCCTCAATTGAATTTATTTACAACTTCATATGAAATGAGAATATCAAATCATATAATTTAAGTGTTATTTAAAAGTTATGAGAGACGAAACCAACACAATTTTTTCACAATACTTTGCTTGAATGGTTGATTTACCAGCATAATCATTTACCTGATGAGCAGTTAGTCCCGTAGTAGTTTTCTGTACAGTTACAGATTGGTCCCGTTTGTCCATTAGTGCAGGCACCCCCGTTGAGGCACGGGTTGGATAAACAATAGTCCACTGTCAACAAATAAAAAAGTAAAAACGTCCAGGATATTCATAGCAAACAGTGTACTGAAACTTCACCTTAACTATCGATAACACTGGAATGCAAGTAGGAGTGTCAATATAACCAAGTTGATAAAGTATCAAGCACGAAATATTACTATGATATTAATCGATAGTCATAAGTCGGAACAGTATAAAAAAAGGCCCAGTGCATATGAATCCACTGCGCTGATTCAAATTGGTCACTCTGACAATGAAAACTTGACTGTTCAAAAGAAATTGATTAATGGAATACAATAAAGAGCCATCTTGAAAGGAGGCATGTTCATTGAATTATATTGAAAGACATTTTAAGAAAGAAATCAATTGATTTCTAAAAATAAAGCCCAGAAAATGACAGCATCTACATTTAACAGACTGAGGTCTAGTAACCCTGTGTATATTTCCATAGTGGTCCTTTCATATGCCCGATACTCCCATCATGTATATTTCGTATACGACAAAAATGTAACAATCGTTTGTCTTTTGGCGTCCAGTTGACCAGAAATGTAATCAATTCGCCTAATCTAAGTGATTTCGTTTAATAGTTCGTTTTAGTTTTCTATAGAACGAGTAGTGATTATAGATCATTGACTTGCAGTGACGTCGAGCGCTTTAACCGATTTGACCAGAGACCCACACCGTTATTATGTCCCGTGAACTACATTCAGGTACCAACGTTAAGGTAGAAATCTCTTTGAAAGGGCTTAAGTATCTCAATACCAAGCATAAAACAGCTCATTGACTTATTACACAATCTTTGCACCTGTCCATCGTTTGAACACGGATTATAAAAGCAATAATCAACTGGGAAACGGGAGATGTAAAATAGGTTTGAAAAGATGATACGGAAAGAAAGAACAAGACAACGAATAACAAATGATTGACAAGCAGATAAAAACTGCTATGTAAACGAAATAGTAAATATATTATATAAAATAAACATAATAACATATGAACATATAAACGTATCGTAATTTGCATAATCTACCTGATGAACAATTGGCCCCAATGTATCCTTCTGTGCAGTTACAGGAATACCCCGTTTCATCATTTATGCAGGCACCCCCGTTTTCGCAGGAACTTTCGAGACAATAGTTGACTGTTTAAAGGGGAGTGGAGTTCAGAAAAGAAGAAATCAAATGATCGAGAAAAAAATGCAATATGATTACTGAGTCATGCATTAGCTACATTAAAATCTTTAATGTAATCTTGTTCGTTAACTGCTTTTCCGTTCTTTTTTTCATATTCCTTCAACTGTTTAAAAATATCTTCATGCACTTTCAAGTGTATTTGTTGTATAGGCTAAATGGATTATCAATTGGATTACATAATAAATCTATAAACAATTAATTAGTTATCATATCAAAGAAGCAGCACAAAGATGGTGACTAGTTGGTCGTGGGCCCTGTTAAAATCTTGCACAAATCTTTCCAATGATGGCAACTTCGCTATCAATGCCAACTTCTATGGAAATCTTGATTTAATTGGCTGTCGAGCGGTGTTACCATGGTAGTTACCATTGATTACATAGTTACCATCAATGGTACGTTTTAGGCAACGGGACTCTGGTGTAGCCTTCTGTACATAAACATACTTATCCGAACAGCAAGGTGGGTACAGGTCACAGCAGACGACACGATTTTGCCACGATGCTGCAGTCGCAAGGGCCTTACGACTGGAAATGTGACGTCACTTTCTGGAACAAATTCAATGACCTTGGGTGTTTCACCCAGATGTTCGTTAGTCATGCACGACTTTACGCACGAATGGTTACCTGTTCTTGTGCTTAATTTGGTCCTGTTTTCACAACAGGAGTGAACTTCCTACAATCCTATTCAAATTTGATAAATGATAAACTTTATATTCAGATGCTTGTTAACAACAAGAATTTTTATCTGTAAGTATCAGATTGCAACTCTAGCCGATGGCACTCAAATTCATTGAGAATCTAACGTGGCAAACATGCAGAACAGGTAACCACGCATGCGTAAAGTCGTGCGTAACTTACGCACATCTTGCTGAAACACCCTCCCATGGGCCACGTTGCAGATAGGTTTTCAATTATTGTATCTTACCATCAATAGTAACTACCATGGCAACATGTGCAATGATGTGAGCTTATTGGCTGTTGCCATGGTAGTTACCATTGATGATAGCTAAATATAATTGAAAACCTATTATGCAACATGGCCCGGGGTCGTGTTTCACCAAGCTGTTCGTAAGCTAAGAACGATTTTACGCACGACTGGTTTCCATTTTCTGGGCTTAATAATGCTTTAACACAGTTGGATTGAACTTCCAACAATCCTATTCAAATTGTATGAATAAACTTTGTATGCAAACACTTGCTGGTTAACAAGAAAGTTAATTAATAAAGTTCAGTTTTCAACTTTAGCTTATGGGAATCAACATCAATGAGAATCCGATTTAGCACAAGAAAGGGTCACCAATCGTGCGTAGAGTCGTTCGTAGCTTAAGAGCAGCTTGGTGACCCCCCCCCCCCCCCCCCCCCCGGTCTCGAGTCAAACGAGTGATCGTCTCGTCTTACCTATTGAGCAATTGGTCCCTGTATAGCCCTCTGTGCAGTTACAAATGTGACCCGTCTCTCCATTAGTGCAGGTCCCATTCTCACAAGGTTTGTAGAAACAAAAGTCAACTGTGGACAACGGAAAGAACGCCCCCAACGGGTAAATGGATACAACGTGATAACGTTAATGAAGAAAAGTATACATGACTTTGTATCTATTACTATGTCATAACAATAGTAATAGTTTAGGTATGCAGAAACTGTCTTGCATGAAACAACGATGAAATGGTCGTTTTATAATTCCAATACTATTGGTGAAAAATGTACTACAGTGAATAACTATTGGAAAAGATAAAATTAAGACAATGGATCAAATTGTATTGTTCACAGCCTACCTATAGAGCAAGTGTCCCCGGTGTAGCCTTCAGTGCAGTTACATATTGGTCCCTTCTCTCCGTTAGTGCAGACACCCCAAAATTCACATGGACTACTGAAACAATAGTCGACTGTATACAGTATCGGATAAAATGATAAGATAAAGGAAATATATCAAACAAAACAAATGTTAGATTTTAATGAAAGGGCTTTCTGGGGTAATTTCAATTTACAAAGAAATTTTAGGCATACACCCAGTAAGTAAGGATAGCGTGCTCCATCCTGTAAATGAACGAAAAACAAGTCAGACAAAAATCTTGGAACCAGACAGGATTTGAACCTGCTTACCGGGCAGCGACACAACCACGCAAGCTATTTCTAGTTCACGGGTCAAGACACGACAACGTGGAAACAAATACCGAAAGAGTCTCATTTCATCTGACTCATTAATATTCATGAGTAGTCCGCCGTAGGGACAATTCGGCTAGATTTCAGTGAAAGGGCTTTCTGGTGTAGAACAAATGTTTATACGAATGCCAGTATATGATACATTATACAGCTATTGAATCATGCATTAATAACGTCAAATGTGTTGACACTACATACAAATGATAGAGGTCACTATTGCAGCATTTTAGAGTGCTCTGGGGAATATGGTTAAGACTATATGCACAAGGTGATCTCAAAGCGATGTGAGAAATCTGGCGGGACACTGTTGCTTGCCATTTCTACAGAAATAATTTTACATTTAACGTTTTATATTGAATATGCAATAACATCATCATAATCAAATAAAGAACGTATATGACAATCAATAGAAGAACAATGTCTCTTGTGATTGCACCTGTACGATAATTACTATATAGCAGTTGCAGAAATCAATTATTAAATGAAACGTTTAATTCAGAAGGAAAGAAATACGCGATGTATTATTCATCCGATCCAGGTATCATCATGTAGGCCTACCCGATGAACAGTTAGTCCCTGTAAAGCCATCTGTGCAGTTACAAATGTGTCCCGTTGGCTCGTTAGTGCAGGCACCCCCGTTGTCACACGGTTTGTAGAAACAAAAGTCAACTGTCGAAAAGGAAATTAACGCCCAAATGGGCAAACGGAAGCAACGCGAGTAAGTAAAAAAGGAAAATACACATGCATCTAAGAAATCATTATAGCACTAACAAGTTTAGGAATGTAGGTACTGTCTTACATTGATGTAAGCTGTATAACAGTTGTTTCAACATGATATGAGGCCCATGTACACTGGCCAGCAAAAATCACGATTTTTCTAAGATCTAGATCTTTGTGTGTAAGTTGCTAGGCAACTTTGATTACGTGCGCATTCAACAATGCTCCACTTATGACGTCATAATAGCCATGCAGCGCGCAGGTCTCCTTTGGATGACCGGTGGACATGCGCAGTACTTCTCGTGATACATTGATTTCATTGTTCATGAAAATTGTTGATTTTTTTTTTAGATGATCAATGAAGAATACCATTTGATTGCATTGAAAAAGTTGAATATAATGGGTATACAACAACGGCAGTCTGAATATGCGTGTGAGTCCTATTTCATTGAATAAAACGTTCAATTAAGAAAATAAGTAAGAAATAAATACACGATATATTATTCCTCTAATTCAGTACTATATAAGCCTACCTGATGAACAGTTAGTCCCTGTATAGCCATCTGTGCAGTTACACATGTGTCCCGTTGCATCATTAGTGCAGGCACCCCCGTTCTCACACGGGTCGTAGAAACAATAGTCAACTGTTGAAAAAAGGGGAAAAACACCCCAATGGTTAGAGGGAGACAACGCAAGAAGTAAATAAAGAAACACGTGTCTATGAATCCTTTAATTGAATAAAACATTTAAGTAAGACGATCATTTAGAAAGAAATACACGATTTAAACTGCGTTTGATCCAGCTTTCACCTACCTGATGAACAGATGGTCCCCGTAAAGCCATCCGTGCAGTTACAAATGTGTCCCGTGTCATTATAAGTGCAGGCACCCCCGTTCTCACACGGTTTGTAGAAACAATAGTCAACTGTTTGAAAACAAAAGGGGAAAAACACTCCAATGGGTTGAGGGAGATAACGTAAGAAGTAAATAAGGAAACATACTCATATCAAAAATGATGATAAATAAGGATGTAAATTAATACAAAAACACGCAACTATAATTGTGCAAGAAAATGCTTGTTCAAATAGAGCACTGAATTAAGATAAGCGATCAAATCAATACTGTCCACAGCCCACGTACAGCGAAAGTTGCTCCAGTGTAACCATAAGTACAGTTTAATAAAGTTCCATCACAGTGCCAATAATGCACAATGCCTCTGGCAGGAAGGATCGCGTGGGTTGACACGTGTGGTGCACGGTGGACATTGTTGTGTTTTTAATCAATCATCTCATACCCTCACATTTTAGGTCAAAATTTGTCCAAAAGAAATAAATTATAAAACCCTTAGATGTTCCAAAACCTACTGCAAGAATGATAAATGATAAAATGTCACGAAAGCTGTAGATATCATTGGACTTTATGGTGTGAACATTTCGGCTTGATTCAAGTTACTCCTATTATATATTTTTCAACAGTTGTTGAAGTTGTTGTCAGCACCGAGTATAAGAATAACTATATGACACTTTACAAGCCATCGGCTTTCTGGTGAAACATTGATTTCATATATGACAATTGTTTATTTTGGTTTTAAATGATCAATGAAGAATTGAATTTAATTGCATTGAATTCAATTGACTTTACGACAATAAGTATACAACTATGGCAGTCTGAATATGCGCTAGAATCCTATTTGATTGAATAAAACGTCCACTTAAGAACAAAATTAAGAAATTAGTACACGATGTTACTCCTCCGATCAAAGGATAATTATATATGCCTACCTGACGAACAGTTGGTTCCTGTATAGCCATCCGCGCAGTTACAAATGTACCCCCTGTCATCATTAGTGCAGGCACCCCCGTTCTCACAAGGTTTGTAGAAACAAAAGTCGACTGTGAACAAGCGGGAAAAACGCCCCCAATGGGTAAATGGAGACAACATGAGAAAAAAATAAAGAAACATAATTGTATCTCTAAAATATTAACAATAATAAAAAGTTTAGGGATGCAAAAACTATATTACTACATTACATCGTCTTGTTCAGTCATACATTTGTTTATGTATGTATGAATGTGAGCGTTTTAATTCTATCAAATATCTTTATGTACTTCTTTCATTGTTGTTTCAAACAATGCACTATATCAAAATATGATTGTATGACCCGATGGCTCTCTTGTAAAGCAGGAAGTATGGCTCTGAATGAGACTTCCCAATATATGGAAATAAAACTCAAATAAATAGAACGGAACAAACCCCTATTAAAAAGTAAATTGTGGTAAATTATAGCTGTACTAAGATAATGGATCAAATTATATTGTCCACAGCCTATCTATAGAGCAAGTGTCCCCGGTGTAGCCTTCAGTGCAGTTACATATTGGTCCCTTCTCTCCGTTAGTGCAGACACCCCAAAATTCACATGGACTACTGAAACAATAGTCGACTGTATATACAGGAGAGGAGAAAAGAAAACAAAACGAAGGAAAAGTTGCAAAGAAGACAATGTTAACTTGAATACCAGTATACAATAATCATTTTGTCCAAATTCGACAATTATTTTGAAGCTATGTACACATCATAAAGGTAACTATTTATTTAGGTTTGTTTCTTAGGTATTTCGTACCCTCGGCAAACCGTGATTTGACTAGTAGGCTCTGTACAAATACATTCACAAAGAAACATATGACAATAATACATGTACGAATGACATAAAGAATATTACACATAATTATTTATTTCGAATATGTCATAACATCATCATAACCAGTGCATATGACAATGGTTATGTAACAAAGAATTTATGACTATTATGGCAGTGGGTATACAGAGATGACAGTCTGAATATGCATATGGATCAATTCTATTGAGTGAAATAAATTGATTGAGTAAAATTCATCTGATACAAGGATCACCATTTTTTAATAGGCTTACCTGATGAACAGTTAGTCCCTGTAAAGCCATCTGTGCAGTTACAAATGTGTCCCGTTAGCCCGTTAGTGCAGGCACCCCCGTTGTCACACGGCTTGTAGAAACAATAGTCAACTGTTCAAAAAGGGGGTGAACCCACCCCAATGGATAGAAGGAAACAAAGAGAAGTATAAAAAGAAACCGTTGTATTAAATGATGATAATGATAAATAAGGTCGTATATCACTACCCCAAAAAATGGAACAAACAACTACTTTCACGGTATGTGGAAATCGATAATTGGATTAACATAGTACAGCCTACCTATAGAGCAAGTGTCCCCAGTGTATCCTTCAGTGCAGTTACATATTGGTCCCGTCTCTCCGTTAGTGCAGGTACCCCAAAATTCACATGGACTACTGAAACAATAGTCGACTGTATATTTATACAGGATTAGAGAAAAGAAAAGATATCAAGGAAGACAAATGTTTACATGTATACCAGTATACAATTTTCCTATTGTTCAATATGACATAAACAATAGTACATAACGTTTTATATTAAATATCATAACATAATTAAATGAACATTGAATGACAGTGATTGTAATGGGTTTACAGCAAGGGCAGTTTGAATATGCGTACGAGTCCATTTATTGAATACAATATTTGATCAAGAAGATATCTAAGATAAACATACACGATAATTTTATTCCTCTTACATCAAATATGTCTTAACATCATAATAATTAAATATAGAATGTATGGCGATGACCTTATAGCCTAAATGCCGGTGTGAATATGTGCCTGCGCTAATTTCATTACATGAAATAATTGATTAAGTAATAGTTGATTGCGCGTTGTATCATTCCACTGATCCAGGTATCACCATATAGACCTACCCGATGAACAGTTGGTCCCTGTAAAGCCATCTGTACAGTTACACATGTGTCCCGTTGCATCATTAGTGCAAGCACCCCCGTTCTCACACGGCTTGTAGAAACAAAAGTCAACTGTTTAGGAAAAAAGAGACACAACGCAGAACATATATTTGACAAGCAGATAAAAATTGACAGGGGAATGATTTTGTTCATATACATATTTGAATAAAATATCGTAATTTACGTAACCTACCTGATGAACAATTGGTCCCAGTGTATCCTTCTGTGCAGTTACAAATGTGTCCCAGTTGTCCGTTAGTGCAGGCACCCCCGTTCTCACACGGATTGTAGAAACAATAGTCAACTGTTTCAAAGAGAGATGTGAAAGAAGTTTTAAAATGTTTAGGAAAAGAGAGAAGAACAAAGCACAGAACACGTGGCAAGCAGGTTGAAACATATATACAGATCTATACGAAAAAGACGTAATTTACAACACCTTCGTGATGGAAAATTGGTTGTGATAACGATTGCAATAGTGAACTATCAGCAATCAAGAGAAAAGGTTACTATATGAAAGCACACATACTTGAAAGAAAAGGAAAATATCTACAGACACGAACATTTCAAGGGATGTACAACAAGAAAGAAAAAAAAATACCACTAAACATTGTTTAGAGGCAAACAGAACATCTCATAATTCGTCTGGGATGAATGAATCAAACAATAATGCCCACAACATATTGAGTAAACGTTATATGCAGTACCAGGTCTTCAAAAACATATTTGATACATAATTTAGCCATTATTTCTGAACGAAGAATTTGTTTTCAGTGACAATCGTAAGTTTATTCAGTGATATTCAATCTTATCACTACGCCTACATGCAGCAAAATAAAACCTACTGACCACAATTATATGAAAAAGAACAAACGTATCAAAGATTCATTTGTGAAAATTGCACGTGTCGGAAAAAAAATAGAGCATTCGTTCAGCATCTATACACAACAGTTCCCTGCTTTTATCAAAGAAGTTCGAATAAATGAGGAATATAAGTAAATTCACATTCGACATAAAGGATACTATATCCAACTTAGCTGATTTGAATAAATGATTTTGAATAGAAAGAACAAAGGTAATAAAAAAATGCATGTTTTAATTAAAACAAGAATTATTTATTGCTCATCTAATACATGACCTTACCTGCTGAACAATTCGCTTCAGTGTATCCATCTGAACAGTTACAAATGTGTCCCGTTGGGCTGTTAGTGCAGACACCCCCGTTGTAGCATTGATATGAGAAGCAGTAGTCCACTATTGCGAAAGGAGAATATGGTTTGAAGGAATGAAGGAGAGCAAGGAGGAGACAAGGAATAGTAACATAGAGAATGAATATATGACGAAACAAGAAATTTGAATAAATCCGAAAACTATGATAACAAAATTGTTAACACGAATGAATGAATGAATGACGAAATTCGTTAACTTAATCTAGTATTGGATGGTAAGCTAACCTTAAATTAAGGAAAATATAAAAAAATGGTAATGAACTCCAGTATATACGTATTACAAATACAGTTCTTAAAGGCCATATACTGTACTGGGAAGGCAAAAAAAGCCTTCAAAATGTAATTGTTAGCAATCTTCTTGCCAATGGTCTTAAATTCATGTATTGTCTATTGTAGATGCTTGCTGAAAGTTATTTGCCCTCAAATGATAAACATATGGAGTAATTAATGATTAATGATTAAATCCTCAAAATGTTCGGCCCGAACATTTGGAGGATTTGTGATGTAATCACTCAATGTTGATCATTTGAGGGCAAATAACTTTCAGCAAGCTTCTCAAATCAACAATGCATGAATTTAAGACCATTGGCAAGAAGATTGCTAACAATTACATTTTGAAGGCTTTTTTGTCTTCCCAGTACAGTATATGCCCTTTAAAGTATTTACAGTCACACAAAAGAAAACGAAAGCACATACATGAGTATAAACTGTAAACGTTGGTATATTGGGTCATGAACATGATGAAGGTAGCAGTATGAATAATTATTACCTTCAGAACAATTAGTTCCTAGGAAGCCGTCTGTACAATTACAACTGTGACCCGCGTCTCCATTAGTGCAAGCACCCCCGTTTTGACATGGATCTGAGTAGCAATAGTCCACTGTAAGAATAACGCAAACAAAGAGCAGCGACAATGGGAAATGTTCATTGATTTTATGTATTGAAAGTGAAAACCTCAAAATATGTCGTGTCAATAACTTATGAATTTTAAAAGCGTTGTGCCTGAGTGCAAAATGAGCATTCGGAAACCGTCAACATTTATATTGATTTAAAATGTTTATTATTTATGACTTCTTGTGTACAATATGCCTGTATGTTGGCTGTTAACGAAATGATACGAGGCAAGCATCTCTTTGTTAGATTTCATGTCTCGGTTTAACATCCGTAAAATTATAGTCGCACAGTGGGGACATAACAACTTGAATGAAAGAGAGAGAATAATAGAAAGGGGGTAAAGAGAGAAAGAGAGGAAGAGAGAGAGGGGAGAGGGAGAGAGAGAGAGAGAGAAAGGGAGAGAGAGAGAGAGAGAGAGAGAGAGAAAGAAAGAGAGAGAGAGAGGGGGGGGGCGAGAGAGAGGGCAAGATAGAGAGAGAGAGAGAGAGAGAGAGAGAGAGAGAGAGAGAGAGAGAGAGAGAGAGAGAGAGAGAGAGAGAGAGAGCGGAGGTTTTATCATTGCCATCCTCATCTGCCTCTTCTCTCCCATGGGAGGTGCTCTCCCATAATCATGTTATGTACACTTTTTTTTCGAAAATGTGCATTTTCTCACAAAAATATGCATCCTTTTACTTGTGCATTTGATATATTATTAGAAATACTTTTTTTTCACACATACCTGTACGATAAAAAATCATTCCGTTATCAAAACAGAAAAAAAAAACCAATTTATCAACTTAATTTGTTCACAACATTTGGGAGAGCCCCTCGCAAGTGACGTCAAAAAATCGAAGATTTAAAATCAAATAGCTTTCTTTTCCTTTGACCGATTTTCGTCAAACCTTCACTCATATGTTTCTTTCATTTGTCTCTTTTTATTGAAACCAAAATAATTTCAGGGTGAACTTCCCCTTTAGTGTGATATACTGGAGTGCTACATGTACATGATAGAAGTGTAGGGCTTTCTTACCTTCTGAACAGTTTTTGCCCGTAAAGCCTGTTGCGCATGCGCACTGATGACCAATCAAGGGATGGGATAAACAAGTCGCTCCATTCTCACATGGACTTTTCAGACAGTAATTTCTTTCTATAAAAAAACAGCAACAAAAACTCAATCGCAACTGAATCTAAAGCACAACAAAAACAGTTACACACCTCATCTATTGTTTCTTTAACATAACAATTTACCCTTAATAAGAAGTGTTCAAAATCATTTTTGTATATCAATAAGCGTCTTGCAAGTATGGACTTAAGATGTTAAATAAGCACCAACCGACATTCATTTTTGTTAAAAAGTGACAACCTAGATCCAATTATTCAGCATTAGTCGAAAACATGTTGCATCTCTCTATACTAATTTAATAAAGCTCTTATTAACTACGTATATCATAAGACAAGGCGCAGACTGTGATTACTGTAGCGCGGTGCTGGGCTGTATTGCTTTGAAATGAATTCAGATGATAAAATTTGTGATAAATATGAGCATGGGGTAAATAGAAATCACCCACGCTGATCCTTGGTGTCACGCCGCTGTTGCTATACAACGCGATAAACACGGATTTTAGACATGAACATTGTGTATCCATGGCTCTTATGATCATGAAAGACATGGCAAAGTGAGTGAAACGATATATCACTTTCTCAAATATTCTCCGGCCGTAAATAATGAATTATACAAATATGCTAGCATCGTCACAACTCGACGTCACGCTTCGTTGTAAAGCGAGATGAAGTTTGACAGGTGTAGCATGGGAAGGTAAATACATCAATTGCACATAGCAAATGATAGAGAGATCCAATATCACTTGGTTATGAGTTGGTTACAGACTTCATGGATTGAGTTACATATTATGTTGAGCATGCGCATTGTGTGGCAGGAAATGCATTGTGCTTACTTAAAAATTGGACTCCATGTAATTGTATAACGTGTGTCTCAAAAAACTATACACTTTTGAAATGGCTGCTGAATAAAAAAAAAATGATTCTGGGGAGAAGGATTTACATGTATGGAAAGCTTATAGTCTCAACTTTTATCTGACACTAAAATGTTGGAGAATAATTCTTGCTTGAATGAGCACTGCTCACTTTTGTTAAGGGTATGAAAATTAGACTGCGCAGGAATTAGCCTTCTAATTTTGCGAGAGGTTGAATATTGAATATTGAATATTCAGTTCAATATTTAATTAAATATTCATTATTGAAATACATTTTGTTGAAAAAGAAAAGGAATGCCCTAGCTACTGGCTGCCTATTCTTCAGGTTATCCATTGACCTAAAGAATAAATTGCCGGCATCTTTGACATTCTTTTTTTTTTCGACAACCCATAATTGAATATTCAATATTCAACTGGAAGGTTAATTCATGCGCATCCTAATTTTCATACCATTTACAAAAGTGAGTAGTGCTCACCCAAGCATGAATTATTCTCAGAGGTTTACGTGTCATATGAAACTTGAGTCCATAAGCTATCCATACATATAATCTTTTCCCTCCCAGAATCGTATATGTTTTTTTATTTGGTCGCTCTTTCAAAAGTGTATATTTTTTTAGACACACGGTAGATGTGGGTTGACATGATGTCAATAATATATTTGAGATTAAATGTTACATAGATTCTTAATTATTAAAATGTTCAATTATACATCTTCTACGGGAAAGGCCAGTGATATCTAGGAGTTACAGGTTTGGTACGAAACAGGAAACTGACAACTTGATGGTCTCACATATTTGATTTTACGTCAAAAAGCACCAATTATTATTTCAAACAAAATGATGATATGAAGTAAGATCTGTTATGTTTCATGTAAATGAACACTCCCTTGGTCAGGATAAGTAATTATTTTTGGGGTTTAAGGAGACTTAGTCATTGTTACTATTATACATCCATCATTCATTTGCAAGGCGTTTTATCATACAATATGTATTTTAGATGTGCATTGCGTGGCCTCGTTTCAAGGCTGTTGAATATTTTTTTATCCGAAGTTCGGAATAGAATCTAGTACTTACAAGACTAGTCATGTTTCCATTTTTGTTTGGGAAAGTCGGAGGAGAAATTTTGGAGAATGATTAGTCTTCTGCAGCCATGCCGTTAATTGTAGAGATTAGAATATAAATGCTTTACAGTCTGAAAAAACAGGCTATGCGTTATTAGAAGCCGAGGTAACGATCATGGGGCAAATACAAATAAAACCAGCAAGTGATTTCAAATAATCAGTCCGGAACCCAGTGCTCTCCAGGTGAAACCCAATATGCTTTCTGAGATTATTAAAAAAAAATAGTTACCGGTAGTTCTTGGTGGAGGCACTGGCATAAAGGCGTTGATAAAAGGATGTCAACACTTTTGGAGAGCCTTTCTCTGTGTTATGTAAAACGACTCATATCAAGGCACAATCCCCGGCTTGATCGCTATAGAGCTGTCCGATATTTTTATCACTTTTTTATGTTTTCCTTTTAGATGAATCTCGACTCACAATGCAGAACCATGCCTCCGCGCAAAGCAACTACCAATTAAGGAATAATATCGCGTTTCTTTTTGACAAATGGTAAATGGAATACAATACGACGCAACCCTCTTCTTTAAATATGCTCGAGCCTTCGCAGGAGCAGAGTTTACCTTCATTGTGCGCGTCCATAATTTCTTAATGTCAAAAGTTGCTTCTTTGCAACCCTTATTTAAGGTGGGTTTGCTTACTGCATAGTGCGCAAACAGAAACACGCTTAATATCTGCCAACCGGCAGATGATTGACACATTGCCGATTAAAGTGAGATCTCATTCTTGTCGGGGTAATAATTGCGACCCAGCTCTTTTCTAAATCAGTGAGCAGTCAGAAGTAATTGACTCATCGTGCTGTCGAAACCATTGTTAAATGCTGTTGGGAATGTATTTATGAACAGGATTTACATTACGTAAGATGAGTTCTCCTCTTTATCATGCGCGTCTCCCTAGAGCAGAGCTAGAGCGCATGCGCAGCTTACCTAGCTGTAACTCTGTTAAACGCCATATTTGTATCTTTGCAGAAGCAATGAACACCAATCTCATATGGCAGCAGTTTGCCTTGCTCGCAAATAGGTACATGTGGCTAAAACTGTTCGTAGTTTCTCTAGTGCGGTTCAACAGCATTAACCGATACAGTACCATGAATTAAGAACTGCATTGGTTTACTACACACCTTCGTGACAACAGTAATGAGAGAGAGTTAATGATGAATGCATCTGCAAACCACACCGAGGAATCACATCTCCAAAGTCCTTGTCAGGACGCAGACACCCCGGACCAAGTATACATCGTCATCAACGTCCTCTACGTCATCGTAGCCGTGATCGGATTCATGGGCAACTCCCTGGTCTTGCTGGTTTTGGCCCGTCTCCAGGAGCTGCGAACGCTGACCAACGTCCTGATCGCCAACCAATCCTTACTCGATCTGAGTTCGTCCATCCTCCTCCTCGCCAGATTGATCCCAGATATCCCTGTCTCTGAAGACAGAGCGGTACGCGGGGCACTGATCTGCATCTTCCTCAAGAGAGGGTATTTCCTTTGGTCCATGATGACCGGGTCGACATACAACCTGGTCCTCATAACCCTAGAGAGATACCTGGCCGTCGTGCACCCCATCCGCTACAGAACACACGCCACCTACCGGCGAGCAGTGATCACTGCCTGTGTTCCTTGGGCGGTGGGTCTGCTCATTTACGCCAGGTATTTCTTCATGTATCGCGCAGGGCCAGGAGGGGAATGCGTGTCCCTCGTCCCGACGACAGCACGCCTAACCTTGGGCGTCATGACATTTGTCCTGGAATACGTCCTCCCATTAGGCTGCCTGACCCTGGCGTACGCTCGGATCTTTACCTCGCTTCAAACCAAAGTCGGAGTTGAACCCCCTCAACCGAGCGATGTCACTCACGCCGTTGCTGAACCTGCTGAAAGACCACCCGGCGCGTCATCAGGTCCAGTCCTTCTATTCAATACCACATGTTTAATAACAGCCGTAACTGGTTTCAACGTTAAGCTTTGTGAAATCAATTCCAGTATCGGCAATCCGTCGGGGACTTCCGGTACCGACGCAATGCATGATGGGAGGCGTATCACCTGCAATCCAGATGCTGCTTCATCAGCAGTGGCCAAGCCGTCCTTCAAACGACGTGCCAGGAAAAACATCATTTCTATTCTCCTGATTGTTTCTCTCTCTTTTGTTGTTTGTTGGACTCCAAACCATATTTATTTCTTGATGCATCAGCTTGACCACTCGCTGTGTCTTGAAGGAGCTTTCTATTACTCCACCGTGGTGCTTGCACTGTGCAATGTGTGCGTCAACCCATTCATCTACACATTCAAATACCGTCGGTTCAGGAGGGGACTTAAAAAGGTGTTTCTCAAAGACAGCGAATGAGATTCCGCGATATCTCTCCTCACGTTATCTTTGTCATAATATTTGAGTGCACATTCATGAAATATGATCTCTTATCTTCAAAACAACTCCAAATTTGAGAGATATGAACAATAAGCCTTTTCCGTAATGTATTCACAACTTTTCCCCTTACCATTCTTACTGCGTATAGTGATGCGTTGATCTGCATTTAGAGTCGGATAGTAATTCAGTTTGAATGGGTGGAATGCACTTTGAATCCATTAGTTTATAAATTATGCTACTCGGAACGAGCTCGGACAAACTCTATGATTACCTCTTGTTTCAATGTCGTGCAAAATATTAACGAAAATTGTGAATCAATCACTGAAGTAAACAATAATCCACACAGCTCATTATATATGCAAACGCCGTACGTTCATGAATATGTAAAATATAACAGAGAGGATGTTAGCGTGTGCTGTGATCTGGCTAGGTAGTACAGCCCTCCTATTAGACACACTCTAACCAAGGATGTTTCACCAATGGATATCCAGCTGCCGTTTAATTAATGCAGATTCATTGTACTCTCCTTCTAGTCACAAAAGAAAGCCTTACAAAGATTTTCTCTTTGATCCACCATGTTCGAATCCGCCGATTCTCTGGATGATGTTAGCCTGGATTTGACGTATAAACAAAATCGCATGCGCAGAAGAATTTGGGGAAATATCCTCACCCCATATGCTTGCGCAGTTGTGACATGTAATACCTACGATGCATCTATAAAGATTCAATCGAGGAATAGTGTTACAATATTGTAAAAGGGCTCTTAACGTGATATCAGGTTACAGTATAAAAGTCTCAATTTCACAATGTTCAGCATCATACCTGCTTAAAAATTGCATGAAACGTTACTTTCAGGTACTTTCCTATCAGACAAGTAAGATGAAAAACGCGCCCAGCCGCACCCAAGCTAGTATTTCCATCTCAAAAAAGTATCAAATTTCGTATTCGCTTGTCCTTATTAAATACATAACAAGCACTAAGTGACAAAACAAAAAGTTCAGCAGCGAAAGCTGAAATGTATGCATGTATAGGAATGCGTTTGACCTATTATTAAATCCATGTGAAAGTGACGCAATCGCGTATGCATCAAATTGTTGAGAGCAGCTGCTAGTCATGAAAATTAAGTGGCGGCATCAAACCTTGTTCAAAGCGATGTATATCCATGTTCTTAAACATCCTTGGTATGAGTATGCAACCCAGTATCACACTGCTGACTATTACTCAATTTAAGAAAATTATCCATGTCATACAGAGGTGCCTACTTATGGAAAAACATTTCTTTATCATATTTCCGTAAAGCCTTCTCAGAGCACATGTTGAAGAAGTGATTATTACGACAGTGTCTAATTTGTACTTGCATTAATATCATCATATGGACTATTTTCCAGCATATTTTGAATCATGAACTGATGAAAAGAAAACAATTGGAATTCATGGGCGGAAATCCCGGGGGGGGGGGGTGTCCCCCCCCCCACCAATTCGAAGGGGGACACACATTATCAAATGCCCCCCCCCCACTATTTTTGGTTCTGTACCCCAACAATATCAAATGTTCCACCATTATTTTCGGTCCTGTACCCCCACAATATCAAATGTCCCATGAGAGGGAAAGACGATCTTCCACGAGCTATATCTCTCTCATGTTTCAAGATTGTCCGTCCCTTTTGCAAGCTTAAAATTTGAAATCGTCTATCACGATCGTAAATTGAAGAAAATGGGATTCAAGACCATTTCTAAGAATAAAGCATGTAGAAGCTTTCTGTATATGTAAAAATTTCAGCCGTTAAATTTCAAACCGACTTTTTTTGTACTAAGAAAAAAGTATTAGTCTTTGTTACAGTATCTATGCGGTTATTATGCATGTGTGAAATCCTAATTTTATGAGCAATTACCAAACTTTGGAGATGATTCCTTCTATAGAACAATTTTTTTCATAATGCGTTTCATAATTTAATAAACCGATTAATCAATAAACCAGATATTTCAACACAAACTGCTAAGAGCCTGAGGTAAAAACTATTAATCAGACGTTGTTTACGTGCATTATTTGAATTTTACACTACGTATCAGTTTCAAATTATGAATATACAGCTTGCTAACACTGCTAACACTTCTCTAAATGTTTTGCCAATGTTTCAATGGTTTTGTGGTGATCTGAAAAAGGGACGGGCTGTCTTTAAATCATTTACTTTTAAATTTTAGTATGTTATAGCTGAGTCTACTAGCTATCGCCTCTGTGGTCTTTGCGTTTTATCATTTGTCGGAATCATGACGACATTTTCGCTTGAATATTGATTTCGAAATTATTCGTGTTAAGTGAGTGGAAATATTTATGCATGAATTGGTTGAGACGCTGTTGTAAGAACGCGCGATACCCGGTTCGAATCCTGATGTGGGTATGGTCATTACTTCATTCCTTTTGCACAGTGATTTTTGCCACCGTCTTCTGCTCTTTCCCTCACTTTGTCTTTCTCCTTTCTTTCACATTTGTTTTCTCTTGCCCCTTTATCTTAAATGACTATTAATCAAATTTTGTGAGCAGATACATAAGACCATTCAGGCAGGTTTCTGAAATGTTAGTATGTTGCACGTGCGCTATGAGCTGTCTTGAGCGTTGCCTCTGATTTCTATAGTGCATAGATGGTGTCACTGTGTATTTACCAGCCTACGTCTTTGCATGAATTTGCCAATACAGACCACCTTATACTTGTCAACAAGTATGTATCGTTTTAGTTTCGGATGGAGTAACAAAACACAATTTACTTTGAGATTAAGGAACCTTATTCATATTTTTTTATTACCAACGGAACTATTATGAATAAATGTTTTCATTATCATATCAACGAACCATCGGAATAAGGAACTTTGGGGTTTGTTGAACCTTCGGAATAACGAAACTTTGTTATAACGGCTTGAGACTTGTTATAGTATATGTATTTAGTACTTGAGTAGAATATGACAAAACATACCGTATCTACAGTTCACTCCGAAGTAGCCTTGTGTGCACATACAAGTGTATCCATATTGAGTTTCGCTACATGTCCCGTTGTTCAAACATGGTGACGACCAGCAACCTGATATACAAAGTGTAAGGATGGGAACAGAAGAGGGGAGGGATGGGGGCGAAAAAGATAAACGGAGAGAGGGGGAAAGGAAAATTTATTTATCATTTGAGAGAAGAACTAAATCATATTTCGATTTTGCTTGATTAAATTGCCTACCTATACCTACCTACCTACCTGATCAACCAACTAGTTACCACCAGACCACCTAATAAAAACTTATACTCCAACAAATTTCCCTAACTATACCTCTAATACATTGTCTCATTCACTGACGAAAAAAAACTAGCTAACCAAGTGAATATTAACTCACTTACAAACTATAGCTAGTTAACTAACGTCGAAACATTTGAGTCAATGGTGCAATAACTAAGCAAATAACAAACTAACTATCTGATTTGTACCAGCCAACTAACTAGCTAATTCAATAATAACTTATCAGTCACTCATCCACATATCGATTAGATAAGTAACTAACTAAACGAATATCCCATATATCAACTAACTAACTTGGGTGTATTGAGTATATAACACTTGACTATAATAACACTAACTTGAGTATATCACTCACTAATAAATAAACTAGTCACTTAAATTAACTCTTCATGTGACAAATGTGTAATATTTAATGTTACATTCTAACAATCGTCTTGCTACTTTTGTCTGTCACATAAAGGATTAAGTAATCTAAAAAATAATATATTCATAAACAGAGTCAGTAAAAAACAAAAACATGCTATGACGTCATGAAACATACTCGGTATGGTGCACGTGGCAACCGGTCTGATGTGGTTTAAATTCAGCTGCAGTCCTGCAGGGCTGATGGTTTTTAACTGCAGCGCGACTGAAGTGCCGTTCGGTAGAGTGATGTTCCCGCAAGTCGCTCTAAGCTCATCACGACAGCCGAGCGAACACGCTAGACAAGGTGATCAAGAGGATAGAAATGAGAATGAACTTAACTTTTCATCACCAAGCCAGGAAAACCCCATTGACATATTATACAATTCATACACCTATGTTGCCGAGAGGGTTAACTCCCGAGTTATACACACACATCAAATAGAGCAGCGCTGATTTGTATTACATCTCTCTCTCTCAAAAAAAAAAAAAAAGATCGTCCCGCAATCCACTGCGCTGCGCATGTTTACAGACACATATTTTTCCTGTCTTGTGTGTTTGGATAGGAAGTAGGTATGACTGCAAATATATGCGCTGCGCGATGCATCGTTGACGACGCTGCCTTATGCAGAATGGGGCCATTCTCCATTTACCCCTAATGGTCTGGTTGTGAAAACTTTTCCTTGCATTACATTATGTATGGAGACATATCGATTTCTAACATAGATCTTTTTTATATTAAAAAGTTTATTACAGCCAACAATTAAAAGCCGGAATTGTATGTTTTACAGCTAACAAAGCATGCACGTTATAATGTTGAGTAAGAGAAAATAAATCAGAATGAATCAGTTTTTAAAGTTGTCCCAAACGTGTGCTTGCAGCACATCATAATATACATAAGTTTGCTCCCTTAACCGTTTGTTGGTTTTATGTTCTTTCACATCGTTTCCTCTTCTCCTACTTCCCCGTTCTTGCCGTTCTCCTTTAGTTTATCATTTTACGTTTCTTTTTTTCCCCCGTTTCCCTCGATTTCGTTGATTGCTATTCTCCAAGGTTATTCCATCCTATAATAATTGTAAAAATATTTTACGTCATCAGATCCATCTTCAGTCAGTTAAAATAAGAGCCATGTTTACATTCTTGATTTAAACGCCACCACCCTTGCATAAAAGGAGAGGATGAATGACATATTTTACATTCTGCATAGGAGATAATGCAAGGAGTAGCGTCATATGATATATATATTTTTTGCAGTCATGCCCTTTTCTAGTTACATTCACTAGGACACTGGACCGGAAGGTGACAAGACCGCAAACAAAAGGCGAATGTGGTTACGCGGTGCATCATGGGATGATCTTTCATTGTACGTAGTATGGGGAACTGGCAACGTTTAATAAATTCTGTCTTACCGAGTCTTGCCCACCCGAAGAACACGAGAAACAGGACAACAACTCTCAACTTCATCCTTGTCGATGATGCAGAACACCGCGTCGCTGTTTTCATTGTGAGGTCTTCATGTGCCATTGATCGTTAATCTCACAAGAAATGTACAGAAAACCCATAGAGCAGCAGTTTGTCTGGTACACGACGTGTTAATCAAGCGACCGATATGATTGTGAGGTATCGATGAACACGATGTAAGACAAACTTGGCGGGGAAATGTTTTTTCTGTCTCGTCGTGAATAGTATTAACAGTCAAGCTTCGCGTATAGCCATTGTACCCTGAAAGATTGAAATAAAAAGGACATAGATGACAAAACATTGCTCAGAATAATGTGTATGCCATTGACGGTGTTAAAACACATGCAAACACTTGACACTGTTGATTTATAGTACCTCAAAGTTACAACTCGCATCCATTCCCACAATGTAAAGCTTAAAGATAGTAGAAAATATCAAGGGGTATATGTTTTGTGAAATCTCATCAATTAATATGTCCACAATAATCACAGCAAGTCATACATCGAAATTGGTCAAGTTGGACAAGTCACACAATTCAATGAAAACTGTTTTGATCAGAGTAATGATTTAAATGACAGGAAACTCCTGTCAAAAATCAGAACTCATCAACCCTTAAAGTCCACCATTTCCATCGGGCATTAATGTCTCCGGACAAAGGGGAATTGAAAGATCGTTCTTGTTGGGAATGACAGAGGGGAAAAGAGTAAAGGGAAAGTAACTAATGACGTTCATGAAGAGAATTGCGGAAAGGAGCTGGAAATTAAACCCAGAACTCATCATATACGCACATGAGAGGGATGGTTGGTACACAATGGTCATGTTTATCACATATATAGATAACAGCACTATAAGAAGAAAATAATTTATAATTTTGATGAGATTTTCACGGGTCTTTTGGGTAGCACATTTGATAATCAACAGCATCTCAGTCAAATAAAGACGTTGATCATTGTTGAATATTCTTAGTAGCATTCGCTAGTCTTCTTTAAGGGGGAAATTGTTTGTGTCACCCATACATTAGTACAAATCTTATAACTACTACGTTAAAGACTATCGATTAATGTTTAGTATAATGAATACTAATGGTGTTCCTGCCAGGCTTAAGTGTAGTCGATTGTCTTATAAGTCATACAAAGGGAATTGTTATGTTCTGAATTAGGTAAATAGTATACATTATTGTCCCGATTTGTCAAAAAAACAACAATCTAATCAGAAACTCTGATGAGTATTTCAAGAAAGAAATTTCTCAAAACGTGCGCATAACAACATGACCATGTGTTTAGCTTGATGCGAGTCATAAAATCATGATTACCTCCTATGAAAAGTGTTAAATGATTTTCATAACCTTTACTTTTCTTGCAATCGTATGCCAGCAATGCGTGATGTGCTCACTTTGTTGTCAACATCGAGTTACATATAAAATACGCTCTGGGGAATGATGATCGTACTGATAAACAGTTATATACATTACAATAATGCAATTAACAAGGTTCATAAAAGTAATCATTATTATGATGCTTTCCAAGGATACGAATCACTAAAAACACTCGAATTATTATCCCGGCTTTATCCAAGCTGCCGTCACTGGCAGTTGACCTAAAGTTATAAAATCGTGGATGTGAAACGAAATTCGGAGGGCCAGTGATGACGACGTACAGAACGTTTCTTCCATGATTACAGCCAATAATCACTACCAATACTTTCCCCTTGCCTTAAACTCTTCACGTGTCATTAATGCATTTTAATGCACGTTATAATACACATTTTACGCAGACCAGCCATTTATAGGGTTATAACACTATAACACTATATTTTGTTGTTGTTATACGCGGACAAAATTTTAAAGGCTCCTCAGTATTAAAATTTGTCCGCGTAACAAACGACCACGTCCATAGTGCATGTAGTGTAAATGTACTGACAAATAAAGCAATCTTTTACCTTTGTAGTCAGTAGATGGTCCCTCAGATGTGTATGATCAACATGGCGATGCACTCTTTGAGTGACTGATGTATGAACACTACCGGATCGGACCCACATTATTTTAATAAGCCCGATACATGGTAATCATAATTGCCAGCCCAAATCAAAACAATAAGCGTGGGGTTAATACAATGCCTTGGTGATCGATAAAATTAGCCCGGCTTTCAGCTAGCTGAAAACCTCAAGGTTCCCTCATGATGTTCCAACTAAAGATTCAATAAAGCGGTCAAAATGAAACCAGAAGATGACAACATAACGAAGAATAGAGTCACTGCATGTAATTACGCACAGACTGAAGTACTCGAGTACAGAGCCCCTCCCCCCCCCCTCGTTTTTGTTTGCTGGTGTGTATTTTATAAGCAATTACAACGTTGATTATAGGTCAGGTGTTTCCACATACAGCCAAGAAATAATGTACAGTCTTCTGTTGACCAAGATTTAATTAGATTAATTTAATCACAATAGGAACACTGCACAACCCGTAACGACATTGGGAGGAGGAGGCATTGTGTTGTGGGCATGTTGCTGTTGAACACAACATTGAATGTGTTTCACATGTTTTATTTTTAGGGCTAGTAAAGTATTCAGTTTCAAATCAATTCAGTTACTCTCGTAAATAATGTATTTCTTAAGCAGACATGTTCGAACGAGCCACACTACAGAGAGAGAGAGTACGTGGAAGCTAGAAGGGGAGACAGATAAAGAAAGAGAGAGAGAGAGAGAGAGAGAGAGAGAGAGAGAGAGAGAGAGAGAGAGAGAGAGAGAGGGGGGGGGTGAGAGAGGGCGAGGGAAGGGAAAATGAGAGGTAGCGGGAATATGATAAGGAGGGGGAGAGGGTGAGGGAGAAGGAGAAGGAAATGTAGAGAGAGAGAGAGGGGGGGGGGGAGGGGGAGGGAGAGGAAGAGAGGGGGAAATAGGGGGAGGTAGAGAGGGGAGAGAAAGGGAGAGTGGGAGGGGAAGGGAGCTGGGTGGACGGGGATCGAGGTAGAAGGAGAGGGGGAACCTCCATCCCTCCCACCCCAACCCCTGCTTGGTCGCTTCACTCCCTCGCAGTGGCGCGACAACTCTCCAAACAAAGAGATTCGTTAAGCCACTGCTTAATTAAACTATTAATTTCAGACTGTATGTTAATCAACTCTGAGCGCATGACCTTATTGACTTGTTAAACATTTAATTAATCAACATTGATCCCTCGCATTTATTGCGCTGAGGACAATGTATCCCTTTCTCATTCTTCTTTTCTTCTTCTTCTTCTTCTTCTTCTTCTTCTTCTTCTTCTTCTTCTTCTTCTTCTTCTTCTTCTCCTCCTCCTCCTCCTCCTTCTTCTTCTTCTTCTTCTCTTCTTCTTCTCTCTCTCTCTCTCTCTCTATCTCTCTCTCTCTTTCTATGTCTGTGTTGCTGCCTGTGTCTGTCTCTCTCTTTCTCTCTCTATCTCACACACATACCCACACCGTCACAACCACACACATACGCACACACACACACACACACAGTATACACACACACACACACACACACACACACACACACACACACACACACACACACACAAACACACATTCGCTCTCTCTCTTTCTCTCAAGTTCCACTTTCTCTGTCTCACTTTCTCTTTAACCGCCTTCAACTACATTACATTTTTTTTTACTACACCCATCTCTCTTCCTGTATCGGATGATACAAACTAATGTTACTTTTTTGTTTACAAAACTGGAGCAAGCTCGTTTTACATGTCAATTAAAGCCCATTGCCATTTTCAAAATTACAGTGCACACGGAGCATTGTTAAAATGCTGAACAACCAATAATTATATATTTTCCTTCTACACGATTTTCGTCTTCATAACTCCTTTGCGCGCAGCAATTGCATACCTAGCTAATATTGACTTCTGTAACTTCTATTATCATATGAATTTTAAGGAAGGATTACAGTTCCGCCTCCTTTATGACCCGTTGCATGGTTGTTTAACGGAGAACTATCCTTCTAATAATCTATATTAAAGAGACAAGGCAAAACAAGCTATCGAATACATCGTCCATAATTATTATCCGAACGGTTGTGCTGAATGTGGGTGGCAGAAATAGATTGGTCGGCGCGTGGTCAAAACACGTCGCGGAGGGCGTAAACTTATATGTTACTTGGCAACAACAAAGCATCTCGTCTACTTGCAGGACACTCAGCGATTCTTCACAGAAAATCACGAAAACCGGATAAAGATGCCGCAAAACGATATAGAGAACAGGATGATGGAGCCTCCACAAATATATGTTGAGAGGACGCTCGCCATTATAAAGCCTGATGCCATCGATAAAGCAGAGGAAATCGAGGAAATCATCCTTCAATCGGGATTTACAATATTACAGGTTTGATAACAGTCCCACGTACTAAGTTTTGTGTTTTGTCTACCATCCATGTTGGGTCCAGAAAGATCGTAGCCACACTCAGGCTCAGCGTCAGTGAATGGTTTTGTTTGTTCATTTGTTCTTACATAATATATATCTACATGTACATACGATAAGGCATAAAAACCCCTTCCAGGCATTGTCTAGTCCTGCCAATGCAGGCAGATGCAGTACCACCACTTTCTGCTCAAGGCAAGTCAAAGTGGCAGCCAAATACTGCCATGTTCAAATAACCTCGCTTATGCTGTTCTAGCCCCGGGACTGCTCCCGCGCAGCGGGAGCGTCCTGAGGGCTCGCCACCAATTTCCCTGCATGTCTGGTCCGACTACCGAGAAATCAACCCGTGTACATGAATGAATTACTCATTTCAAGTACATTTATCACATATAAATGGCCAAATGTATTGAATGTATACCTGAGCTATAAAATTGCTTGAAAATGCTGAGCAACGTTACATATTTCCTCTTCACATACGATCATGATCTTTGTAACAAATACGGTTTGCCGAGGCTGCCATCTTGGCTGCTTCAAAAACGTACACGGTAAAGGGGAACTGGCGCATGCGCATTAAGTTTTGCATAGCAGCTGCTGTCGTGCGATTGTGAACAACTTTCAGTCAAAAACAATTTTTAAAAATACAACATGGATTAAATTCATCTTCAAACCAATTACGGAAATATTCAGGTATATATTTTACGTTAATATCTGTAATAGATTTGAGATTTGAGTTACAGAATTGCTGAAACCAACTAATATAATCACTGCTAATCTCGACTTCCTTACTTCAAAGCTCCGTGCTACGCAGCCCGCTCACTGCGTGAGCGGGCTGGTCGCAGTAAATGCTGTTCGTGACTTGGCCGTGTATTGATGAGTTCATTAGGTGAAGCAAGTGAAAAAAATGCAATTCTTTTAGGGAGAGAAATGCTGCAGACTGCAGTAAGACCAACATGACATCGGTAACCTTGTTTTTTTATACTTCATTACAATAATATTGGACAACAATTTTCCTGATTTTGATTAATTTAAAGAATAAGATTAACATCATACACTCGATCAAATTAGGTAAGGGTTAAGATCCAGACAAAAATAAGGTTAGCATAGGGTTTAGTAAGGAAAATATGTGATTTTAGAACAATTTTTGTCTGATTAAATACAAATTCCCCCAAATTGTAGTCTTCCATGACCATGTCCATGGACAATGGGCATTGATGTGGATGGTGTAAGCTGGTGCGATGTTTGTATGTTTTCTGGAAAAAAAATTGTAGTCTTCCATGACCATGTCCATGGACCATGGGCATTGACGTGGATGGTGTAACCTGGTGCGATGTTTGTATGTTTTCTGGAAAAAAAAAAGAGAAATGATATGGGGGAAAATCTATTACCTTAAATAATATTTGCCCCAAGTATATCCCAGCATTACCTATGTTTCTAGGTATCTATGATCACAGCCATCACATTTCCTTTTCTCTCTGTATTTCAGAAACGTCGAGTGCACCTCACCCCTGAACAGATGAGTGACTTCTATGTGGAGCACTTTGGCAAGATGTTCTTCCCTAGCCTGGTTGCCTACATGAGCAGTGGTCCCATCATCGCCATGGTGCTGGCTAGGGAGAACGCCATTGGCTACTGGAGGGAGCTCTGCGGACCAACCAATAGCATGAAGGCACGCGAGACACACCCAGACAGGTAAAGATACTCCAACAAATGATTGGGGATTCCATAATTCTGAATGCCAGTTGTGAGTCACTGTTGGTGACTTGGTGTCCCCTTTACTATTTGTGTGCCACATGTGACTTAAATTCGGAAGCAATCCACTCAGTTTCCATAAATAAAATAACTGAGGTATCACATTAAATATCATACATTTGCCACAGCATATCACATAGTGATCATCTTTGTAATGATTTTTTTAAAGCAAAATAAAGGTGGAATTATCACTAAATCTTCAAATATGCAACACATTGAAAATGTCTAAATCACGCTTTTTGTCTTCAAAGCTTAACAGTTATGGCTCCAAAATGGAATTTTGATGTTATTCTGATTTTCAATCAGTTTGTTTCACATTAAGATTAAGCTTTAAAGAAAAAAAATGTGGTAGCAAAATCAAAAGTCCAAAATATCAACTATGCTCAAAAGTCAAAATATCAAGTATGCTCAAAGAAGGCCTTGGCCATTAACCATTAGCTGGTATTGTGAAAGCATTATCATGTATTTCCCTTTGTCGTTGCTTATATTACCTTTCAGCATCCGAGCAATGTATGGCATAGATGACCAACAGAACGCTGTGCATGGGAGCGACGGTTACCATGGAGCAGAGAGGGAGATCAGGTTTATGTTCCCAGACAGTAAGTTACACTTCTCTTTCTTAACCCTTACATTACCTGGGCCCCATTGCATAAGACTTACCATTACCAGTAGTGGTAACTGTGCCTTCAATGGTAACCACCATGGTAACATTACTTGACAGCCAATCAAAGTCAAGGTTTCCGTAGAAGTTGTCATTGGAAGCAAAGTTACCATCAATGGTAAGTTTTGTGCAACAGGACCCAAACCCAATAAACCCATTGGCTTACTACACACTTTCATGACATTGGTAATGATAGAGTTTGAAGTAATGGTCAGAAGTTGTAAAGATTATGACTGGCAGAACCATTATGTCATCATCAGAGGTCTTGGTTTAATTGATTTAATTGTATTGATATTATTGTGAGATGATTCCTTGATCCTGAAAGGATTGTACCTTTGATCAATGGATTATTGAATAAACATACCCCGGTATAATATATCTAAATAGCAAAATACACAAATTATTTGCAATGGTATCAACACGGCTCATGATGGATGCCTCAGTGTAAACACATGATGTGAGTGGGCTTGTCTGTTGGGTCATGCGTCTTTATTTTATGCCTGAATTACATGCTCCTTTTCCACTCTTTTTTTAATTATAAACGGCCCATCTCTGGTACACGATCAGGCCCAAATAGCTGCAAGAAAGTAACACACATATTCTGCTAAAGAGTAACCTTCTACAGGTAACTGGCTCAGAAAGACTTAAACTTTTACAAGGTCTTGAAAATCTCATTAGCTTACTACACATCTTCATGCCAATGGTAACGAGAGTTGATGTCATGAAATTCTTTCCACCTCTTCCCTCCGTCCTGCAGGTGTGATTGAGCCCATCCCAGCGGGCCAGGCAGCCAAGGATTATCTCGCCAAGGTGGTCAACCCAACTATGCTCAAAGGACTCACAGAACTCTGCAAACAGAAACCAAAAGACCCTGTGGTACGCTGCAACACATCTTGTTGTTCTTTTTCTCTCTCCCAAAACAGTGTTTTGTTTTAGTTTTGTTATGCTTGAAGTTGTATATAGCTGACCAAAATTTTACATTTTAATTTCCAACATAGAAAACTGATATAGCAATGTTGATATCATGAGATTTTTAACCTCTCCGAAGGAATTCTGATTCTTTCCCTCTCTACTCTATATTCTCTCCTGTCTCACTCACTTTCTGAGCAGCTCTTTTCAGAGTCATGTCAAAAGAATAACCTAACAGCCCTTTTTAGGACTACCACGTGATGTACCATGAAACTTATCTTATACATCTCACTATTTCCTTCAAGAAAAATGCCATTGATAACGTACATTGTCTTTCCTTCTTAGTGTTGTCATAGATTAATGTACAGGTATTCATACTTTTGAAGTATTGGTACATTAGCTGCAGAATTGCAGAATATATTCTTTTGGTAGGAGCTAGGATGGTTGCTACAGAGGTATGATTATAAGATGTTTATGAATAATATCAGTATCCCAAGCAATCATACTTTCTGTCGTTTGAGTCCTGTTTATGTGTATTGCTCATCACTTTTCTCTTTCGTGTGTGTGTGTGTATTCTTTGTCTGTAGATCTGGCTAGCTGATTGGCTGCTGGTCAACAACCCAAACAAGCCCACCATCAACGAAACATACACTGTGCAGCAGCCTTAGGAATCTGCCTGAATTGGTGTGGATAATTATGAACTTTCAGTGCCGACTGCAAGATGTCACTTGCAGTTAACTGCTAATGCATGTGGATAGAGTGTGTATGTGTGTGTGTGTGTGTGTGTGTGTGAGAGAGAGAGAGAGAGAGAGAGAGAGAGAGAGAGAGAGAGAGAGAGAGATCTGAAATGATGAAAAGGGATGGCAAGAGAGAGAGAGAGAGAGAGAGGTTGAAAAGAAGGAGGGGGGGGGGGGGGGGTAATCCACTGGCATCTAGCTGCATCTTCCTTGCAAGGTGATGAAGGGTTTCCATATCTTTGAGGACCCCACAGTTTAAAATTGTGTTTACTACACATTTCACATTTCAAGGAATTGTCCAGCTACATTCTCCTTTCTTGCATGTGAGTGAAACATTGGTTGGGGTCCATGTCATAATAGTCTGGAAGTCAATATGATGAATACACAAGCATCTACATTGATAAACTTTGATTGTGTGTTGCAAGCAGTTTGCAGAAGTACAATGGGATACCCATATATGTTGTGTTTGTTATCAGTTTGGTTATATTTATGAATTTATTTATAGTTATGCACGCTACAGCGTACCAACGGTCAATTCGATTTCAGGGTTCCTGTCAACTTTGTGTACCTCCCCAATATTGTATGTTCATTGACTAGATGAGGGAAGATAAATCATTTACAATGCATTATTAAAACAAATATTTACATTTATTTTGTATTGTGTGACAAATTGACTTTTTCTTTAATCTTAAAGGCAACTCTCCTTTAATTGATTAGACTTTACAAACAATAATGGGTTTTACAAGTTCATAGTAATGCTAAAAGGAAAATCAATATTGAAGTTTTGAAAAAATCTCTTTGAAACATATTATTAGAGAGGTGACGTAATGAATAAATTGAGAAAAAAAATTGGGGTCAGGGTGAACTTAACCATACTATGAAAATGTTTCAGTTGTAATGATTATCGCAGACTCCAAGTATCAATGTAACAGTGACCAATAAACGCTGAAATGATAGTACTCTTCATATACCATACATGTACTACTAAACTTCACAATGTATTTGTTTGTTTTTTGCAGCATCTGCCATTCCCAACATGATCAAAATTCATGTACAGACGATAAAAACATGAAATGAAAAATGTCTTACTGTAAATATGGACAGATAAAAATGATAGTATGTGTAATCTTCATATTGTATATACATGTATTTGTTGTATATTTGACCCTATTAAATGCAAAAATACTGAAATGTGTTTAATTGCCAGTAATTATTAAAAAAAATAATTAAGTGTAGCTATATAGAAAATACAGTCACCAGTTAAAATGTACTGGTGACTGGTACATACAGTAAGTACATGTAGGTCTTCAAGAGTCTCTGTTAACTTAATAGAATATGTATTTTAACATGGCCGCATGTGACATGGTCTAGGCTACTTTTGTGTGAGCAATAGGTAAACACTTCAGTTTTAGAAGTAGAACGGAAAGGATGAAAATAGAGAGAAAGAGGTGGAGTACAGGAAGGAGAGGGAAAAGTAAGAAAGTGGAGAAAGAGAGGAGGAGTGAGTGGAGAGAAACCGATTTTAACAAGGTTCTGACTGCTTTTGTGTGAGTGATAGGTACACATTTACTGTCATTCATAGTTGTATACTTTGTTTTGAGAAGTAGAAGAGGAAGGATAAAGATATAAATATATATACCTTAATAGAGAGAGAGATGGAGAGAGAGGGAGAGAGAGAGGAGAGAAATAGAGGAAAAGAGATAGAATATGGAAAGGAGAGGGAAAAGTAAGAAAGTGGAAATACAGAGGGGAGATAAGAATGGAGAGAAAGTGATAGGAGAGAAACGAATCAAATAGAAACAAAGCTTGCGCATCAATATCCTTGCCCGTTTCAAAATGATCGTGCAAAACGTTGATGGAGAGGCATCATGACCACCCCGTTTTTAAGAGAAACGCATAATGAAAACTACTATACACCAAGGTTTAAGAAAAAATGTAAAAAAAAATATTTATTCAATAGAGTAGAAGTCTTATAAAATCTGTAAATGTAACAAGGCTATTTCATGTAGAAAAAAATCTTCTTTTCAATCATAAATGTAACAAGGCTATTTCATGTAGAAAAAATCTTCTTTTCAATCATATTTTGACTTATTCTGAAGAGCTAAAGGGGATAGAAAAAAATACACATCTATATGCGTAGATTACAAATGATGGTTCATGAACTTGAGTTGGGTGCTACCTTCCATGATACATTGTTATTATAATATTTGAAACAAAATCTGCAATTTCTACATCAATGAAGAATCATGAGGAATAACCATACGTTTGCAATAACATCACAATATTTGTCACTATCACATTTATGTGCTTAGTACTACATGTACATGTAATAACACCCTCCAGTCTCCAGAATAGAGAACTTAAATCAAAGTTCATTGGCTTAATACAGAAATGGACAACACCATGACCACTGGTAGAAGAAAATCATATCCATGTCCTTCCCTAATGCACATGCACATATTTGTGCCATTATTCAAATCTAGCAAAGTTACAAGGTATCATACAAGTATTAATTTCCATGGATCACCAAAGCAGTAACTACTCGATTCTACTCTTGTAAAATCACTTGGATTCATTGTAAGGTACAGGTGGATTCCATAAAATCAAAGGTAACTAGTTCAGCTGGAAACTGATAAGCATCCCCCTAGCTCACCCCCACCCCTCCTCAAACAGTGTGAGGAATGACAGGAGATTATGTTAAAAAAAAACACACACACATACATTCTAAAGAATTACTGATTGTCTTCAAAGAAACAGTTCATAAAGTAGATGTATCAGGTACAAAAATGGTGAAATGATAAATAAATATATTACATTGAATGAAAAACTCACAATAAATCTAAAGAGATCACAGAAAAAGGAGGAGAGATAGAGATAGAGAGATGGAAAGAGAGTGAGAGAGAGAGAGAGAGAAAGATGGAAAGAGAGATTATAAGTGGCAAAGAGGGAAAGATGTACAGTGAAGGTAAAAGACTTTTGAAAGACATTTTTCATGAATTATTAGACACAGGTTTTTTTTTCATTAAGCATGAAATATCACTGCAGTGCAAATCTACTCAATTCATTCATTACCAGAATCAATGGCAAATTGATTACACATACATGTACAGTACATGTCTATAAGATTTCTAAATGTGATGAAAAACACATGAACATATGGATTTACTGTATCAAACTTTGTACCAGTATTAATACATCTTACATGTTTATACATTGTATAAATATGTAAGTTTTAAAATATATGTATAGTACAAATAGTTTTCACATTTTGTGCACGGTGAACAAAAGCACTGCAACAATAATACACCTGGAATGCATTTGATAGAGATTGTCAATCAAACTAATAATGTAGAGCATGTATTGAAATGGTACCTAATACTGTAAACTGTATTACTAATGCACACATACACAATGTATAGATTCTTTTTCTTCAAATTCATATTGTCTATTCTTGGTTCCGGTCATTCGGTTACTTTTGGACCCCCTAGGATTCACAGTTCACATCAGTCTCATGTACTGAATTTTACGTAAGTTATTTTTTTGTGTGTGAAATAATTTCGGGAGCCGAGCCCGATACTGTCCAGTAACATGACAAGCAAGTCAAGTCATGAATTACGAAGCCCAAACAGCTGATCTTGATTCTAAAATACAATATGAAGATTACAACATACATTTTCCAAAAGTGTGTACAAATCAATACATGTCAATGAACGCGAACAAAGTATATCAGCGAACGCTATGGGATCGTAATGAACTGGGTGCACGCTCGAGTGCAACTCCTTTGTTTTCACTCGCAAAGCGGTATTTAGGTCAAATGACGTCATGCCGGAACCGAGAATAGATACAATAAGACTGTAAATACTGTACAGACTGCATATTCCAGTTACATGCCACATGAATTTACAACAATCCTCATATTCTGTTTTACAGCTTCCAACATAAAGCACTGACATAAATTGACAAAAAAATTTAGATTACAGGGAATCTACCTTGAAACGTGTTCTACTTCATTTTGCATGTTCTGCATAGAAGTATACGTGTAAGTTCAAAATGTGCATCTTTTGGAATTGAACATGATGCCCTTAGCTGAAGAATCATTAGTGATTTGACAAAATACAGTAACTATGACAATAGGGAACATACTTCAAGTTGGTTGCTTGTCTCCCGTAAAGTTACTTACAATTGTTACTTTGAATTACTGCAAGCTTTACGTAACATCCCCTGGTCTTTGATTTATGCAATCACTACACTGCATGGAGAAAAGGAGAACTTACATGTAAGCATGATGTAAGTTTGATAAGCCAGGGTAATATTGGAGCACTCTAAGTGGGATTTTGGACCAGAAAACACCATAAAAGTTGATGATCATTGCTATCATTATTGAGTAAAGTTGTGTAAATGTAAATCTGGAAACCCGCATAACAATGGATCTGAAACTAGGGTGGTATTCTAAAAGAAACTCAAGTTTAACTGTCTTCTAAAGTCAGTTAGTATTCTGAAGACTGATTGAAGTAAATCAAATGCTACAATTGGCCAATCACAGTTTTTGGATCGTAGGGGACCAAGTTTGTTTCAGAGTACCACCCTCGTACTTTATCAGCACACATCACGTGACTCTGCTAGAAATATATATCATCCACTGACGAGATAACCTTCCCAAAAAGGCTCTGTTCAAACTTGGATAACTGCAGAAGGAACCCCCTGTTGGGAGCTGCGATGGATCGCCTGTCCTTGAGGAACTCATGTGCGTCTTTGAGCGTCCAACCTTTGTGCGACATGAGGAAGGCAATGGTGCATGTGGAGCTCCTGCTCTTGCCCTGGACGCAGTGGACAAACACCCTCCCGCCTCCTCGGATGGCGTCCGCGACAAAATCGGCTGCCTTACGAAGATGAGGTCCGAGCTGTTCCGTGGACTCATCCTCCACCCTAACCTGCAGGTACTGGAAGTAGAGCTCAAAGGCATTCTTGCACTCTTTGGACACGTTCAGGACGTGCGTGATGCCCAGATTCCGCAGGATTCTGTCGTCTGTGGCGTGTTTCACGTTGCCCTGATAGAGGGTGCCCTCTAAAATTTCGGATGGATAGGATTTAAAGTTGATCATGCGGTCCTTCTCTGAGCGGATCGTCAGATCGTCGCACAAGAACGGATACGTCTCGCGGAAGGACCGATAGCCACCGCTTAGAATCTGGACATCCACGCTTGCTTGTTTTAATCGCTGGACAAAACTCGCAAGAGTAGGGTCCACCACACCTGATGAGCTCGCATGGTCATACGCCACCACGATGGTGAATCTGTCAAGCTTCCCTTGGCTCAACAGGCAGTCAAACTCTGTATCCACGGCGCTGCTGTGCCGTGCTGTTGTGATGTGTCCCTGAGCAAATGTATCCCTGTCCCTCGCATCCAACACAAGCATGTACGATGGGTCGTGCAGATATGGCGCGCGCTGCCCGTTGTTTAGCAAGTTGTACATTTCAAGGGTCGTGATGAAGTCCTCCCCGAGGTCGCACTTTGGGACTGGCTCTGGGATGAGGTGGCCCTCTGTTGTCCTCTCAAGTTCAGGCAAGTTGCCTTCCGGAGAGACTCCTCTGGTGGTCTCCTCTCTTTTGGTAGCCATCTCTGGCTCTGGACCTTCTTTCAGATCAAACCCCTCAGTTTTCGTCTCCTCCTCCTTCCCTTTCTTCCACTCCTGATCTTTCTCTGCTACAATATTCTCGCTCTGCCGTTTAGAGTTGTTATTCTCCTTGAAGCTCTCGTTCGGATGGATGTGTGAAGATGCCTGTTTGCTCACTATACAACCCATTCCGTGGTGACAGGATACTGTACAGAAACAGAAAAGTGTTTAAACTTTTAATCTGCCTTGTGTGAAACAGGTATAAAATTACTACCCGTAAGTCCTGAATTCTTGTCAGCTTTATGTCTATAGAGGCAAGAGGAAACTTGTTAGCTCTAGATTTAATTTTCATTTTTAAAATGAAAATGGGCCTCACAAAAGCACAATTAAGAAGCACTTGACTCAAGAATTTTGTCACTTTGCAGTGAAGTGAAGAATTTCCCAAACTGGATCAACATGGTATACAAATCCTCTTGTTGTTCAACTTCAAGCAATCTTTAGAATCTGCTAATATTTATACAATATCTTCTACTATTTTGCTATTACTATTACCATTCCATAATGCTATCAACATTTCTTTACATTTTTGTGCCAAATCCTACTTTTGCACAGTTACATACTGACTGCAGGTGCATGGATATCACAGGGGGTAAAAGGTAAAATCATGTCACAGGCAATTTTGTGGGAGCCATAAACAGTTGACTCCCCCCTCCTCCATCCACTTGACACACATATACTTATTTAGGTACATGTACAATTTAAGCCTGTTTATAAAGACCATCCAAAAAAAGCAACTGAAATTGGAGTCTTTATGGACAGTGGCGCATGATGTAAAAGAGAATAGAGGGCCTCAGGGGGCTCAGGCTGGTTTTAAGCCCCCAAAATGCAAACAAAATAGCCCCTGTGAATACCAAAGGGTCCACTTCAAACAATCATTTCTCCTCATAACTTGGTACAGTCAAACCTGTCTTAGTGGCCACCTGTCTATAGCAACCAACCTGTCTATAGTGGCCACTAAAATGATTCCCCTGGAGAGAGATCATGTGTTAAAGAATCTGTCTGTAGCAGCCACCTGTCTATAAAGGCCACAATTTTTGTTTCCCTTGGGTGGCCACTATAGACAGGTTTCACTGGAAAATGCATAATTACATGGTTCTGGATGTCTGTCTCATGACAACATGCATGAAAAGTACTGGTAGCCCTGACAATAAATAATGAATCCCCCCCCCTGTCATGCAATGTGCAAGTTTCTTTATATAGAGTACATGCAACAGAAGTAGACCAAAAGTAATCTTACCCTGATCATGGTTCTACGATGAGCCCCATGGCAACCAAGAAGGGACGCAGCCAGGACATTTGTTTGCCAAAGTCCAAGTACTTGACTGTTGGCATACAGATCACATACCAAGCAGAGTTGTACAGTTTTCACGTATCTGTGGCTACAGTGCGTTGATGCCCGCCTGTTACATGTAGTCTGTGGATGAGATGTGAACACTGTACAGATCCAATCTGAAGTTGTATTTACAAATGACATAGAATAATGCGATTATTTTACTGCATGAGGTTAATCAATGATTAAAAAAAAATATCATAAAAATGTTTGCAGTGTTCAGGCAGCCTGCTTTCCTTGTTCAAGCATTATGTACCAACCACACCTAGACAAGAATAGCCCTCTAATTCGGGGCATTTGAAATTCAATTCTAGTATTTAGTTAGTAGGCTGGAGTGTTCAGAGGAGCCAGAATGGCCGGCCCCAGTCCCAGATGCAATCTCAGTCACTGGATCCAACGTCGATCCTACATGATTTTTCGGTCTACACCCGACCTAGATCTTTGCCAACTTCGCAGGTATTGCGCAATAATAAAATATGAATAAAGGTGCTCGTATAGCCTATGCATGGCGTTGGTTGCTGAATTGTCTGCATCTGCTGGTGCACTAGCCCTATTCGAGGAACCAGCGTAGCGTAGGGCTGCTGGTGCACCAGCCCCGCAGTGCCTGGCTACGCGCCTGCCGCCCGGCCCATCGCGTCGGGTTGCTGTCCCGGGGTTGCTGTGCAACAATGAAGGCCATTCAGTCGAAACAATCGCTTAGCCTTAGTAGTAGTACTTGCATAAGCTGGCAGTTATGAAAAATTTTGCCAAAGTACGTTCGCAAAATTTCTCACTTAAAACATTAAAACAATATATCAACACGCTTTAAATCATAGTTTCCTTTTTAACTTACAATGCCGATACCAGCCAAAGGAGGTGGGCAGTCGTTGGGTACGGTCCCAGTAGTATCTCGGATGTCGTTTTTGATGCAAACGGTAGCTGGCGCTCTTCAACGCACAGGCCAGGCACAGGCACATAACGCAGGATTTATATACGTCGCCTCATAACATAATTGGACCAGGGATGTGTTATGGAAGGATATGAAACAACATTCTTTCTTTGAGCCCATGCGTGGCACCGCCAAAAAATTATGTGGTCTCAGCATGTGCTTTTCACGTGTTTTAACAATAGCGAACAGGATTGCCTAGCAACGGTTTCTCAGAGAGAACAAAAGAAATGTAGAGTCTTATTTTGCTTGTCCACTTCTGTTGGATTGGATCAATACTTTTGTGACGAAAAGAGATATCAGCGAACAAAAATAAACATTTTTTTTGTAAAATATCTCAGCTGCACGCAAATTGACGCAAACTCTGTTAATGAAAATAAAAATAAACAGCTTAACATATAATTTTGCTAATGATTGAATCCGATATTTCCGGAAATCTCCAGAAAGTGAAGACTTTTGTGAATTATGTAAGTAACAATATTATCTTATATGTCTGTTTGTGCATCATTCAACGATTATTTAGAAGAAAAACGAATACAGTATCTTTAGTGGTGTTTCCCTTAACTTCCTTAAAAATTACAAAAAAATGTGATAAGAAACACAGCTTCGAGAAACAAAACAGGGAATTAAAGATATTGCTTTCCAAGTTGACCGGGCAGCAAAATGACGTGCCGCGCATGGGACATCAAAGCATTGCAGTGATGGTAGAATGCTTTTGACATTCATTAGGACGCTTTAGTATCCATATAGATGTTTGAATATATTATGCTCGAGTTTCTACTCCTTCCTAACACATACCTGATTGGACCCTGTAACTCAGCATTTCCAAGGAAAAAATAAATTTGCATTATATAAACAAATGCTTATAATAGCATCACGTGCATATATAATGGAAATTTATTTTTTCCTTGGTATAGCTAGCACATTTCTGACATATGGAGACAATTTTTCCCACATGAAAGGTTGTTAGATGGTACACTGTATTGTGTGAAGACATGTGATGCTCTTGTGGGCAGGTGGAGGCAGTCATTGCAATGTTTAGTTTGTGCATAAATTCTGTCCATTATCCTGCTAATTTCTACCTTTGGTGATGTCACAAGAAGAATCTTGAGTTGGAGCATATTCTGGAGGCGGGGATTATCAGTGCTTAGAAAAAATAAAGAAACATTATTTTTTGAAATATAGAATAAATATTTCCATTGAACAGTTAGCGATTGTGTTATCAAGTTGCATCAAATTAAGTCAACGTCATAGGACCTTGAAGTCAATGCATGGGCGCCGGGAGGGATGAATCATGCAGCCGCGGTCCCCGGCCCCCTCCCCTTTTTTAATCAAGAGGGGGACGACTCGGCCGCGACTGCCCCATTCCCCTTTTCAGGCTTTAACAACAACAACAACAACAAAATCCCATATTAATTCATACAGCTCTATATAATATCCAAACCGGGCTTCGCCGGTGGACCAAATCAAAATAGGCAACAGTAACAGCAAATTCCGCACAACTGTATAGGTGCGGAACGATAGGAACACTTTGTTTTCAGTTGCCCCCCCCCCCCCCCCACCCCACCAGCGCTTATCAGCTCTTGAGCGGTTGGTTCTTATCAGCTCTTGAGCGGTTGGTTGAGATCCCTCACACTCGAGTATAGATTGACGCCCAGAACCATGGCCACGTTTCTCAACAGGAAGGGTAGGGTCTCCAGTCCCCCCCCCCCCCCCCCCTTTTCACAAATACTGGATCCGCCCTTGGAAGTCAACGTATGCGTCAAAATTCTTGTACATGGATTTACACACAAACACAACCATCACATCTTCAATCAATTTGTGTGCACCTGGTTTATTGTATTACTATACCCCCGCCCACACACACATACACACACACACACACACACACACACACACACACACACACACACACACACACACACACACACACACACTATCCCTGTTTAATTTCGACAAACGCACATTCCAAACCCCACTTTACATAATTATTTCACTTCAATACGAACATGACGAAAGTTCTTCAATATTATTGCATTCCGCGATACTATACGATTTATTCCAAATTCACCAAAGCAGCGTATTACTCAGGTTACAAACATTTCAAAGGTTCCATATAATATACACGCAAAGTCATGCTGTAACGAATAATGATCACCGCCAAATGCATTAAGCATGTTTAATGTGATCAGGTAATGTCAAAAGGCAATATTATAGACGCTTTCTAGATGTGTGCAGCTCTATAACTATTGCGACTCCCAAATTCTTGAGTGCAGCGACTATGAGAACGGGTACGAGGTACAGAGCGGATTTGGTCATTTCCATGAAAATTGAACATACTTATTGAGTTACAACAATTGAAAAGTCACACATCATATTCAACATGACCCGGATGTACTATAGTACTATTGTGACAGTGTCTTAAAGGGTCAATAAATGAGAAAAATAAGTTCCCACTAATCTATGTAAAATAATCCACTAAAAACGAATTTCACATTTGTTTGCCGCAATAAATTCTCATTTTGACGAATTAAACCCGCACGCCTCCAGTGACGTCAGAGAAGTCAAAATGCCATAGATTGTACGGAAGTCAACAATAGACCATTTTTGTAATGTATTCACAACTTTCTCCCTATAACTGCGTAGTAACGCGTCATTGCATTCAACTGTATATTGTCATTCAGATTCAATGGATGGAATGCACTTTGAACCTATAAGTTGTTGCTACGCAAACAAACCTCGCACAATCTTTGGGGTTCCCATTGGTAACGTATTGTTTGAATGGCGTGAATAAAATATTTTATTCACGCCGTTGGCATTTATGACATTTTGACTTCTCTGACGTCACTGGAGGCGTGCGGGTTTTTTTTTCAAATGTTCGTCAAAATGAGACTTTATTGCGGCAAACAAATGTGAAATTCGTTTTTAGTGGATATTTCTACATAGTGGGACATGTTTTTCTAATTTAGTAACCCTTTATCCCTTTGTATGCTGGAGAAACTGATTCACTTTGCTCTGCGTGCGTTATTTGTGCACAAATGCGCCCATGGCACGTAAAGGATTCACTGACTAACACATGACTGTCAAGGGATTGTGCATGCAAAACAATAGGTTTAGGTCTACTATAAGTATAAATTCATGACGTTAATACAGCGTATACAGAGCTGGTTCGACATAACGAAATACAACACGTGCTCTTAAAAAAAAAAGCAACGCTAAATATAGACGTTTAGAAATACATTCTTCACGAATCTCCCTTGCAAGATGGCGAACAAGTTCTTTCTTGATAATAATAATTGGTGTCAAATTTGAATGGTTATATATAATGGCTTCAAATCTTCAGTGAATCGTTAAACCATGGACTCTCCGTGGTTAAACAAAACACCAACGGTATGGTTAACGACAGGGAATGAATTCATGTTCTTACAATGTCCCGAGACCAAAGTATAAGAAATGATGAATGATTATTTTGTATACAGATATTTACATAAATCCAATTTGAAATTGCATTGTGTTGCATCATTTACTATATTTCATTCGTGATGTTCCTTTATTTTTATAAATGGAAGAATACTTAAATGACAAGGCCTCCCTGTTTTTAAATATCTGAAATATATTAATAAATAAATTCAGAATGTAATTCCTTATTAATAGCTTAATAGTAACGAGCGATTCGTGTAAAAGTTCATCCATGCATGCAGCTGGCTGGTTATAATTTGTATTCAGATGCCAAGGCATAATATAATTACTCTAAAATCCATCATGCCCAAAGCATCATAAATTATATCAACAACGTCGTGGCAAGATAATGATTATGAAGAAAATATCATTAATTCTAAAATTACATTAATTTTGTATTTTCTGTTTGCCCTTCCTCTTTATAAAAAATGGCACCATCAACAACAACCAGCAAACGCCCGTCAGAATTCTCCTCACAAAAAAAATCGACGATTAATCTCCAACAATACATGACATTCCCGTCACCAGAAAAGTTCGTGGAAGTATATTTATTACGAGATGTATGCTAAGGGGTTCTAGATCTTTGAAGAAAGTTACCACCGCCCCAATACACGCACAATCAGCTGTTATTAATAAGGGCACCGAAGACGAAACGATTTTGCCACGATTGTGCAGTCATACGGGCCATCCACCGGAAATGTGATGTCACCTTCGATCACAAGTTCAATGACCGGGGGGAAGGGGGGTTCACCAAGCTGTTCGTAAGTTACGAACGACTTTACGAACGACTGGTGATCCCTTCTTGTGCTAAATGCGATACCACACTTTGTTCATTGAGAATCTGATTTAGCACAAGAAGGGATCACCAGTCGTTCGTAAAGTCGTTCGTAGCTTACGAACAACTTGGTGAAACACCACCCGGGTTCTCCGATTTAGCCAGTCGCGGAGTTGCGCGACTGATCGGATCGTGTCATCTCCGTGGCCTTTGCAGAAATGCAGACGGTGACCAAGAAGCGGACCTTGGAAACCAGAGAGAGAATGAAAGACATCGTCAGCATGCTTTTACCAGTAATTTGCACAATCATAATGTTCATCTTATTTTGTAACGTTCTTCCATCGATCAAATCCGAGTCGCGTACATCTCCTCATAGCACGACATGACGTCATCGGCTACTCGAAGGACGTCACTAGTCAGCTCATCTCGCGAGGGTATTTCGGAAGGCGGTAGGAACCCCGTGGTCTTCATGAGCGCGCCGAGGAAGTTCTCCGCGTGATCTAAGACGTTGTCCCCGGAGAGTCTCCAGGAGCGGTAAGACTCCGGGGTGGCTTCCCATGAGAGCAGAGCGTCTGAGTACGGCAGGCCAACTGCGCGACAGTACTTCGACACACAGCGCGCGGGGTCACGCAAGAGGTCACTAGAGTCCACGACGATTGGTTCCGGGTCGAGGTTCTCGCGGACGTAGCGCCACAGCGCGTGGTTTTGGAGAAAGAATTCCGCGGCCTTCGGACCGGTGTGGTTTGCATTGAGGTCGAAGACGGACTCGTCCTCGGGTTCTTGCCCCTGTAGCCGAGCGATGTGGGAGAACTGTAGGTAGAGCGCCTTCCGGTACGACCGATAGGCCAGGAGAGGGTGTCGGATGAGAAAGGTGTGCTTGAAGCCCATGGGCAGGAACTGTCGTAGAGTCTCAGACTCCATGGCGATCCCCATGTCCTTGACGAAGACGCGTTTGCTTGGTGACGTCTCCAGAGATGTCTTCACGGTGTCATACCTGGTGCAGGAAGACGGGCGAAAACGATGAATGAAGATATTTTAACCAATTGCCAATTATCAATACAATTGAAAAGAAAAATAACTGAGATGGTTCATGGCAATCTACTGTGATCTTTGACAGAGTACATTGCTCAACTTACAATTACACTGTAAAATAACAAATTTATATCGAGCCTTCTTATATTGCGTATATATACTTTTCTTGAATGAAGACATTATGGTGGAGTATCAGCTACTCCCCCCCCCCCAAAAAAAAAAAAAAAAAAAAAAAGAGAAAAGGGAGTAAGAAACTGATTAGAGAGATGGAAAGAACATAATCGGGAAGAATAAATAAGAGGGCGTATATAAGTTGACCTTCGATAACCAGAGCGAAACAAGTTGACAAGTTGATCAACTCTAGGAGGATAGAGAAAAGGAAGGGAAAAAGGATTTGGGGGGGGGGGGGGGGGGGTCTGTACCCCTACAACGTTATAATCTTCAATCACTTCAAAACTTTTAACTCGAGAAAGGAAACTTAACACCATACTTTTCAACCAATAAATAATATTTTAATGTCCTTCCCTCGATTCGTTCTGTCTATGAAGACAAGAATTATAGAAATGGGGAAATAGTGAGGGAGAGAGGAAGGTGGAAAGAATAAGAGGCTGAAAAAGAACAAGAGGAAGATAATGATAAACCCTCATGATACAATGTACTTTGAAAATAACTCCTTTTCTGAATAACTTCAAAGTGAAAGAAGAGAGAATGATCGCCGATCGACGTGCACAATACATATTCCTGGCGGAACATCTCTGACGGGAACAATGAATTATCCTGGCTGAAAGAGGCAGGTTTGCCACCTCCACTCTCGTGGCCATTCAGTGGTACAAAGTTCAAAGTATTCACTCTTTCGTATACATCCCGTTATGAAGGGACTGTGAGACCAATTCTGCCCTAATCTTACAAAAGGAAGAACCTAACAAAAGATACTTTTCTTGTAAATGAGCAAAATGTGTCTGTCACTTGCATTGGCATCAGTGCAACACCACATCATGCTAGATTAAGTAACTCGCAGCAAGATGAATATTTCTTGTCCAGATTTTGCCTGTATGTAGGGAATGCTGGGTACATTCTAAGAGTACCAATAAACCAGATTTCAGTGATTTGTCACTTGCTTCCTTTTGTCAGTGTAGGGCAGAATTCGGTTAACCCTTTGTGTGCGCCAGGTTTGCATTTTGTCACCAACTACGCATACAAATCACACCGAGCAGCATTCGAGCTGGCACAGAAAGGGTTCATTAGAGCAACTGGGAAGAGAGGAATCAAAGCAAGTGTGGTTCCTTACGGAAGTCTATGCGGCAGTATCTCGGATCCAAAGAAGGCACTCATCCCTTCTGCCGCCATCTTGAATAGCCTCTCATTGCCTTGGTACGTGTACGGCAGTGGAGAGTTCTCCGCTGGTGGTTCCTGTCGTTTGATCTCGGTCAGAGCAAAATGCGCGTGCTGGTACGGCTCTATCCACACTTCATTCCCTTGCACACCAGTCAGGCACTTCGCAAATAGATTGGAGGTACAGCGCGGCGCGCACCACAATATCACCCTAGCAGACGACGTTGCCATGGTTCCGTCCTCCATCTTGTCACATCATTTTCTCGTAGCGGCTGACTCCGCGATCGACCGTACGTAACCGCAGATTCTAATAAGCTTCACGCCTCCTCGAGCAGCCACTCTTGTATTTGTCATGAAAGATTATCACACTTAGCTAGAGATTCGATCGCGGAAATGTCATTAAATGGCTGACTAATATATAGGGTCGAAAAACGCAACAAATAACGTTAGGTATACACAGTGTACAACAGAGACACACAGCACTTCACTGAATAATCGTATTGTATTGTATATGTTCACTCTATAGTATGTTTATACGTTCAATATGATGCACAAGTTAAAAGGAAACATCGTTATGACTTCTCTTTTTCATGGTCACAGTAGTACAGTCGATGTTGATCAGCACATCCCGCGCACCGTTTGGTAATACATGTACAGTATTTTTTCTCATCAGAGCTCGAGCATTCTGGTGTAGCTAAGCAACACGCTCAGGCCGGGCTCGTAATTAATCCTCTTAAACAGCAGCCAGGGTCATACACATCTGAAAACCAAAACACAATTACTGTCACATCATATCCACATCATAAACTAGCATCCTCACTAGTAGTATTGGACTGTCGATATGGTATTTGAATGCGGACGAGTTTCACATCAGAACTCGCTCACTCGCTTGTCGGAGGTTGTACACACACACACTCCTACATGCACAACAACTCATCCGAGTGGAGTTTCGGCCTCCTGCCCGTGTTCGATCGCTCCGTACTTCGAGACACTCTACGCACAGTCCACTCTGCGAGTCAACGACGTAAACGTCCAGACACACACCAGTCACTCACTGTATCCTCCACCACTGAAGATTAGTCGTCTTCCCTTCCCACCTTCTTCATCTTGCAGCTCTCTCGGACTCAGAGATCTCCTATCTCACTGTGGAGTGTACCCATGTACTACCATTGTATCAGAATGATACGATCGCGTGAGAACGTTGGAATCGTGAAGCGCTGGAGCCTGAGGTCAAATGCGATGAAAGCCATTATGTATTTATCATACATCCGTATTTCCCGGTCGTTTGACTATTATGTTAGTCTAGCTTCGAGGCTGTGTGCGGCTTCTTTCCCATGTATGTAGCTGCATTCGCAATGAAGTACTCATGTCATCAATTTAAGCACGTAGAATGTTATCTCCCCAGAGTTTGGTTAGAGCTTAGCATCCAGTATCCTGGCTTGGTAATGATTACAGTGCATGGGCTAGGGCGGGGGCTAGGGACGTACGCGGACTGTCATAGGCTATTATCATCTGGCTTAAAAAGATCGGGAGGTGATCGTAATAAAGGAGAGCGGACGGGGTCAATGGCCGAGCCGAACTTTCTGTGGCGAGAACGTAGTCTGCGGTTTCAGTCTTTTGTGTGTGTGTGTGTGTGTGTGTGTGTGTGTAATAAAAGGATGCGCACCATGTATCTCTTCCGTCTTCACAGCTTTCTCGTTCCCTGCATGTGTCCATGTCCTCCCTCTCACTGCCGCTGTATCCGTCTCTGTCTGTCCAGTCTACTCACTCGCCCCCCCCCCCTCTCTCTCTCTCTCTGTCTCTCTCTCCGTTCCTCTCTCTTCCGATTCCATTTGTCTGTCCATGATGATAGTTAACACAGCTCCGTGGTCTGTCCGTCTATTAGTCTCTTATCAGGGAGGTGTTAGGAAGGAGAAGAAACTCGAACATAATACTTTCAAACATCAATATGGGTTCTAAAGCGTGCTCATGAATGTCAAAAGCATTCCATAATCATGACAATGCTTTGATGTTCCATATGCCGGGCCGACATTTAACTGTTTTCAACTTGAAATGAAATTTCTTTAATTGCCCATTTGTCTCTAGAAGCTTTGCTTTTGAAAATTTTGTTTGCAAAGAATAAGGAAGTTAAGTATAGATTATGACAGATCCTTTACTCTGCTTTTGTTTCGAAAAGTAATGAGGAATCATTAAAAAAACCGGATATAAGATATTTGTATTGCTTACAAAATTGACCAGTTTCATCACTTTCCGACATCTTGTGCATTTTGGGGATTCAAATGTCCAAACAGCCCGAAAGCGAGGCTAAAATACAGCCTGACAACCGAATGCTTTACATGCTGAAGCTAAGTTGGTATTAATAAAAGCAGAAACATGAAAGAAACATATCAGTACAGGTTTGACGAAAATCAGTCAAAGGATAAAAAGTTGTGATTTTGTTGAGTTTTAATTGTGTGACGTCACGTGCAAATTGCTCCCCCATTATGTTGTATGCTTTATGATTCAATAAATGCCCATTTTGTGATGGATTCGATGGAGGAATAACTCTGTTCTATAGAGGTATGTGTGTAAAACAAAGGTAAAGGTAAAAATGGTTGATATCCTCTTAAGAAAATTAAAATTTAAAAAAAAATAAACAGTACACAATACATGGGAGAGCATTTCGCACGTGACGACACAAAATTTAAGCAAAATTATAACTTTCTTATCAGTCAGATTTATGCCAAACCTTCCCTAATATGTTTCTTTCATGTTTTTGCTCTTATCAAAAGCAAGTAAGAACATAACTTCAGGGTGGATTTTCCCTTTAAGGAAGATGTGAGGAAAACGCCCCTTCTCTTCTTCAGCGAAAATGAATATTATTATGCAGATGGCAGATGATTGCGGTGATACATCAGTAAGTCAATCCTCCAGGGCTTCCTCACGCAATATAACTCTTATCATGTCATTTTGAAAAGATCATGTAATGATATACTCACCTGATCAGACAACCACAAGGGAACCATAATTGGAAAGACGCTGCCCGCAACGCCATTTCCATGATCACCCGCCCCCCTCCCCTTTCTCTCTCTTGCACCCTGCACCCCCTCTCTCTCTCCCTGTGCCTCGCTCACTCTTTTATAGACATGTCATGTATAACATAATCTCATTAAATCATTCCCTTCTCCCTCCTTCCCCCCTCTCTCTCAGACATAGGCCTACCCGTTGTACATTCTATCTGCCAACTCTCTCCTTCTCTCTCCTCTTTCTCTCTCTCAGTCTCCCTCTACATCTCTTTCCCCTTGCTGTAGCTCTATCCCATAGAAACATGCATGCGCATACTCAGAATTATAGTCACTTTTAACTCTCTTCTTTTTTTATTCTCTCTCTCTCTCTCTCTCTCTCTCTCGTCTCTTTTACACGCACACAATATTTCATTATGGACATACACGATGTACACACTTTCTTTTAACTCTCTCCTCTTCTCCCCCCCCCCCCCTCTCTCTCTCTCTCTCTCTCTCTCCCTCATCATTACGCTCACTCGACTTCTTGATGGGTTCATCGTTTCTAGTTCATTTGAAGATTTCCGCTAATTCCATTTCCAGCGAAGATAGGATCTGCATGCACTGGAATCATCTCACCTCGCATCATTAAGGCATCGCGCTGTTCCCTACTAGCATCTGTCTGATCTGCACGTTATGGAGCAACGTAAAGTCCGCCAACGGTAAGCGTTTTCATTCCTCCATCTTAGTTTATCAACGCAATCTCACGAACTCCTTTCTGTTAGGATTTTTAAGTTTTCTCGCCGCAAGCATAATTTATGCATCCATTGTTCCCGCCTAGATGCTCCACACAGCTGCTCAGCCACGCAATCCGTCTTTGGATGTTATGCTTGTGACAAAGAACATCGCAGACGCAGGCTGAGCAAACGGCACTCAGCGCACTGTTGTTTTTACGATCATGATGTTGACGTAATCATGTGAATATGTGCTGGTAAGCAGTGTACTGATACACAAACACACGCAGTTAATGCAAGGGTCTTGCCCCGACGAGGACGAATGTTTTTGATCGAGGGTCGGGGGAAACATTCGTCGCTCATAACGACTACTCACTGTTCAATGCATTTTGCAACGTGACTTTGCTTCGTTTCTCACAATTTTGCTCGACCTTCACCCAAATCTTTGCCGACAAACATCTAACACCATCTTCGCTTCAGGTTTATGGCACTGTGATATCACTGTCGAGAATCTGACCGGTTCGGGAAGGATACGTTCAAGCTCTGTCTGCATACTTACATGAAGGGTAAGTCATCGTTAGATATTGTATTGTCATTGTGCACATGAATAGTCTGACGTCTACTAAGATGAATAATATAAGTATTTTATCATGATTATACGAACATAATATTACGCGAACACGCCTGTGATTAAGTAAAAGCCGTAATACGGTGGTGTGGTATATCAAGGGTGTTTTCCTCGGGTATGATATTCAGTTAAAATCCGACGTCCGAAGACGGAATTCATGTGGCGTAAAATGGCATGGTTGAAGCTAAGTTACATTATAAACAAATAGTTAAGAGACAGAGGGGGAGAGAGAAAGGGGAGACAGAGGAAATCATGCAGGGTTTTCATGGTTTTAGCGTATTTGTCAAGGCGTGACAAAGCCATACTGAGAAACAAACAGTTCAAGCAAGATAAATGGTTAGACTGATAAACGAGGAGAAATGCATTGTATTCCGTGTGATCAGAGCCTGACAATATTGTGTATTACCTCATCGCACTATTAGGAATTTCCCGCTACATCCTTGAAGTTGTGGATGTGCTAGGACCATGGAAGGTAATGCTAGGACCAAGGATGTCGAAAGAAATTGATATACACTACAGCTCAAAGGAATTGGCATAGGGAAAGGGAATGGGAAGAAAGGGAAGGAGCCGCAGTTTTAAACCGCCGTATATTTTGTCCAGTTCAGCATGAAACATGCTTTTAGGCTAAAGCATCGTGTTTCATGCTGAACTGGACAAAATATACCGCGGTTTAAAATTGCAGCTCCTTCCCTTTCTTCCCTTTCCCTTCCGCTATGCTAATTCCTCTGAGCTGGAGTGTATGAGGGTCGGTTCCACCACGTAATATTCATGACCAACAACTTCTATCAATAATAGTACAAAACACACGCGATTTTGGTCATGTCAACCTGGTCCTTGATTTTCCAAAAGGTTAACATATCTTCCTAAACATGCGTATACATTCCAATTTTTGCTCATGAACTGGTAGTAGTATTGTCACACATGACACAGTGCTTGTAACGTTAGTTAATGAGGACACGTGAACACGAAATTTGATACTTGTCTAGATGACAATACTAGGTTGGGCGCGGCTGCATGGGCCTGTTTCTCATGTTACCTTTTCAAACGGAAAACATGGAAAATATGGGTTCGAGCAATTTTCTAATGGATTATAATGCGGAACCGTGTAAAATCGACCTTGATTTTTTATCATTATTATTTTAATCCGTTTATGGACAAACAGCAAACCGCACTAGGCTGAGTCCAAAGGGCAGATAACATGCAAGGGCGGTATTAAGTAGAACGGATTAAGTTTCAAAGGAATCAGTGAGCCAATCGAATGGGCATCCAGCCGTCTGACGAAACGTTATGATTATAACCACAAAAAAGTAAGCCTAAAGCAAATGACATAACTTTGTTTCCAAACAATTGAAGCAAAAAGGCATTGTTCCTACGCTATGTCGTATTGACTAAATTCGTTTTGCAAATTGCATTATTCTCAATGTCGTCACCAGCATTTTTTTTTAACAAGGGGAGGGGGGTACCTTGTGGAAAAAAGACAAACATTGTCAAAAAAAAAAACCCGGCAATGGCCCAAACAAAATAATTATTTCTTCTCCTTTTTTTTTTTTTTTTTTTTTTTTTTTTTTTTTTTTTTTTGGGGGGGGGGGGGGGGGGATGCGTTCGTTTAATATTTCGTCACTGAATATATACGTTTTTTTCGAGGGGGGGGGGGTGCCACTTCATGGGAAATCGTGAAATTGTGAAAATCTCAAGAATTATTTCTCAAAAGAAGACATTGAACGGTGTCACTTCTCTGAAAGAAAGATCAACGTTCCGCCCAATCTAGGGTTACGCAAACTATTGAACTCTGTGAACGCAATGCATGAGTCATCACTGTGAATCACACTAAATTAAAAAGTCAAACAATGTCATTATTTGCTGGTGATAATTGTTTGTCTCGCAAGGTATGGTCAACGGAATCGAAAAATGGGATCACGACATTTAGTAGGGGCTTGCAGCGGCGCACGAAACGTCGTGATCTTTTTTCGATCCCGTTGACCATACACTGCGAGACAAACGATTGTCACTAGCGAATTAACCGCAATGAGTAACATATTTAGCATTAATGTCATATATTATTGAGAAGGTTTCGTGACATTTCTTCAAGTATGGTTTTTGTAAGAATTCTTCAAATTTTTGATGAGATTTTCACTTTTGGACAAATTTTGACCTGCATTGTTTTATTACATCTTCGGTTTTCCTTTTTTTAACTTTTACATTTGCAATTTTGATCATGACATATGTGATAAGTGTGCTTCTGTGCCAAAAATTCGTAAAGAGCGTGTTTTGTGGTTTCAATTCTTTATAAATTAGTTTACGGGTTTTATGGTTTTCTGTAAATATATTGCTGTCACATCGCTTACCATCTGAAAAAGCAGACTAATTTCTCCCTTGTATTTATAAGAAAAATGCAATCATTATTTCCTTTTATAGGTCAGCGTATTGGATGCGTGGCCTAATTCGTCACTTGGGCAAACTGAAGACAAATTCCTGATACACCGATCGAACTGTACTTTATTAGTGGATAACTCCTACTGCCAAGATGGCGGCTGTTCGAACCGATGAAGGCTTGACTCCAGTAGAACACACGGTCATGGGTGTCGTCCTTGCATTTGAAGGTACGTTTTAGCCTAAAACGCATCCTGTTTCATGCTGAGCTGGACCGTATATGCCGCGGTTTAAAACTGCGGCTCCTTCACTTTTCCCCTTTCCCTTTACCTATGCCAATTCCTTTGAGCTGTAGTGTACATTATGCCATTTTCGGTCTATTCCAGTTTCGTCCAGTTCCCTTTTCGTCTAACGGCGCAACATTTAGAGACTTTTTATTGTGTTTCAAATAAGTCATCGTTCGTGTTAATCATTAAAAGTTGAGAAAAGAAGTAAGATTTCATAGAAGCAAGAATTGAGTTCAACAATAGTGTCGAGGGAGATGAGAGGAACGATATACGTTGGCGGGTAATTGAGAGCGAGGAGTTGGGCGGGGAGGAAGAGAGAAAGACATGGAGAGGAGAGAGATAGATAGAGAGGAAAGAGAGAGAGAGAGAGAGAGAGAGAGAGAGAGAGAGAGAGATAAAGAGAGAGAGACAGAGAGGAAGAGAGATAGAGAGAGAGAGACAGACAGACAGAGAGAGAGATAGAGAGAGGATGAGGGAGTGGAGGGAAGGGGAGATGGAAGGGAGAAATAGGGAGGAAAGAGATGGGGGGGGGGGGGCATGTTGAGAAATAAAGAGGTAGAGGGACAGAGATAGAGAGAGACACCGGAGGAAGAGCGGTGGGAGAGAGATGGAGACAGGTAGAAAGAGAGAGAGAGAGAGAGAGAGAGAGAGAGAGAGAGAGAGGGAGGGAGAGAGAGAGAGAGAGAGAGATGAAATTGTTGCTTTCTTTCAATACAATAGCCATGATAATATGAAGCGAAGGGTCAAGGTAATAAGCCTGCAAAGATGTCCAGTATAACTAGCCTGGATTCAAGACGGTTGAATATTTATAATCCAAGCGGTGATTTGCCATTTAACGGCTGAGGTTGTGGTGAAGATTAGAGTTGTTGATAAGTTAACACAGTTTTTTTTTAATTTGAAACCGTATTTTTAAGGGGTTCCTTGTAGATGATGAGTGGACCAACTGGGACTGGGCCAAATGGTAATAAACCATCCAATCTCCTTATGTACTCAAGGATGTATATATATATATATGAAGCTTGGCAAACATCCTTGATGTACCAGACCAAACCTAAGTAGAATACCATAAGTATGTATGGTTTAGTATCACGGTCGTTGGTAATAATTATTATGATTATTTTATTCATGTACTATCATTGCAGGAATTGTTGGGATAACTACATCCGGGTATCGCCTTATGTCTCTCCTCGGCAACAAGACGGGTGATAGAATCCTACGGAATCTGTGCATCAGCCTAGCTATCGGTGATCTAGGTATAGGGTCTCTTTCACCTTCTTCTATGATAACATAAAAAAAATTACTCGAGGTTCCAAGCTAGGTTCTTAGTTCCTTGCTACAGTTACAAAATTATTTTACAATTTTTGAATTTTGGGGGTGTTTTTTGTTTGTTTATAGTTTTATTTCGTGTTGTTTTTGCCGACATCGTGGAACGGGTCTTCATTGCATGCAAGTTCTGCGATATGAAAAAAAGTCTCTCTACATACATATCTATTTATGTAACAATACATTTATCTTATCATAAACACACGCTTTGTACAAAGGCAAGCAAAATAACAAAATAATCAACACGCCGGGGAAAAAATATTTTGTATTTTGCATCTACATTTTCATCGTTATCTCAATATCTTCAATTCTTCTTTCTATATATTAGATATGTAGAAATAACTATATACATGTATTATATGTACGTTTATTACTCGTTTATTCAGCTATCGGCTTGATGTGCCCAGTAGTTGCCATCGCTAGCTTCCTGCAGCACTGGCCCTACGGGCCGGGCGGGTGTCAGGCCTACGCCTTCGTAGCAAATCTCTTCGGTTTGGTGAGCATCTGGAGTCTTACAGCCATGGTCTGCTATCTCGTTATCAACTCTGGCAGGGCGGACGCCAAGAAAGGTAACTATTCCAAACGTAGACGTATCATTCATACTAGACGCCAAACTACGCGCGTGCAATGCAAACTGATGGGGTAAGCCACGCCCCCCGCGTAAATTTCATCTCTGAGGAAAAAGTCTCTTTGCATATTCTCATCGCCATTAAGGACTTAGTCAGTGGAAAAAAAAAATCGCCGTTTCTGATTGGCTTGACGTCACGGGTTTATCATAAATTACAACGCAAGATACGAGAGAGCTTCCAACCCACCCTACGCCTCAAACTTAGCCTGGCTTCCAAGCTGTTGGGCGTTTTTAAAACAAAATATACAATAAAGGGTCTGGCTGCAGTAGACTAATCATTCTCGATTTTTTTCCCCTCCAAATCCCCCAACTGATAAATAGGTGAATTATAAAGTAACATCATTGGTGAATAATATTGCACACTATTTTTCAGTTTGGATCAGACAAGCAATGACCAATAGCTTGGAATGCAGGCTACCACAATGATGCAGTGGTGACGTGAGAATCGGTGGGATTTATTCTTTAAATGATTGGTGTAATTTTGAAACTTTTTTTTCTGTCCGTGGAGAGAATCTTTGAAAATTCTCTACAAACGTTTGCTTTATTTAGATCACACAATAGTTCCCAAAGTCTGTTCCAGAACAATTCGACACTAGAAGGTATTTTCAAATCAGTATTTAAAAAAATGGGACTCGCATTGCAAGATTGCCTCTCTGTCTGAATAGAGAAAAGAAGTGTGAAGTAATTTGAGCATTATTGTCAAGACAACTGGTTCTAAACAATGCGGGTAGAGCAAGCAACGGTGATCGTAGCGGGGATTAACATTGGAAATACCCAATAGACAATATTAGAGCGCTATACCTCTCACTGGAGTGAGTTTGTTTAGAACCAATTGTCTTGACAAAATGCTCATTATGACGACACCACATCGGTACTCTATATTTATCCTCTCGAATTCTCTTTCGCCCTCCTTCCCATCGAAAGACGAGCTTCGCAGCCGATACAGCACCGCCATCCCTCTTATCTGGGTAGGCGCACTCTTCTGGGCTGCCACTCCGCTCCCTTTCATCGGCTGGGGGCGCTATGTCATCGAGCCATTCGGAACCGGCTGTCTGCTCGACTTCGCCGATCGCAGCCCGAGCTACTTCTTGTACCTGCTCGGGTACGCGGCGAGCGGCCTCGGGTTCCCGATTGCGCTCCTCGTATCACGTGGTCTCGGCGCTCAGAGCGCGACAAGTGAATCTGTGACGGTAAGTATTCATTAATCCTTGAAAAAAAACTATTTCCTTACGACACAGCTTCATGCCAATGGAAATGGAAATGACAGAGCTAAAAATTACCTGTATTATATAGATAATTCTCATGGATCTATAGCAGGGCTGCAGCATGCCTCAAACGAGGCTTCTCATTTCAGGTAGTGCACTTTCATGACTAGATCAATAAAGGTAGCCCAGCTGAATGAAAAATACACGCAGGTTTAAAACTCATATTACCATCCTTAATTTGATATCTCCCTTCCTCTCCTCCCTCTCCTCCCATGCGTCTCTCTAATTCCTTTCACTTCTCTTCTCCATGCATATAATGCTCTCCTCTCCTCTCACCCTGACTCTTTCGATCTCCTCCTCGCATAATCATGGAATGTTTCCCCTGTCTTCTTCTCTGTCCTCCTTTCTACCATATCACTGCCGCCCCTCCACCCCCCCCCCCCCCCCCCCCCATGCACCCCAACCTACCCCGCTACAGGCTTGCTGGAAAGCAGTCATTGCTCTCTCGTTCTACTGGGCCTGCTACGGTGCCGTAGCGATAATTTCAGCTATTTCCGGTTCCGGCAGTATCCCGCTTGGCATCTTCGCTCTCGCCCCTCTCATGGCCAAGACTTGCCCAGTGGTAAACTCGCTCTTGTTTGGAGAAAGCTCGGCCTCTGACCAGTCGGCTTCAGCTATCAAGGAACAGAAAAAGCATTAGTTCATGGAACGCATGAAATAAAAGCCTGAAGTGGTCTATTATGTTTGTTTGAAAAACAGAAAGGGGGATCATTTTGTTTTTAATAGCTTCTCGTACACGAGTTGGATCTCCTCCTTTGTTTTATATTCAATTTTAATTACACATGGAGTTGAAGCTTTGAAGATTTGAGTAAATAAAAGAAAATTAATAAAAAAAAAGGGGGAAGCAATGCAACGATTTTACAACAATGTTCTTCGAGGCATAAGGGGAAAAGAAGAAGAAGTAGAAGAAGAGAGAAGAAGAAGAAGAAGAAGAAGAAGAAGAAGAACAAGAAGAAGAACAAGAAGAAGAAGAAGAAGAAGAAGAAGAAGAAGAAGAAGAAAAAAAAAAAAAAAGAAGAAGAAGAAGAAGAAGAAGAAGAAGAAGAAGGAGGTGAAGAAGAAGAAGGAGAAGAAGAAAAAGAAGAAGAAAGAAGAAGAAGAAGAAGAAGAAGAAGAAGAAGAAGGAGAAGAAGAAGAAGAAGAAGAAGAAGAAGAAGAAGAAAGAGAAGAAGAAGGAGAAGAAGAAGAAGAAGAAGAAGAAGAAGAAGAAGAAGAAGAAGAAGAAGAAGAAGGAGAAAGAGAGGGAGAAGAAAAATAAGGAGGAAAAGGAGGAGGAGGAGGAGGAGGGGAAGCAAAAGGAACTAGATTCCAACACATGATGTCGAGGCATGAGTTGAAAAGACTTATCGCGATAAAGTTCTTTAAGCTATGAATGTGAGCTTTGAAAAGAGAGAGAGAAAAAAAAGAAATGTAAATTATTGTTATACATGTTTTTCTTTATACTAATCTAGATTTATTTATTTTGTTCAAAGCAAAAAAATATCCTGTTTTACATTTGAAACACCTAGTTTCTTAGCAACCATATTCGACATTCATATACTGTATTGCACAGGTCAGTGCAACGATCAGCGATGCACGTACATCACGGCTCTGCGCACCGCACTGAGGCAATGGTTGAGGCAGCAGTGCGCCGCTGACGGTTATAATAATGAACGGTCGCTACAAAACGCTGTGTTTCAAACGTAAACAAGGATTTGTTTTCACTTATCTTGCTGAAGTTCGTTAAGCTATAATTGTGAGCTGTGAGCTTTGAGCTTTGGCCTTTATCGGAAGGGTATATTGCTGATACATGCCGAGTTTCATGGATTTTATTTTAAGGGATACACCAACTTAAACAACTTAAGATAAGGTAGGCCTATAAGTGTCCTGAAGTCACGATACTTGCCATCAATAAAGAGTGGTACATGTATTGTTATTTCGCTTTTTATATTTTACTATACATGTATAAAGCCTTAAAACATGTCCATGCACAATAATTTTTTGCATTGCATTATTGCGAGTTGACTTATTCGTTTGATCGGCAGTTTCGTCACAATTATTTAATGTCATTGCCAATGCTTGCACGTGTACGATGTGTCTTAAGTATACAAACTCCTTACAGCGCCCCGTGGTAGAGCAGTTTTTTTTTTTTTTTTAACTGAAAGGGCTACCCTGTTTAAATAAAACTGAATAAATAAATAAATAGATAAATAAATAAAAAGAGTTTGGAAAGTTTTTTGAGCCACCTAATTCTCAGATGCTGGTCAATTTGTCAAATTCTGTTTGAGACCCACATGTAAACAGAGAGAAGGTACTCAGCCATGAAGCAACCGATTGTTACAAAATTGGCGATGTTTTTAGAGCAAGATATCAGCTAACGAACTGAAGCATTTTACATACACTGATGCAAATAGATCTCAAATTAATGCGAAATAGGTGGCCAAAAGAACTTTGCAACTTTCTTTGAAGATTTTAGATGTATGATTTTCATGTTACTAGTTGTTAGTTGTGTTATTTTCTGCAATATGATCACATGCGTCATTGTTTTTTTATTTTTCTTTATTCCAAATGGCATGGATTTGGCACAAAAAAGCTCTATATTAAACCAAATTGCCTCGTTGAAAGAAATTAAAGTAACTATGATGTCAGATAGAAAACAGCCAACTATTAGAGTTGTGATGTAGGATGTGCATTATTGTTCTTCGTACATTTAAATGATCGTCGGATTATCACCGCCTTAAACGTATTGCTAAGACCATCCTATTCAGATTATTTTAGCCATGTCACCTCCTTATCGAATGTCACTGGTGCTATGGTGCTATGGAGGTGGTGCACATGACTAGTCAAGATTTTTCACCAGTAGCCTGTTTAAACTGGTATTTAAAGTACCAGTAAGTGAGCACTTCGGTCAGTTGTTTAGTACATCGTCAGTATTTTTCAATCAAGAGCTAAATAAAGATCACCATGAGTGATTTTGTTTGTGTGCGCTGTATGCCAAGGAGCCGAGTGATCATTTTTGTTGTCTTCGTGTTATTCACATCGTGTATAGTTTCACCCCCGGGAGCCGTGGGGGAGGGGTGGGAGAGGGGGTGGGTGATGGTGGGTGTGTGTGTGTGTGGGGGGGGGGGGATCTATGTCGTGGTCCAGGCGTAGCTTCAAACAGAGTACTAGGTTGAGTCGTGTAGGTGTGGTCTCCAATGCAGTATATAAGTGGAGTCGTCATGTCTATTATTGTTTTGCAGGTTTCTGCTAAATTCTGGACAACATCACAAGTCAAATATTTTCTTGAGGGCTATATTGTCGGGAATACCCAATGAATGCCCCCTCAACGATGTTTCTCTATCCACATAAATTTAGTTTACAAACAGTTGTCTTGACAACATGCTCACATGAGAGAGAGAGAGAGAGAGAGATACTGGCGATGGAGATAGAGAGAGAGAAAGAGAGAGAGAGAGAGAGAGAGAGAGAGAGAGAGAGAGAGAAAGAATGGGACTGAGTTAAATAGAAATCACTAATTTGTAAAACCTAAAATATTTCAAAATTGTAAAGATAATTTTATGGGGAAAAGAGGAAGGTACCTATTTCTAACTACTGAGATAAAGAGATAATTGAAAACGGGGAAACAGAGATATGCACGATGCATGACAGGGACTTTCGTAAAGAGAGAGTCTACCCTGAAGTTGGATTTGAGTATATAAAGCAGCAAAATGAAAGCAACGTATTAGTAAGGTTTGACGAAAATCTGTCAAATGATAAGGAAGTTATGGGATTTGGCCTATAATTCCATAAATTCTTTCTTCTCTAGTTCCACGTCGGTATGTGTGTAAAATCATGTGTCTAATGATACATGAAATGCACAGGTCAATTAATGGTTTATACCCTTTTGAGTAAATTATGCTTTTATTAGTGCACAATAAAGCAGAGTGTTTCGCATGCAGTGACGTCACAAAATATAGAATTTGAAAATTGATAACTCTGTGCTAGCTTTGACGGATTTTCGTCAAACCTTCAGGAATTTGTCTCATGTTTCTGATACATGTATTATCGAAGCAAACAGGGTGGACTTTCCATTTGCTTACAGATCGGAAATGATCCATCTCGATTCCCCACCGCGGTATCTCCCCTCTTGGTCGACGCGCGTATAGAGAATCATTCTAGCTCAGCTAGTCTATAGGAGGCCTGTCTCTAAGCTATGCCACTGGGCCGGGGGCGGAGGCCTTGATAGACGCACGTGTCTAGCAACTGCCATCAATCTCATTAATAATGCATGATGATTCTGGCAGTTTGACGTTGCATGGGTTTGACATGCGTGATGTACAATTTATTGGCATTGTTGTGTTCTGAATCATCTGATACATACAAATGTATAGCTCCCAAAAATTTGTCCATAAGTGAAAAACCTAATTAAATTAATATCAAAAGGATTGATACTAAAATATCATTTGACTCTGATGCATATCACATGCAGTGTAGGCCGACATGCAGCTACCCGCGTTGGAGAGCACAATACTGCCCTAATCTGACAAAAGGAAGCAACTAACAAAAGATACTTTTCTTGTAAATGAGCAAAATGTGTCTGTCACTTGCATTAATTTGCATCAGTGCAACCCCGGGAGTGCAACACCATCTTTAGATTGAATATCTCGCAGCAAGATTAATATTTCTTGTCCAGATTTTGGCCATATGAAGAGAATGCTGGGTACATAATAATACCAATAACCCAGATTTGAATGATTTGTCACTTGCATCCTTTAATTTGTCAGAGTAGGGCAGAATGGGCAACGCTCAGCTTCCATTAGTACCAGCACAAATTTGTTACAAGTCACGTGTGTAAACATAGGCCTACCAATACCATGTAACGAAATAACTTGCGGCATTATCAGACATTCCTTCACCTAGATTTTGGTGCAATTGAAAAAAAAAATAGACCCAATAGACCAATCATACCTAACATAGGCTATCTCGGTAAGAATCTTTGCAAAATGGAGGCAATTGCAGTTTTCTTCAAAGTGACTCTACCTCAGTACTTCGAGAGTCTACCAATTCCAGAAACAACCAGGGGCTGGTTGGAGTTGACAGGTAAGAATACGGGTGGGTTGGTACCCGTACTGTTTCGATGAAGAAATCGCGAGTTGTTATTGCATGCATAAGCATGCGCACTTGAACTGCAATCGCCATTACCAACACTCACCAATCTCTGTAACGGTTAACAGTTACGCGGATTCGAGAAGGTCCCGAGCTGTAAACCTTGTTTAAGTGGTCATTTCATACTCATCATCTTCAGACAACCCCCTGCCTATAAATCATGGAAGGTAAGTGAATATAATGAAATAAGGAACGTGACAAATTCAGCTATTTTGAGGTTGTGAGTTGTGACTGGTAGTGCCCCCGTCGGACTTCCCGGGCGTTTGCTCTTCTGACCAACGTATCATGTACACTGTATTACATGCGTGCATACTGCATAGTGCATACGATCGCGAATTAACGTTTGCATTGCCATTGCATTGTCATTGACTTGTCCTACTCTAGCACTAGAAGGTACCAGTCACTTTTAGTTTTGGGAATATACCAAATATTGCCTCTCAGCCTCGGCCCCTACCCTTCAGGCTCTGTTATTAATGATGTGATCAAATAGGCCTGTCTATATGCTGTAAATGTAATTCCTAGTAATAAAAATATAATTTTCTCAGTGTCTGTTTATTTGATATCATTTTCTATAATTTTAATCTGCAATTCGTAACACCTTGCTTTTTCCCAGCCGATCTTTACTTCACAGCTTCACAAACATGCATTGTGCCTGTACATACCTTCATTAGTCCATCATCAGCATCATGATCATCGATCATGGGCCCGGATTACTGCATTGAAACAAGGAAGTTGAGATTAGCAGTGATTATATTAGTTGGTTTCAGCAATTATGTAACTCAAATCTCAAATATATTGCACATATTTACATAAAATATATACCTGAATAATTCCGTGGTTGGTTTGAAGATGAATTTAATCCATGTTGCATTTTTAAAAATTGTTTTCAACCTAAAGTTCAGAATCGCACGACAGCAGCTGCGATACAAAACTTATGCGCACGCGCCAGTTCCCCTTTACAGTATTGTATACGTTTTGGAAGCAGCCAAGATGGCAGCCTCGGCAGACCGTATTTGTTACAAAGATCATGATCATATGTGAAGAGGAAATATGTAATGTTGCTTAGCATTTTCAAACAATTTTATAGCTCAGGTATACATTCATTACATTTAGCCATTTATATGTGATAAATGTACTTGAAATGAGTAATTCATTCATGTGCACGGGTTGATTTCTCAGTAGTCAGACCAGACATGCAAGGAAATTGGTGGCGAGCCCTCAGTCCCGGGGCGAGGGCCCGGAGTGTTCAAGCTTTTTCAGCTGGCCAGCGCTTTTCACATTTGATGTCTTACGCCCTGGTCGGGTGAAAATAATGACTAATTTTAACGACAAGGATGAACTAGAGGCGTGCTTTTCTCCAACTTTGATCTAACAAAGATCGTGACCCTTCTCTTCTGACACCAGGTGCTGACTGGCTTCGCATGGTCCCCCTGATCGGTGCTCTGGGTGCTGTTATCGCTCTGACCTGGATCCAGATCAAGCGAGGAGGGAAGGGCTCTGGCCAGGTCAACGAGTCCATCCAGAAGGACAAGTCCAAGGTCGTTGACAGCTTCGACATCGAGGACCTTGGGGACAAGGCTGCCTTCTGTCGCTGCTGGAGGTCTAAGAAGGTACTGCTAGAGGAATTCTCTACACAGCAGTTATTTTATCACTTTGCTTCATGATCCTTATGCGCATTGAACAGTGTTATTTATGTGGTCATGCAGGGATGCACTAGTGTACACTCCATTTCTTTGAGGAAATATAATTCCACTTTGCACATCTTAAAGTTAGAAAAATTCAGTATTTTGCACATTCAAGATGGCCTGTCCCTTTAACACCCTTTGCACATAATTGGCACGTATCTTTGGGATACCAACTGTGGAATTTTAAAGTCAGAGGTACTATAACTCTTGTAGAATAATTGAAAATCTAACCTGACTAGTTTTCACTGAAATTTGACTATTTTCGTGGTACGAGAAAAGGAAGCTTGATCATTTATCAAAGATTATTTCCTCAAAACCGAATATTACGCTTTGTCGATTCCAGGGAAAGGTTATATAGCCACTCTCTCTTGAATGATGATTAAGTCAGGGAACTTTCAGAATTAGGTCTGCAAAAGGGACGGGCTACCTTTAACTCTTACATATTTCTCCATATCGCTGTGCAGCCATGTTAGGATTTTGTTTGCAGTCGTGTCCATTTCTGATATCGTACACTAGACCGTCATCGGACATGACTGCTAACAAAATCTGGATGACCCGGGATGCATTATGTGACGCCTTGCCCCTTTATTCGATATGGAGAAATATGGGTGCAAGTAGAGTACATTGTGCAAAATGTTGGATGTTTGTAAATGATACTTTAAAGATTGTCCGTCCCTTTTGCAAGCTTAAAATTTGAAGTCGTCTATCACGATCGTAAATTGAAGAAAGTGTGATTCAAGACCAATCCTAAGAATATAGCATGTTGAAGCTTTCTGTATATGTAAAAAATTTCAGCCGTTAAATTTCACACCGACTTTTTTCGTACTACGAAAAAAGTATTAGTCTTTGTTACAGTATTTATGTGGTTATTATGCGTGTGTGAAATCCTAATTTTATGAGTAACTACCAAACTTTGGAGATGATTCCTTCCATAGAACAATTTTTTTCATAATTCGTTTTATAATTTAATAAACAGATTAATCAATAAAGCCTGAGGTAAAGACTATTAATCAAACGTTGTTTACGTGCATTATTTGAATTTTACACGACGTGTCAGTTTCAAATTATGAATACAGAGCTTGCTAACACTTCTCTATATGTTTTGCCAATGTTTTGATGGTTTTGTGGTGATCTGAAAAAGGGACTGGCTGTCTTTAAGATACTTAAAGAAGTGGAGTGTAGACTAGTGCATTTATGCATGATCACATCAATATTATTGCTACATGTACATGCATGGATCGGCAAGCCAAGTCATAAAACTAGTGCCTTTCGGATATTTTGAAGAGTCTGGTTTATCGCACATTTACTCTTTATAACGCAGCCTGCATGTTTATTTGATATTTTCAGTGCCAGTATTTTCCTCTGAGTGTTGTACATTTTGCATTATTAAAAAGAAAAATGCAATTCCATTCAAAATATGAATTGCTCTTCATTAAAGATGACAGTTTGCTACATGTAAGAATTGTTTAATGGAAATTTAAAAACTACTGGTAGTGTTGTACCATAAAAGGTCTAGTTCACTATCAAATAGAATTTGCAATTTGAACTGATGATTTTAACATCAAAATATGAATGTGTGGTAAAATTGCAGATGAGGAATTGTTTTGTAGTTGCTATTTGTAAGCAAATAATTACTCCTTCGGCACGCAGCTTACGTTATAAAAGACGCACGCAGCGACGATTGTTCACATTGCCTGAGTAGCGGTCGAAATGTTGCAATTTCCAGTTTTCCTTATCGTGAGACAAAAGATTACTACTTTAGCGACAAATAATTGCTTTTGTTAAAAATGATATCTACGTGATATCTGGTGAATTAGAGAAATTACAATGAATTTTTTCACATAAGTTAGTGTTTAAATTTGGAAAAGAACTATATAAAGACAGAAATGTCTTTCACTTCTCTCTGCATTGATATGAATTCTTGTCTTGCTTTCTGTATTGCTAAATTTCTTTGAACATACTTTTATTTTCCATCAGTTCCCGTACTGTGACGGCTCCCACAACAAGCACAATCTGGTCACCGGGGACAACGTTGGCCCTCTATGCCTCTCCAGGAAGTCAGCCGCCGCCTCCTAAAGTCAAGAAATCAATGCCCCCAGCCACCCGCCTATCCTTTTACTTTCACTTGTCTGCACAACTATGTCTTGGCACCATGCTTTGTACAGTACATGACATTAATTGTACTTGATTCGGGTCAGAAATTGTCAGGGTTCTCTTATCAGTGCTAACAAATACTTGGACAAAGGTTCGATGATATTTTTTCGACCATTGCAGGGTAAGAAACTGCTTGAATATTTTATAATTTTAGCATGGAACAAAAAACCCAATTCCGATGTGTTACAAAAAGACCATTTGCATGATGCATGCCAATGTTATGCACGTTACGGAAACAATATATTACTAATGGTAGCTGCAAAGTTGGTGCAAGGTTTGCCTGTCTAGCAACAACTTACAGATTCAGAGTGCCATTTTACCCATTGAAATTGAATCACTAGATACAGGTGATGAGGTGAATGTCATAACTCATTACTACGCAGTTAGGGAGAAAGTTGCGAATACATTACGAATATATTGATTGTTTAATAGCGAATTATTCTAAAAACATGGTAAAATATACATGTATGTATAGAAAAGATTTGTTTTTAAGTGGTCAAAATAAGGAATTTATTTGTTTCCATGCAATATGAGTTGATATGATCTTGCTCGATAATTTTTCATGTTGTGTGAACCTCAAATGTTGGTGTGTTTAGTTTGATATACAGTAATTGTACAAGTATGTATAAATCATGTTGGGATGTATTCTAGACTGGGGTGGTGATCATTATGTATGTTTCATAGTATATGTGTGTGTCAACTTTGTTGTGTGTGTGTTGATTTTTACACTGTCCGTCGGTACCAGGTACACAAACACATAGCAATAAGAGAGCTGAATGAAGCAGACAACTGATGTTTCATTTGTATGCGGAGTATTGGAAATAACTTGCATGCTTTCACTGCACTTTACGACGTCACAGTGTTACCGGTAGTAGCTTAATCACACTCGCACACAACTTCTGTGAAGTTCTGTCAGCCAGGTAGTTGTGTTCTTCATAAAACACATCCTCGTTTATATTATACTTCCATCGTGATAAAGATAACTCGTAGTCGATTACCGGTATGGTTTATTCCCTTTGGATCATCATGGTATATTCATGTGTGACATGATTACCGCTTGTAATATGTTAGAAGAAAACAATAAGTGCATGATGAATTACCAATGTATGATTTTGTTGTCAGCACCTTCATTTAAGCTATACTCAATTTGCTTCAGAACTAAAAAAAAATCAGTACATGTACAGCTCTTGCCAAGGGGGGCCGCAAATCTTCAGTAGTTCATTGCAAACCTTTCAAGCATTGTACATTTGTGTGCATATATCACATGGAAATCGATCCATTCTGTGCCATTGAGTATTTTTTACCCATCGTAACAAACAAACCTGGTAAGAGCCCCTGGATATCATCACCAGTGGATATTAGACTCTGGCTTCTTCTGCAACTACTAGCCTGGCTCTCAAGCTGTCCGGCATTTCTACTTTTCTAGTTTCAATAAAGGGGTCTGGCTGCATTTGACAAATCATTCTCGACTTCTTTCCTGGCTCCCCAACATGAGGGATGGACTGAGAAAAGAGGAGCATGATAAAGTGACTAGTGAAGACTCTTTGTTTTCCAATTTGGATAAAAAAAGTCCCAACATCCTGGAATCAAGACTAGTGTCTCTTATATTTATGTACTGGTTAACAGTCAGATGACTTAATACCATAGGGCTTTTGATGTTCATTTTTTTTTCAGAATTTACAGTTATACAGAAAAAAGAGAGGTGAAAGGAAGATACTGTATATCAAGTTATTGGTAATTGAATTATATACTTGGTTGTACCGAGTCTGAAAACTGATCGTTGTTTCTGTTTTATTGCCATCATGAATGGTGATGACTATTGTGATGATCATTGTGTGCTGGGAGGATAAATTCTGTGTGTGTTGAAGTGGGAGACAGCAAAGAAAGAAATAAAGCCAGAAGTGAGAGCGAGAGCGCACGAAAGGGGTGTGTGTGTGTGTGTGTGTGTGGGGGGGGGGGGAACCATAGATATGTATGAGTGAGTGTGTGTCCGAATGTATGTGAGAATGTATGTCTTTAGAGAGATGGGGGAAGTACAATGAACAAACGAGAGTTAAAATGAGAGGGCCCAGAAGAAAACGGAGAGGTGAAATCGTGGATATGAGGAATCAGGAAGAGAGTAATGGGGGAGGGGATTGAGGAAAGGGTGAAAGAGAGTTATGTAATTCTGCGTATGTGGAAGAATAGAGGAAGAGAGAAAGTGGTGATGGAGGCCGTTAATTGTTCAGACAAAAACCTGAATTCAGAGAAAATAGAGAAAATATGTTGAAGGCTTGTTTGTGTGCATTGATAAGTGATTTCAAGAGCTCTTCATGAACCTTTCTCTCTATTTTTTTTTGCCATTCTCCTTTTCTTTATCTGTCTCCCATTCTATTTCCCTTGTCCCCTATCTATCTCACTCCCTCTTATACACCTGTGTATATCTGTTTATATTCCACATACATGTACTAAGAATGTTGCTCTATGATTGGTCAAGAGTTGATCGCGTGATGAAGCGTAGTTTTTCCCATCTGATCACCTGAGAAGAAAAGTTCGTTACACTCTAGGTGATAGTACTTTTTGGTTTCGCTGATCTCTTCACTCCTCACATTCCTAACGCGTGATCAATATTTTGAGTACGCGCGAAATAAAAGTGCGTAGCTCGGACTATCAATTGTAGCTCGGCGCAGACGACGCCGCGGTGCGCGGTAATTACAAATTTGTGGTTATAGCGCGCTGCGTCGGGCGCACGTACAAGCAGTGCGAGCCTTCCATTTCCCCACACAGTATTCCACCAAAACAAGTGTGAAATTTTCTATCACCTCGTACCAAAATTGACCTAGAATTTCTATATCGCAACGTGCACGAAGTCAATTTGCTTCCGGGTTTCGGAGCGTCGCGTGAATATGAAACCAAAAAGTACGATCATGTAGCCGCACCGACCCGAACGCTTTCGTACGTTAAATTGTCATTTATTGTGTAGATTGTTGGTATCAGATCTAGCATCAGGCACAGCAAAAAAAATATATATATAAAGAAATATTTCCCGGAAATGTGTTTGCTGTTATAACATAAGCGCCCGGCAGTGTCAAATATCATTATTCTATACCACCTCGAGCTCCGTTCAAATCCAATCGCAAGTGTATATCACTCCATCTACCACAGGGCCCACGTGCTCGTCTGTCGTCTTCGTCGTCCGACGTACTGTGGTGGGAGACCTGGACAGCTTCTCCCTTACGTCAAAGTGTTTTTGGAATTTTGTAAACGATTCAACACCACCGTCATCTCCGACAACCTCGAGCTGAAAACCGACGATAACCAGCTCCAGGACAAAGCCTCTTCGAACTCGTGTATCAAAAGATTGTGCAACTTGATTGATAATATATATTGACTAATGCCTTTAATGATACTAGTTCTTTAGGAATTCTTTTCTTTTTTTTTTCTTTTTTTTTCTTTATATCTTAAGCATGTCACCGAACCGAACCAGAAGTAAATCAAATAAACGTAACGGTAAAAGTCTCGGATATGACAACATAGCTGTTGATATTGCAAAATCTTGTACATACTTTATTCGCAAACATTTGGCAGACATATGCAATCTGTCAATACAAACTGGTGTATTTCCCTCCAAAATGAAAATCGCAAAAGTTGTACCCATATTCAAGAAAGACCTCACTTTAGATTGTAGCAAATATAGACCCACTTTTATCTTTCCATTATTTTCCAAGATACTCGAGAGAGTTGCTTACAATCGTATCTACAATTTCATGGTGTGTAATATATTTTATTCCAACCAATATGGGTTTAGAACGAATTGCTTTACCGAATTTGCTTTAATCAATCTTTATGATAAAATCTTGAATTGTGTCTGATAAGCATGCAATAGCTATTTTTATGGATTTATCAATTTAGCATTTGATACCCTGTCGCATACAATACTATTAGCAAAATTACGTTATTACGGGATTCGGGGCATACCACTTCTTTGGTTTCAAGGCTATCTAGCTGACAGAAAATAATACACTGTGTATAACTCACACACTTCTGATTTCATGTTTCTTACACCTGGGGGGCATTTCATCAAAGGACTTGTCGGATATTTATCCGACAAGTTTGCTCTCGGCCAATAAGATGCAAGCATTTCAGTAGCTTATAACAGTTTGTCGGATAAAACGTCCGACAAGTCCTTTGATGAAATGCCCCCCTGGTGTACCACAGGGTTCACTACTTGGTCCTTTATTGTTTCTAATATATATAAATGATATAATAAATTCCCCACATCCTTGTGACTACGTTCTTTTTGTAGTAGACACTGCTTTAGTTGCCTCTGAGTGAGGAAAGCATTTACATTTTGATCAATAAAATGAATGTTAATTTAATGCATGTTCACAATTAGCTTTTGTGCAATACATTATCTCTAAACATTGTAAAAACTCCATTTGTTGTTTTCAGACATAGGCAAGACCTAAATACTTTTATAAGGATGATCCCTTATACATCAACAACATTAGAATTAAGCATTTTTCTGTGGTTACATATCTTGGAGTGCTTGTAGATATGTATTTATGTTGGGATTTACATATAAATTTTGTTTGCGGAAAAATATCACGCAACATTGGTATCATGAATAATCTGAAACTCACTATTCCATGTAAATTCTTGTTAATGATGTACAATGCATTCATAGTGCCTCACATCGCTAATTGCAATGCGTTAAGGGGTTCGTTGCATCCTTCTAAATTAGTCAGACTTCATCGTTTATACAGAACAGAATCCTCCATATTATGTGCCAGTTCTCATTACCTTGAATCTTCGTTACCCCTGTTAGAACGTTGCTTAATGTTTTTGATATAAATACGATGCAATTTGCCTGTTTAATGCGTAGATACTTTTCAAACCTAATATTTCATGCACATGTTTTCATTGAATGCTGAAATTTATCAGTACAATACCCTTCAACCTGTTAAATTCCACATGTGGAAAGTTAAATACAAAATACTCTTTCCAAATCAGTCCGTTGTTTAGGTCCAGTAACCGAGAATTCATTACCAGCCCACAGTCAGAATGCTTCGTTTCGTAATTCTTTTAAAATCAACTTGTAAACTGTGTCAAAATAAAATGTAAGCCAAATTACAAAGGTTAACTGACTGGCAATGGAAGCCACGTTGCTCAGTAATGTGTTTCTTTTGAAATAGCTTTAAAAACCACATGGCCGAGTTAATTCGACTCATCTTCTAAAAGCCCTTATACATGTACCATATGTTTTATAATACAGGTAACATAGGCTCTGTGGCGCACTGGATGCATCGCATTCTTAATTCTTTTGTGTATCCTTTTCGCAGCTAGGAGCCGTGCCTAATTTATTGTTACCAGCGTTTTTTTCGGTTTGCCTGATTTTGCCCTAAGGGTATTATGTAATAGTAAGTGACGTGAGCACATATGGGAGAACATGATTGGTAGATTTTGTTTTGGTATGATGGAACGAGGGTCTGAGAGTACATGAGTTTGAGGGAGTGGTGTGAGAAGCTACAATGCCTGCGTGTACATAATCGGGTGTGATTGAACACGCGCCTAAAATCAATCAGCAACAACAACAACAACAGCTATTTTGTCGTGATCGACGAAAGACCTGTTTTGTCACCCACGGGGAAGAGTCCTGTGTGCGGGGGAGAGTCGGGGAAGTCTGGGGACTTACTGCATGAGAGTGAGTGTATCCGCCCCAACTCTAGCTGCCACTGTTTCTGCTGTCATGAGCGGGAAGTGCAGACGGCCGTCGTCATTGGTCGTGTGGACACAAATTCCTCCGGGAGGCAGGCAACAGGGTGTTCAATTCTTCAAAATAACTGTAAGTCTAAAACATGCCAGTTTGCGGGGGGTTTCTACAACTGTTTAATTTCTGTATAGGCAAGTCTTTCAGATTGAAGTTTGGCTTTCTAAAAACTAGTGCTTTCAACTAAAGTGATCATTTTAAATGCAAACACTTTCTCAACGAAAATTACCATTTCAAATTGAATGGTTTCTTCCAGTTCGGAAACTGAACGTATGTATTTTTCAGCAAAAACTGAAATGTGTTTAATTGGTAGTCAAATGCCATAAACGCCCTCTTTTGACAAGTAACAACAGTCGGCCATTTTATGTCAGCCATGTCGAACTTTGAGGAAGCCTATATTGTTGGGTATTTCTCATTGATTGGTACCACCGTGTATTTACGGCATATATTTATAAGTTTATGCAACTTACGCATTTTGTTATCAAGCGGCCATAAGTAATGGTTGCTGGTTAAATGGAAGTATTGTACATAGCAGAAGTATGATTCATTCTAGCACTGGACATTATAATGCTAGTAAATGGCTATTATGCTAATTGGAGATATTGAGGAGATATCCGGCTGCTGTTTTTTTTTTTTTTGCGAAGTCTATTTGGTAAACCAAATGGTGTGATTATTGTCATTTTAAGATGTCGTGTGCTTTACAAGATAGAAAGTTAAAGCGTACAAGTTATACTTGGGTTGAATATATATTTATGATGCGGTGTAACTATATTTCAGCCGTAATCAAGGGTTCAGCCATCACATGCCCTTGCACCCAGACCATCGAGGATCGCAACTACAACCACCTCAGCTCGGACATGTACCGTGTAACCTACCTACCGTGTAACCTCGACAACGGGTCTTTTGACGAACTCGCGCTTCAAAAATCGACGTTATCGCGATCGCGTCGTCAAGGCAACCGCGCTCAACATCATCAACCGGCCATATGCAGGTTTTGATATCTGTACCGAAGATATTTTGATGTAAACCCATAATTTCATTCATTACTTTTGATATATGTCACAGGATATACTTGTACGGATTAATGCTATTTAAATTAAAGAAACTCTCCCCATAATTGGTTTACAAATAATTAATCAAACTTAAAGGCCCTGGAACAAACACACGAAGAAGAGGTGAAAAGGAAGACTTTGTAGATTTTAAATGTCAAAGGACTTTATTAAAACAAATAGATAATTGATCAGTCAGATGAAAGGCAACAAAGAAAAAAAGCGCTACAAAGAAAACTCTACACAAAGAATACCAAAGAAAACCATTATACAAAGAAAACCAACACAGCACGTCGTGCTGACTTTTACGTTACAGTTCCGAGCTGTTCATTAACAAACACAAAAAGAATAAATCAGTACATGGCTATCATCGTAAATGAATAACTACGTAAATACATGAATCAATTAATATCCTTATCAATCACATGGATCATGTTCATATAAAAATAATTCATTCACAATCAAACACATTGATATTATTTATAGTCAATCAATTTACATTATAATCAAGTGTCTAAATTAAACTACACATGTACAAACAAATAGCATATTTACCTCATTAGAATTAACAATACCGGTGCCTCATCATCAACCCCTTTTACAAACGATGACGACCGAACGATGGTGGCAACCTACGTATTAACACATTTAAAAGAAAAACAGTTCTTACTACTCTACACAAAACATTAAATACTACTAATCACTCACAAACTCACACAATCAACATATCATGTTATACAATTATTTTACACTACTATGGAATCATTGACATGAAGTCATTAATATAAACAATTAAGCATAACAAAACAATTGAATTTTAACTTACATGTATTAACGTCAACGACAACGGCAAAATGTCTGTGAAGTGTCTATCTCAAGTAAAAAAATAGAATGAAAACAAAAACAGCTTATAAATCGTTCTAATTATAAAGCGCGCGGTTACCAGGGCAGCGCACGCGAATCGCGCGCGCAGCCATGGTAACCTAGAGCATGGTTCGCGCATGCGTGATAAGACAACCAAAAAAAAAAAAAAAAACGTGAGAGGATAGATTGATCCTCTCACACACACCACTGCCTAAATAATTGCCGTCCCCGGCAATAAAAACATTACAATTTATAAAATATGACTTTAAAAATACATATCGAACTACCCGTGACATTCAACAAGTAATATAAGGAATAATGTATGATGACACTATAATATTCGCAATAATGAATGACTATACAATATAGTTAATATTTTCAATGGTAATATTAAAAAAAAAAAGAAAATACAGAGGTCGTCGCGAACGTTACCAGAATTTCTGACATCTGACATACCAGATAATGATAAGCATAAGAAATGAAAAATATGTCACAGTTCTCAAAAACGCAAGGTAGCTTCATTTCATTGTAATCAAAGACATAATAAATAATTAAAAATGTCACAGCTGTCAAAACGCAAGGTAGCTTCATTTCATTGTAATCAAAGACATAAAACGCAAGGTAGCTTCATGTCATTGGTGTCACTGACGAATAACACTATATACAATACATGACTAAAAGCTCCATGTTCATCCACCTGCACATGAAGTATTAGTGTTAAACACTTTGTAAAGTACATGACTAAAAGTTTCATGTTCATCCACCTGCACATGAAGTATTAGTGTTAAACACTTTGTAAAGTACATGACTAAAAGTTTCATGTTCATCCACCTGCACATGAAGTATTAGTGTTAAACACTTTGTAAAGTACATGACTAAAAGTTTCATGTTCATCCACCTGCACTTGAAATATTGTTGTACCTGTCAAAACCGCAAAGTAGCTTACTGACATCGGTTTCATTGAATAATAAACACTATATGAAGTACATGACAAAAAGCTTCATATTAATCCACCTGCACTTGAAATATTGTTGTCCTCAACAATTTACAACAATTGATCATATGATATACATAATACAAAATGTCACTTTCTCAATGCTAGCTCATCTCATTTATGTCTGAGGCTGTGGTTCGTCACCATACCGCTTTGGAGATCTGTGGTCTCTTTCCGATCGACGTCGACTAATTGCCGTATCGTCCTGTTCGATATTAGCAAAGTCTTCAACGTCGTCCTCTATTTCGGAAAATGTGCAGGCCGTGAGCAAATTGCGGTGGACAGTCTTTTCCTTTCCCGCCACATCTTGTATTACATAAACATCTTGGTGCGACATTTTCTTCGTGACAGTGTAGGGTGTAGTTTCCCATTTATCTATGAGTTTCTGTCTCCCCACGATCGCTTTGTGGGCCTTCAACACCTTGTCACCGACTTTGAAGGGGGCATCTCTTGCAGATCTATCGTAGGCGTCCTTCATCCGTTTGCGTGCAGCATCAGCCTTTTCCTGCGCACTGAGATATGCCTCTTTTAATGTGGCTTGAAGAGACTCGACGTAAGTCGAAGGGGCCTCATCCTCCGTTTCATCATTATTTCCGGTGACGAGATCGAGGGGAATTCGGGGCTCTCTTCCGAACATCATTGAGAAGGGGGTGTGACCTGTTGATGAATGCTTTGTTGCATTGTAGGCATGGGTCATAGCCTCCACATGATCCTTCCAGTTGGGCTTCTGCGAAGGATGGAGTGTTCCCAGCATGTCTAGTAATGTCCCGTTGAACCTCTCTGTCATTCCATTCCCTTGCGGGTGATATGGCGTTGTCCGACTCTTGTTTATGTGGAGAAGATCGCACAGCTCCCGAATAAGGGCGGCTTCAAAGCAACGTCCTTGATCACTATGGATGCGTTCCGGAATGCCATAGTGCACTATGTATCTGCTCCATAGAGTCTTGGCAACCGTCGATGCTGTTTGATCCTTCGTGGGGAAGGCCTGCGCATGACGAGTAAAGTGATCAGTGATGACAAGAATGTTCTCTATCCCACCTCGTGATGACTCTAGACTCACAAAGTCAAGACAGACTAACTCTAGCGGCCTGGTACTTCTAATTGGCATTAATGGAGCTTTCGATTTCGAGTGCTTTGTCTTCCGCACCGTGCATCGTCTGCATCGGGTAATGTACTGTTGAACAAGGGACTTCATACCTGGGCAGAAAAACCTTTCTTGCATGAGTGCCAGAGTCCGTTCTATTCCCAGATGGCCCATATCTCGGTGCGACCTGTGAAGTGCAATCTTATTCATGCCCTTGGGTAGAACCAGTAGCCTCCGATCATCTTGTCTGACATACCACAGCATCTTTTCTTCGCATAGTTCAAGTCGATTCCAGTGGCGGAGAATCATTCTCACTGCAACCTTTTCCTTTCTCATCTGCCGTGAGGTGGGCTTTTCACCTGTCTCGAGAAGTTCGATTACACGATTCGTGGTGGGGTCATATCTCTGACTTTGGGCGATATCCTGATGTGACATTCCCGGTATCGTTGTCGACGCCTGTTCTCCTTCGTCATCATGGGCATGTATGACGTTCACCTGAGGAGTTTCTATCGGCGGCGCGTTGATCTCCTCCTCTTGATAGCCACTTCCTAGGGCGGCTCGGTCAAGGGATTTTCTCACATGCTCTGGGGGAATTCGTGACAGACTGTCGGCGTTGTCGTTAGTTTTTCCTGACCTATATTCGATGTCTAGGTCACACTGAGCTAAGTCGTTTACCCACCGTTGGCCATGAGCGTCTAGTTTGGCTTTCCCTAGGACGTATGTTAGAGGATTGTTGTCCGTGATGGCAGTTACTCTCCTTCCCAATACGAACTCTCTGAACTTCACCGTCACTGCCCAGTGTAGCGCTTTGAATTCCAACTTATGAGCTGGGTATCTTCTCTCGCCTGGCGACAAGCTACGACTTGCGTATGCAATCACTTGCTCCTTCCCGTCATGTATCTGAGCTAAGACTGCTCCAAAGCCCAGTAGTGATGCGTCGGTTTGAATAACGAAAGGCAGCTCGAAGTTTGGGTACGCTAGAATTGGGGCTGACACGAGTGCTTCCTTCAGAGTCTTGAATGCGTCTTGGCAGTCTCTTGTCCATAACTGCGTAATGACAGATTGCTTGCCTGGTCCAGCTTTGTGTCCTAGGAGACCAAAAAGTGGATTCGCGATCTTCGCATAGTCCTTAATGAAGCGTCTGTAGTAGCCTGTAAGGCCAAGAAAGCCGCGAACATCCTTGGTCGTCCGAGGTAGAGGCCATTCTTGCACAGCAGCGATCTTCTCTGGATCAGTCGCTACACCATTCTCAGAAACCACATGACCAAGATACTTCACTTCTTTACGGAGAAAGTGACACTTCGATGGCTTCAGTTTCAAGCCATGTTCACGCAGACGTGCAAATACGCGATCCAGTCGTTCTAAATGTTCCTCTAGGGTGGAACTGAACACTATGACGTCATCAAGATAGATCAACACTTCACTCAGATTCATGTCCCCAAACACAGTGTTCATGAGCCGCTGAAACGTAGCTGGGGAGTTCATGAGGCCGAATGGCATTCTAGTGTACTCATACAAACCCATGGGGGTAGTAAACGCTGTCTTGCATTGATCTTCCTTCGCCATCTGGACTTGCAAGTACCCAGACATTAGATCCAGACTGGTGAAGTACTTCGCTTTCGATAGAGTGTCCAACGACTCGTCGATCCTGGGGATAGGGTAGGCATCACGGACAGTACGCGTGTTAAGCTTCCTATAGTCCACACATAGTCTAATCCTACCATCCTTCTTTCTTACGATGACGATCGGAGACGCAAATGGACTCTTGCTTGGCTTGACGATTCCAGCATCCAGAAGCTCATTTAAGTGATTCTTGACTTCGTTAAAGTCCTTTGGCGAAATTCGTCGGTAGGGCATTCGAAACGGGGTAGGGTCGATGAGCGGTATGTCGTGCACGATAGTGTCCGTACATCCAAAGTCTTCCGGACCTTTGGAGAACACGTCAGAATTATTGTGGATCAGTTCCTCCAATAACCTCTTCTCTGCAGACGATAGCTCCTCCGTCGGTAAATTCAAATCTGGAATTTGTGAAACTTCATCATTCACTTCTTGAGAGAAAATATTCACAAGTACCTCTGCTTCGGGCGGGTGACCCTCCTCACTGTGTTGGCTATCTTGCGTCGTCTGACTCTCATGCAGTGAACTCACAACCTCTAATGTTCCAAGTTGCAGGTTTCTCGTCAATGTAGTCACCTCTGTCGACAAATTGGTCACAGATATCGTCACCCGACCTTTCTCAACTAGGGCAACACCTGTGTCTACTTTGATACCATCCAACTCGTCATTTCCTTCAACTAGTGCCATAAAGCAGCGACCGCTGGTATGTTTAGGTGTGTTTGCCGTCACGTCGATTCGCTCTCCTGGTCGAATGAACAGCGGCTTCCGTCCTCCAAACCTAACAGTTCCAACAAGTCCAGTACAATCGGCGAGGTCAAGTCCGTCACAATTCATCGCTTGAAATGCTAGGAAGCATGGTGTGGACAATTCCTTGACTCGGTGCATGAAGTCTCTACCAAACTTGGAATGAACTATGTCACGTGATGCGCGAAGAACATTCGTGCCTATTAAACACGAGATTCGGCCTTCCTGTCCAATGTTTGAAACTACTAATGCTGGTACTGATCGAACTGTCGTTCCCATGATTTCAAAGTCTATCAGAATAACACCCTCATGAGGTACATCTTGACCGCTGGCGCCTTCTATTCTGACGGATGTTGACTGGATTTGCTGCTTTTGAAGATGAGGATGACGTCTGACGAAATCTCTCGTGATCGTCGTGACCTGTGATCCCGTATCTAAGATTGCAGCACATGGTTGACCGCAAACCATTACATTAACACTGTTCACTGGACCGACTGTAGGAATCGATTCACCAACTTGACTTGCGTTGTCCAATGTGGTAGGGCTACTTTGCTCATATACACCCACAGACTGCCCTGCGTCTGCAGATCCAACTAGTTTAAATGAGGGCAGAACTTGGCGAAGTGTCCGAGTTGACCGCACGTATAGCAGACAGGTGGATGCCCCTGACTACCTCGACGTTCACCTCGCTCTCTGCGTCCTGTCGTGTCGGTCCTGCGCCCTGTCATGCCGGCTCCGTGGACCGGCATGTCGACTCTCTGTCCCGGCATGTCAAGTCTCTGTCCAGGCATGTCGACTCTCTGTCCAGGCATGTCGACTCTCTGTCCAGGCATGTCGACTCTCTGTCCAGGCATGTCGACTCTCTGTCCCGGCATGTTAAGTCTCTGTCCCGGTATGTCGACTCTCTGTCCTGGCATATCGACTCTGCGTTCAGAAACATCAGCAAGACGACGCTCAATGTCAACCATATGACGATGTTGGTTCCCGACAGTTTGATGGATGAATTCCATCGCCTGCTTCTGGCTCACGGCCAACTCGTCCACGGCTTTGGTGAGAGCATCGATGCGGTCATCCTTTGTCGTTTCTACCGCTGTCGTATGCTGTCTGTAGAGTTGCGCTGTCGCTTGCCTTTCTTCAGCGTCGATTACACGGAGTTCTCGACGTAGTTCCCGGAACGACATCTCTCGTGGTCGCATCGGTGCAAGTCGTGCCCTTACAGTTTGACTTCTCAGACCGTACATGAACTGCGTGGTTAACATCGCATCGCGTGCCGACTCACCAGCTAGTGCAGCTTGGTCTCCACGGTCCCTAGCCACTCTCAGTTTCGCCTCCAGGGCGACAGCATACTCACTCGGTGACTCATTCGCTTGCTGAGTCCTTGCATAAAAACTTGCCATTGGTGAGTTTGTGAAGTCGCTCTCTCCATACTCATCGATAAGCTCCCTGAACGCTCTCTCCGTCGACAGCTCCTCACCGTGAAGCTCCAGATTAAGCATGAGGTCTCGAGCCCTGCCGCTGGTATTCCTTACTATCTCATTAAACTGAGCCTGTGGGGACATTGCATGACTTTTCGATTCCAATACAAATCTCATATCCCTAACCCAGTCATCTACATTGACACCACCTTTACCGGTGAACACATTCGGTCCTTTCATTTGTTGAGAGACGAGCACAGTCGGGACTTGGGGGTGACATCGTACTTGTTCGGGCACCGGTGTCGGCATGGGATCGAAGCCCGCCAGTTGCAGCGGAGATATCGGCGACCTTGACCGTGACATGACGGGTGACAGGTGTGGGGGTGGCGTCTCCATGGGTGGCGTCTCCATCGTAGCTCCCGTGACAGTGCTGTGTTGGCTTTCTTTGTTTTGAATATTGCAATTTCCTACTACTTTTTTTTTTAAATATAACAAATTTGGATAATTTTAAGTTAGTCTTCCTTTGCCTAATCTTCCCGGGTTTCGGCACCAAAAATTATGTCACAGGATATACTTGTACGGATTAATGCTATTTAAATTAAAGAAACTCTCCCCATAATTGGTTTACAAATAATTAATCAAACTTAAAGGCCCTGGAACAAACACACGAAGAAGAGGTGAAAAGGAAGACTTTGTAGATTTTAAATGTCAAAGGACTTTATTAAAACAAATAGATAATTGATCAGTCAGATGAAAGGCAACAAAGAAAAAAAGCGCTACAAAGAAAACTCTACACAAAGAATACCAAAGAAAACCATTATACAAAGAAAACCAACACAGCACGTCGTGCTGACTTTTACGTTACAGTTCCGAGCTGTTCATTAACAAACACAAAAAGAATAAATCAGTACATGGCTATCATCGTAAATGAATAACTACGTAAATACATGAATCAATTAATATCCTTATCAATCACATGGATCATGTTCATATAAAAATAATTCATTCACAATCAAACACATTGATATTATTTATAGTCAATCAATTTACATTATAATCAAGTGTCTAAATTAAACTACACATGTACAAACAAATAGCATATTTACCTCATTAGAATTAACAATATCGGTGCCTCATCATCAACCCCTTTTACAAACGATGACGACCGAACGATGGTGGCAACCTACGTATTAACACATTTAAAAGAAAAACAGTTCTTACTACTCTACACAAAACATTAAATACTACTAATCACTCACAAACTCACACAATCAACATATCATGTTATACAATTATTTTACACTACTATGGAATCATTGACATGAAGTCATTAATATAAACAATTAAGCATAACAAAACAATTGAATTTTAACTTACATGTATTAACGTCAACGACAACGGCAAAATGTCTGTGAAGTGTCTATCTCAAGTAAAAAAATAGAATGAAAACAAAAACAGCTTATAAATCGTTCTAATTATAAAGCGCGCGGTTACCAGGGCAGCGCACGCGAATCGCGCGCGCAGCCATGGTAACCTAGAGCATGGTTCGCGCATGCGTGATAAGACAACCAAAAAAAAAAAAAAAAAACGTGAGAGGATAGATTGATCCTCTCACATATATATATGACTATAGTAGACAGAGTCAATCGGAAAATATTTGATTGTTTATCCATCCTCATTCCTATTGATTATTGTATTGAGGCAACATTTCATTGTTCAATTCAATTGCTATGTGTATGTTATTGCGTTTCATTATGATCTGATTATTTCATGCATTCCTTGTAATTAAAGTTTCATTTTGAAACTACATTAACATTAGTTCCGATTTTTATCCTTTATTTATTTTATTTATGAAGCGCCACAATGTGACAAACAGCATTCACCCTCTCTAAAACTCTTTACCTGGCGCAACATAGAATACAATAAGTTAACAGCTTTAGCTCCCCGGTTAAATTATTTTATTTATCCGCATACTCTGTTTACACAGGTGTACCCAAATTATTATGCCACTGAGGCATTTACGGGTAAACCTTTTTCTGCATTGTTTATACTTGACCCGTGCTCGTATTGGGCATTCTCATTTGACTCATGCATACTTATTTGCAGTGGAAAATCCACCTCAATGCATATCATGTAATTATACACTAACAATTAAACACATTCTCCTTGAATGTGTTGAACTTGCAAATATTCGTATTAACTTTTTGATTTTCCTGACCTCAAGACATTATTTAGAGATATTTCTTTACACTAGATTTTAAGTTGGAAACTGATCGTATCCCAATCACAACAGATACATTTATACCCTTGGGCAAGGTATTTTATTCCAATTGCCTAGTCTTTCGGAGGAGACTTTAAACCGCCGGTCCCGTGTAAAGGAAAGTCACACCATTGACACGTTAAAGAACCTGCTTCTCTTTTCATAAAGAGTCGGGAAGTTATCCCGATGAAGTAGTTAACATATTGATTTATTTCTGATTTACAATCCTGCTCAAATTCTGTAAATCACATTGGGGGAAACTTGAATTGTATAACCTTTTAAGATGAACTGTTCGACACTTATATGACACTCAAGTGTTAGTAGTGTCGTTAATTTCTTATCAATCAATCAATCAATCAACCAATCAATCATTGTTTATACTTACATCTCTGCAATACTCATGTTGTGCCGCTTTTTATTAATCGTCGCTATTGCCGATCAGTCACTATTTATATTTTCCTATGTTAAGTCATATGTTGATATAATATATGTTTCAATGTTGTATATATTTTTTTTAGTTGTTCTAGATTCGATGTACTGGTGGTCAAGACGCAACCCATCGACATCGCCTGGCCCGCCAACGCCAAGGAGATCGCGCAGGAGATCCTGGATTATGTCACGGACGGTGACACACGCCCTCTCTTGGTCCATGCCTTCTCCGTCAGCAGCCACGTGTACGCCGAGATGCTCGACCTGATGGATGCATCAGAGGGAGAAGAAGCGCGCGTCTGCGGAGCGGAGAAGCCGTTAGGCCTATGCATCAGTGCGTTACCGCATCGTTGATCAGATCCTGTACAGTTGTATTCTCTCCAGGGATAGCTACGAGGGTATCTACTCACAGGCCGCCAACAACTCATTTACGCAGTTTGTCATCAAGAGGGTTGCAGAGACCTACTATTGGCTGACCAACAAGTACACCATGGATAGCATCGTCAAGGTGAGCTTGAAGGGTGAACTCTCCCGTGAGCATTGGCGTGAAGATGTGTAGTAAGCCAATGTGGTTTTCAGGGAATGGTAATGTGAGAGTTTAAGGTCGGTCTCATTGGTGGAGATGTCGCAAGGACAGCATAGATAAGTTACAGAGACTTACAGTGGACTTGAAAAAAAATCAAACGCATTCGAATTCACGATGACTTGTCGGAGACCCGTCTAGTCTCGCGGAGACTCGGTCTCAAACAGTCCACATATTTTTAACATTTTACAAGGCATAAATTCAGCAGTAATTTACATCTTGGGGAATCATAATTCATAATGATTCATTAATGTATGAAGGTGAGCGAGAATTCCATAAGAATTTCCAAAGAAACAAAGCAGAGTTTATTAACGTCCTATTGTTCTACATTGTCCTTCAGGTGAACGAGATCTTTACTGGCCGCCCGGTCAAGGCGCCCGCCCCGAACCTCTTCTCTCGCGATGACCCGATCGCCACGGCCAAGGAAAACGACGAGTTGGTCGAGCAGTGGCCCAATCATGTGGAGAGCGACCTTGAATTAAGTCAAGTGTTGCAGAGCTCCCCACTTTGCGAAGCACAGTGAAGAGTAGAAGGGGAGCATCTACGGCTTTATGGGCAAGCTGACACTGCAGCGCTGCCGCACGTTCCAGTTAGAGAAACTCAGCAGTAATTTACATCTTGGGGAATCATAATTCATAATGATTCATTAATGTATGAAGGAAAGCGATAATTCCATAAGAATCCCGTCGTCAGCGGGGACGCTACTGTAGGAAGCGCCAAAGAAGGCCGACTTAAAGTAGAATGAGTGAGGGAGATTGTCGAGAACTCGCGGAGCTCAACAAATGAACACTAGGCTAAATCTTCCAAAAGGAGTGGTCACTATAGACTGTAGGATGGACTTTGCCACGACTTAACGAAGGATGAGTGAGGGAGATAATTAATCCGCGCAGCCAGCTTGACAAATGAACAAGAAATCTTTACTACCAGAGATGCCGTTATAGGATGGACTTTTGCGAAACTTGACAAAATGGTAAGGGAGATAGAGAGCCCGCTAAGCTGGCGCAACAAATCAACTCTAAATCCTGCCTAAAATATAGGTCACGATGAATTAACGGATGGGCTTTGGAACGATTTGAAGAGAACGCGCAGAGGTAGCTCAACTAATCAACGCTACATCTCTCCTTAAGGAGAGGTCATTGAAGGGTGGACTTTCCCACAGAGGAACACCGGGGTAACTCCACACATGTCCTATATAAATATCAGCGACACATCTCTCTCTTGATTAAGCTGCGAGCTTTGGGATTGACTGGTAAGAAACAACCGCCAATCTTAATTGTTTACATGCCGAAACTCGCACATCATTATTGAAGCAGCGGACTGCATCTCCTTTGGGGTATTGAGCATTAGTTTATAACTGATGCTGGGGAACAAAAGGTATTTTGTATCCACCCATTGGACAGTCAGTATAGACATGTTCACCGTAATAGCGGATAATATTCAGATATGCCTAGAATGAGTATTTACCTAACTTGTGAAATATGACTAAAGTCATAGCCGTATGTGTTATGTCACACAAAGAAGAATGTTTCATTATCATGTATGTATATTATGAAACTGATATGTGAGCCAAGAATCTGAAGGTTGAGATTTTGTACGTCATATACTGTGTAAAGTTTACTTGAAAGAGTTTGGATTGATGAAAAAGAACCAGGGGTATGGGGCATGGGATGAAGGATTATTAAGTTGATAAGCATCCTGACTGACTTGTTTACCATGATATGCAATTCATACAAAGAGCTCAGTACAGATAACTGTGTGGCTCTCCATGATCGCCTATACGTCACATGACAAAGCACCCAGAAAGAGAGAGAGAGATAGTATATCAAGTAGTCATATTAACTATCAAGATAGCTTGAACAGACCACACGGCAAATCATGATCGTTGAATTATTTCACGAAAAGTTGGATTGCATGCATGAATACTTTTGAACAAAGAATGACACCACCTCTCTTAACCCTAATACTACAGGGGTATTTCAAAGTATGTTAGGGTGGGGGGAATTATGGCCATGGGCCGCCCGATTCCCTCTTTTTTTTATTTTTTTTATTTTTTTTTTTTTTTATAAAAGTCAAGAATTATGTACTCTACAAGTTGTATAGCTAAATTTACGAAAGTGCCTTTATTTTTTAAAATTCAATAATGTATGCTCATTTATGCAAGCAATCACTAGATAAAGCCTCAGGAATATCAATTTCTGGTACAAATGTCTTTGAAAAATCCCTGATCAATTCCTGAAAAAAGAATAGTTTGTGGTAATCATTTCTCACGTATTTCATTGTTTTTGGTCAAGCGCATTTTGCGATTTGGGTGTAAGTGTGTGTGAATGTGGGTGTATGTGGGTTTGTGTGTGTTGTAATTATTTACACTACCTATTAGAAAAAGTATTTACATAAAATGCGAAATCTCCTGCATGATTTTGTCCATATGGTTGTGCTCAGTCATAAAGAAAAATAGCGAAATTTCAGTAACATGTGTTTGGTAAACGTAATCAGATATCGGCACGGTAGGTCAGATCGTCATAAATTTGGAAACAAAATATGCGGAAAGGATCAGAAAAAAAATCATGTTCGTTTCGAAATATTTAGGTGTTCGGAAGTACCGGCAAAAAATTGACGGGGGTGGGGGAATAATGCACCCCGTGAGTATTAGCATTAAAGGATTATGTGAAGCACGTTGAATTCTCAATACTGCACATATAACGGAAAGTCGTCCCATGATGTATTAGTGTACGAGACCGGCGGCATGGATCATTGTTCGACACATATCCCCGTCACACACACGCCTATAGGATGTGAAGTGCACAGTATTGATGCAAGAACACGACATGGAATTCATTCGCTATAAGAAGCAGAAAAATTGTGGTTGTATTTAATTGAGGAAAGCAATGTTTGAACAAACTATTTCTCTCTCAAATGACATTCTATTGCACGTGAATCTCCAACGATATAAGCTATCCATCATGTACATTGTATATCTATATATTCATGTTATCAGGATCAGTGCTGGCGTGTTGCATCACTGTTTGAATTGAGTTTTGACCAGGACAATTCTTTGCATCCACAATATAGATATTTGAGTTTCCTTCATCAAAAGAATGAGCATTTATATGATTATACATGGATCAGTTTCACCATTGCCGTATTGATATATGTCATGAATTTGAAAAGGTTGATGCATTCAAGAATAAAAAATATATTTGTGGGGAAAATAAGCAACCGTCTACGTCTGCTTATCTGAATATAGAGTACCGAAGTGTGACGCCATTTGAGCATTATTGTCAAGACAAATGGCTCTAAAAAATACGGACAGAACAAGCAGCGGTGATAACAACGGGGAATGTAATTGAGAATGCCGGACACTAACCCGAAATACAATATCGGACAGGTAAACCTCTCAGTGGAGTGAGTTTGTTTAAAGCCAATTTGTCTTTGACAACATGTTCATATGACGACACCACTTTGGTACTCTATATGAAAGAATGCTTGCATCGGAAGAGAAAAGAACAACGAGATGGCTTTAGAAAAAAGAGGTGGGGGGGGGGAGAGAGAAAGAGAGGAGGAGGGAGATCGAGAGAGAGAGGTGGAGAAAGAGGAGGTTGGGAGAGAGAGAGAGAGAGACGGAGAGAAAAGCGAGCGCCATGGAAAAGTAGTAACATTTCAATGGCCAATTATCTCACAGCATATAGGATGTCATATCATAGTTCATGTTACTACAAGATTGTATCAGATTTAGAAGGCTGTCGGATCACTTTCAGGATACATTTGGGCAACAAATCCCCCCCCCCCTCCCCATCCCATGTGATTTTGTCATAAATTGCACATTTCTTTATATCAAAAAGAAAATTACCTCAGTAATAGAAAGAAATTTGTTGACAATCTGCAAGTATATATGTTTAATACTCTTTGAAATGGTACCAACATCAGCAATCGGTCTGTTGGCTCAGTTGGTAGAGCGTCAGACTGATAACCTGGAGGCCGTGAGTTCGATTCCCTGACATGGATGCTCTTTTGCTTTTTCTCTCGTTGATTTGAAACTAATAGTCTATACGCTAAAATCACCAAGCAAAACCACCGACGTCTTATAGCCTAGTGGTAGGGTAAGCGCCGGGACTACCTCACACTCGTGCTAGCGAGCACGGGTTCGAAACCCGCTAACTCCAAGGTTGCAAAACCAAGGTTCAAGGATTGTCGGATGGCCCGGCAAAGTTATTGGGATCACCCTTGTTCCTCCCCTAAAGAGTTAGAGTCTATAGTTTTTATAGGCTACAGTTTTTAGGAGGTAGGAAAGGATACGCGAATGGGCCGGTCGCCATACCAGAAGGGAACTAATGGTAGTCGGTAAGGGTAAAGCCCGAAGTCACGACACCTGAACTCCTGGCAACCATCGCTTAACTTTTTATTTTTTTGTTGTTGAAATATTGACTTTAATTGTTGTTTTATTTCTATCTCTGATGACAACAATCAACCAGAGCCTTATCATCTTTGTTGTTCCGTTTTTCATTATTCCATATTCCTCTTCTTATTACTTTTCTGCCCGGTTTTTTGTCCATTGATTTTCTACACTTTCCTGGAGCATGTTGCATATAGGTTTTAAATTATTCTACCTTATCATCAATGGTAGCTACCAAGAAAACCTATCTACAACATGGCCCTGATCTCTGATATCATCCAATCTTTCTTATTTGCACAGAGTAAAGGGTATCCTCAACCAGCAAGGCTATCATTCAATCCTACAGCGGAAGGCCTTGCCTTCAGGGAAACGCGTGGTCGGAGGAGGGTTCGTTTTCCAGTAGGACAATGGCCCAAAGCACACGTCAAGACTATTCAAAGAATATGCAAAGGCTACTTGAAAAAAAAAGGAAGAGACACAAGTCCTGGCAATCATGGATTGGCCGCCCCAGTCTACAGATTTCAATTCCCTTTCTTGTCATTTATGTTTTTGAATTTAAAAAAAAGGTTTCCATACAAGTGAAACACTAAGTACTGTATAATTTTATTTGTGTGTTTGACTTCTAACTAGGAAAAGGAAAAATGAATGAAGTTATGCATTTAACCCTGTATAATGGTGAAAAGCTCTGGATATCTAGATTACGCGAATGTAATAAAAAGGTTAGCAGTTTGAGAACATGCCATATTGACTGGTAGGCAGCCATTTAATAGAGTATAACTTTGTTTGAATCAAGGATAAAATGTACATTCTTCTATATATACTATTCACTTTAAAACAAAACTTGAACTATGCTATGAGCCTGGATATCAATAAAGCCTACCAATTATACACTGAATGCAGGTGTTCCTAAACTTTTGGAGTTCAGTATATCTCTCTTACTTTCTCTCCCACTGCACTTTCTCTCTCCCTATACGGTACATACAGCTGGCCACCATACCGTACCGGGTAGGTAAGCGAAGGAAGGGCAGACCACAGCGAAGGTGGATAGAATCAATCAATGGATAGATGGAGCAGCCAAACTATCAACTAACGCGGGCTGCGACAGGTAGATGCTGCTGCGGGAATATTCATTTTTATGATTCATTCAAAGAAGAAATGTCAATTACAGTACATGTATGTAAAGAAAAAAATCATAAAAGCAAAAATAAAATTGAAGAAAAAACGGGGAAAGAGAAGCACTATCATCTATGGTTTGGAAAATGAAGGACTAAAAATATATCTTTTTTTTACAGATTGGTGGCAAGATCGTCACGCTTGCGAGACGATAAATCTTGTGCTTTTGTTTAGATGCATATGCATAATTTCAGATGCTTACGAATAGAAAGTTTGGATGATATCAGAGATCAGGGCCATGTTGGAGATATCTTTGCTTGGTAGCTACCACTACATTTAAGTTACAATAATGGAAAACCTATATGCAACATCCTCCTGGAAGTGACAACAAAGTGTAAATAATAATAATACATGATGCTTCTGGCAGAAATACCATGTGGTATTTCAGCTAGAAATTAATAGCAGTAAATAAATTTCAGTAAGAAATTCTGAGCACCATAGATTAAACCGCCATTTACATGAAGTCTGTGTAATTTTCAATGAGGCACAGAAAACAGCGGCCCATTTGGAGAAGTAAACAAAATCTATTTTTGCCTGGAGTAGATTTTTGAGTGAGAGATTAATGACAAAACGACTGATAGTCTGAAATCGTTTAATTGAGAAAGAAAAATGGAGAACAAGGGGATACCTTCTCGTATAAGCCAATAATACAGTTAATATGATGCAACCTTTTTTTTATTGAAATGGGCAGAAAAAGAAGTTTTGAAAAACATTAATCTTCAATGGTTATGTTTAACTTTAAATCAATTTGAAGAGACAACTTTGCCATATATAAAGCATCACATTGCTAGTACTGCAGAACTTACTTCTTGGTTACCATTATTTGCTTTAGTATACAGACTGTGCATAGAGAATGTCCATGCTATGTAAGCCTAATTCTGACATAAAAATAAAAATGCTAGGAATCACCATTATCATTTAATCTTTCAAGTTCAGATTTTATGGAAATCTGAGCATGAGACCATTCACAAATATCTCCTTATGGATAATAATGTGACTAATCACATATTTATATACATTTAACATGATTCATCAAAACACTGATTGATACAGAATATAGTTTGTTTTAAACTATCAAACATGACTAAATATTGTGTCCCTTGAAAGTGTAAAACATAAAAGGTCAAGATCTAAGAAATATGCCTGACTGAATTACACACAGATTAAAAAATACACCGTTTGTTATGAATATAAGCAAAATATGTGCCCATTGTGTAAAACCTGATTTTGCCGTATGATTTCATTTTCTCTTCGAATTTCTTGGAAATAAATACCCCAATTCTTTTAGACTTAAAAATCCAGATCTCCTCATAATTTTTTTTTTCCTCATGATTTTTTTTTCGCAATAAAAATTATATCATACATTAGCGAGGTTATACTACAGATGTGATACTAATTATTCTAGAATAGTATGCTCTACCAGATAACAATATGCAACAACAATGCTTTTGAACAATAATATACACAAAGACATTGAGTAGGTACTGCCATTTTAAAAAAGATCTTGTCCTTCTCAAAATGGGTATGCCTCAGACCAGCAAACCCAGTGTACACACACATTTAGTACTTGACATTAACAGAATATACACAACACATTAAATAAACAGATGCTTTGTGATGATGGATGTCAACATATTGATGCATTTTTTCTTCAATTTCTTCTTAAAAACATCTCCAGACACAAAGTAATACATGTATATGTACATTAAGTTGTTAACAAATGTGTAGGTTGTGTTGCAACACTCATGCATCCATCACACGGTTAAAAGAATAACTTATACAGCACCAGATTCAGTTTGAATATACACTTACAAAATAAGTGATAATATGTAAAAAAAAAAAAAAGAAAAAAAAAAAAAAAAAGAGGAAAACAAAAAACAAATAACATTTCTTCTATAAAAAAAAAAAGGCTTACGCTAAAGACACACCCACTTCACCTGTTTAATGAATGCAGTACAGACATGGTCCAAGGAACATATTGGTATCACATGTGTGAGCTCTCCTGACCACATTATGGTCTGCTTTCATGTTATCGAAATATTCCAAAAAAAACTGCACTGATCGGGCTTAAAGACAGCCTGTCCCTTTTCCAGATCACCACAAAACCATCGAAACATTGGCAAAACATATAGAGAAGTGTTAGCAAGCTGTATATTCATAATTTGAAACTGATACGTATAGTGCAAAATTCAAATAACGCACGTAAACAACGTCTGATTAATAGTCTTTACCTCAGGCTCTTAGCAGTTTGTGTTGAAATATCTGCTTTATTGATTCATCTGTTTAATAAATTATAAAACGCATTATGAAAAAAAAATGTTCTTTAGAAGGAATCATTTTCAAAGTTTGGTTATTACTCAAAAAATTAGGATTTCACACATGCATAATAACCACATAGATACTGTAACAAAGACTAATACTTTTTTCGTAGTACGAAAAAAGTCGGTTTGAAATTTAACGGCTGAAATTTTTACATATACAGAAAGCTTCAACATGTTATATTCTTAGAAATGGTCTTGAATCACATTTTCTTTAATTTACGATCGTGATAGACGATTTCAAATTTTAAGCTTGCAAAAGGGACGGACAATCTTTAAGGAGACTTGATAACCCCTTTTTTTCTGCAGGGTGCCCCTTCCTTCTCGTTTCAATAAAGTACGCCAAATCAAAGCTTGAATATGTGATAAGAGGGCGATAAAGTTCCAACTCTCCCCCAGTCCAAGGTCAGTATTTGCCCTCTTATATCATTGAGAATGGTTGAGTACTGAATATCACAAACTACTTCCAAACTCTACATTAACCAAGGACAAATCATCCATAAACAGTACATGTAAAAAACGAAATATTTTCAAAATGTGACAAGAGTGCATTGTTTGTACTGTTTAGCAATGGCATTCACTGTAATCGTGGACGTATATGTTTGTGTAATGTGAACATCTTTGACACAATGTTGATACAGCAGTTTTTTGTTCACATTTTGCAAGACTGAAATGACACTCTGGCATGCTTTCACACATCTCTAATATGCCCATATTTGGCATGAAATTCATTGTGTGTTGATAAAACCGATTAAGATTTGCAGCATTGAGATGAGCATCAGAACATGAATTCTGAGAGCACCGTGAGATTCACTATTCAAATCAAGAGCCAGTATTTCACACAACACATATTTCCATGGAACATCAACACATATATACAGCAACGGGATATTCAGAGTAAATACTGAGTGGAGTAATGGAGAGAGACTAGTAGAATAAACAAAGGGGGTGGTTGATAATTAATGCTGGATAACAAACAAACTAAAGGCACATTCACAAATAGTTGTTTTGCTGCTGCTGCTCCATTTACAGCCAGTCTAGACCAACAACAACTTCTGCAGGCTTGAACTCTTAAACAGTCATCAAGACAATGATAATAACAGCACCATTTCTTTGCAGCAATGTACGTGATACCTTTTCTTTACCTCCCCTTTCTCTTTCTTCGTCTTATTCTTTGTACCATTACATTCCCTTGATGATTTCCTCCGTCAGCGCAATACCCCACTAGCGCCTGGAACGAGACTAACCGCGCTAACCCCAGTGACAGGCGAGGGGTGAACGGAAGATCTTTCGGAGCGCCAGGAGTGTAGGCATATTTCGGCGCACGGATACATAGTTCCGTGGATACAACTGCTGATACAACTGAGGGACAACCCACACCCACAGTGCCTTGTCAAAAGGCTATATCGACTCTAGTACTGCATCTCTATGACCCCATTTACACCAAGTTAAAAGGCCGGCCTAAATGCGGTGTAAAAGGTGCGGCGAGGTTAAAAAAGGAGGTCTCAAATCGGGGCCGGCCTCGGGCCTCCTTTGCATTCGCCACCAAGCTTCGGGCCGGCCCGAGGCCGGCCTCGAGCCGGCCTTTTGGTGTAAATCGGGCCTATGTATACTAAAAGTCTGTCAGTGATTCGAAGATGTGGAGGTGGTGCTAAAAGTAATAGTGCATTAAAAATGGTTGCGCACTTCAATTAGATATTAACGTGTGGAAAGCACTGATCAGTGGTGGAAAGTTGCTCGTTAGCTGTGTGCGATTCCTGAGCTTATCTATGGGAATTTAAGTGTCTCGTTCTCTCAAGCCATAAATTGAAGTTAGCGATTATTTCCGATCGCCCAAAAGTTTACCCGAAAACGATACTTGGTCAGTTGGAACGATAACTGCCTATGAGAACGACATAATATGCTACACCACTGGAACATAATATACCGGTATATCGTGTTCCGGAACGATATATATATAGGAATTGAATATGCCATCACACCGGCTAGCTGCCAAGGAAGGCTC